>VWZP01002662.1:525692-628373 GCA_013396995.1 Dicaeum eximium
TTTTTTTTTTTTTTTTTTTTTTTTTTTTTTTTTTTTTAGCATTCATTCTTTTCTGCTTCCCTGTGGAGTGTTCAGTTCCTAGGGTGGCCTGAGGAGAGATCAGTGATGCTGTGCTTTGTAGTCTATTACAGCACAGCTGTTCATCAATTAGAATGGAGAAAATAATCCTGCTGTTTTAGAATAGCATGATGTGCCTTCTATGTTATCAGGCAAAATGCAAACTGGATACATGAAACCCATGCAGTGAGGCTGCCAGTGTGAGGGGGAACCTCTGACTCAAAAAAGTTCTCCTTTATTATTCTCATTTTCTCTACTAGTTTAAAACTATAATTGCAAACTTGTGCACCCACTCTACCTTATGAAATGAAAGAGCATCCACAGTTGCCCTGCAGGAGCCAGTAGAGCAATTAGTGAATCAGAGGTCAAGAATAAAGCTTAGAAATGTGAATCAGTGCTATGCTTATACAGTGTCTGTTTGTACACTGCTTTCTTTCTTTTTTTTTTTTCCTTCCTTTTCCATCAGGCCTTCTTTTCTTGGAATAGCAGAGGAATGTGTGCTGAAAAGCAGATAGTTAGTGCCACTTTGCCACCATATGCCTTTATATTTGGAAATTTGCATAAACAGCAAAACATTAAAACAGGACTTATAACCCCCCCTCAAAAAATAGAAAATATATGCAGAAGTTTCAAAAGGAAACCATGGGAGTTAAGTTAAAAAGCCCCAGCCCTAAATCCCATTAATTGGAAACAGTGTATTTTATTTGTATTCATAACATGTATCTATTATGCAGACTGTCTAGTGTACAGCATACAGTTTTTATGGGGACTAATGGCCCTGCTCATGGGCAATGTTCTGGATTTCTTAATGTGTGGAGCAGACACCCAGAACAACAACTGCATTAAAAACCTGAGAGTTGAAGAGAGAGATGGATCATGGTTAAGACAGAATCAATCCTCTCTGCTCTACCCCAAACACGATGGCACATGCCAGTCCCAGTTGCATTCACACTCAGTCCTTCATGGAAGCAGAAAAAGTACTCTGAGATCCACTAAACCAATCCTCAAGGTCTAAAAGAGGTTAAAATTTTAAGGTTAAAATTTTCTTCTAAAGTTTGTGTTTTTCCATTCTGATCAATGCCTCTGCACAGAAGACACAACCCTAGGTATTACATGGCTTGAGGTGTGGGTGAGCAGCTTTGGAAGCCCACTGAGACCAGCAGCTCCTGGCAAGGGCATGCTCTGGGGTTCTGAGTGGCAGCAAAGGTTGAGGCTCTGCTGTGGTTGCTGCTGCCTTTTTCATTGCTGCCCTCCCCTCTGTGCTGCAGTGGGTGTCACCAGGCCAGGTCTCCTCTCCAGCCCTTGCCTTCCTGTCCACATACTGACAGAAATACACAAGAACAACCTGGACAAATTAATTAGGGAGGGGCACACCTCTGCCTATCACAAGTGGTTAACAGCTGCAGGATATGCTCTGTTCATTGCACTTTGACATGAATTTAAGATGCCTATCTCCAGCTCCTGCTTTCAGATGTGGTAAGTAAAAGTGGCTCTGCTTCTGAAGAGTGCAAACAGAGAGGTGATTTCAGCCAAGGAAAAGTCTCACTCTATCTAAATTTCACCTAGAAACAAAATGGAAGAACACCTATGTCAGAGAATATCTGCTTGCCCACAAATACAGCAGCAGGGAGGTCTTTCTGGTTGCAGTGTCTCCTCTCTAGGCACTGTAAATTGGCTTGAAAACCTTTATCATCTTGCACTATTTAGCCTGTGTCAAAATATCTGAATTTTTTCCTTTTTTTCCCATCAGATTCAATTTTGAACTAACCATCTTGTTGCTCTTCTCACTTGTGTAATTAGACTTGTGGATGCATTTATGGTTTTTCTTGTTTCTTTCTTCCCAGTGCTCCTGCTGTTGCATCTTTCGCAAACATTTGTTTTCATTTTCCCTCTAGTAAGAGAACACACTCTTTAAAAGCAAGGATACTGGAAAAGAGGCTGTGCTTCATTCATTTACTTTGGCAATTAAAATGTAGTAAGCTATTTATTATTCATAATGTCTCATGTACCACTGACTATTGCTGTATAGATGCTAAATGTAAGGAAATTGTAATATGAGACATTAAGTGATACAAGATTTTACTACAGCATTGCTTCTGCTCAGTCTTGGACCAGAAGTGTCTGAAAGGCAGCCATTTTGGGTGCAAATTAACCAGCATGTAGATTAATAATGATCATTGGTAATGATAACAATTTTGAATGGTTAATCCATGCAATGTAATTGTATTACTCTTTCTCTATTTAGAAAGAATCTTTTATTTGCACTTTTGTGTTGGGGCCTGTGAACAGAACCCCAGATTTTCAGATGCAGTTGGTATCTGGACACATCTACAAATTTTGTTTAGGGGTAATATTGGTTTGTAAACAGCTACTTGAAAACACGTGCATTTCATATAGCCCAGGTTTTGTGTTATCTATAAAAATTCTCCATTCAGCAGCTATAGCTTTGGTCTCAGCCATCCAAATCCCTTGTGTCCTCACACAGGACAAATGGTGCTCAGCTGGGCACCATAGGCAGACACAGCTCTTCATTTCCGGCCCATGCTTGATATCGAGACAATAAAAAGTCAGTGAAGGATTTTGCAACTGCCTCTCAGTGTAGCTGGAGCTCAGCTGTGTATGTGGCAGTTTTACTGTTCTTCCCTTTCTGCGATGGCTCTTGTGTCACCAGTAGTAGTGAGTAAACATGGGAAGGATGAAAAGGGCCAGAAATGATTGCAGATGTGGAAACTCTACTTCCAGGTGATTTACTGTGAAACTGCCCAGTGGTTTATGTCCATGCTGATGAAAACACTTTTTATTCCTGGTGAAGTTTTTCCAGAATGCTTTTCTTGAAATCTCCACTTATCTTCTTTTTTGTTCTCCAATTCAGACTGTTCTCTTTGCAGAATTATGATGTGGAGAAAGAAAAAATTCAGGAAGCCTCTGCTCTTTTGGTGGAATGTTGAGGGTGGTGTTATATGGAGGAAGTCTGTATATATTCAAACCTCTGCCTCAATAAACAAAATAAATTAATGTGTTACCTTAGAATCTCACTCTATTTCTCATACTAAAGTTTATGTAGAAGAGAGAATTAAGGAGAGGCTTAATTCACAAATGAAATTAATTTGACAGCCTTTCACTAATTCCAACTCAATGTCTGTCAAAGCTGCAATATAGCAACAGTTCAGCATGACTGGCATCATCTGCTCAGAAAAAGCCCTGCATTGGAATAGCACATTGATTGAACTTTCACATTAAGACACATAACTGAGAAGGATCTGAGAAGAGGGACAACACTAGTCCCTACACATGGTACTGGTCCAGCTGTTCTCCTCAGCAAAAAAAAAAAAAAAAACCTAGTTAAAATTTCCTAAAGTTTTGTAAAAATAAAAATGTCCCTAGGAGTTGATACACATTTGAATTTTAGATAAGCTATTTATTAAATATGGAAAAATATACTGGATAAATTGAACAAACAGAGGCCACTGAAATCTTATTAACCAGCTAAAATTTACCAAATAATCCAGAATTCAGTTTACAGGCAGGTTTGGAAGAACACTGCAGATCTGGGAGATCTGTGAATCTATGAAAACCAAGGATGCCTTTTCATAAGTATTTAAAGATTGGAGACCAGCATTTGGAAGTGCAAAATACTATTGTATTGCTAGAGAGAATGAATATTTACAACACCATTATTAAGTGAGCTGTTAAAATCCCTTTATTTACAGGTAAGACAAACACTTGAGGTACTTAAATTTCATTGCTCTTGTGCTTAAAGTTGAGCTTATGCTTAAGCACTTTCTTCAATCAAGGTGAAGAACCTGACCACAAGCTTTTTAAATTCAAGGAAAATTTAACCACTCATAGAAAGCCAGAAAAATGGCTACCATATGAATATGACACTTACCTCAGGCAATTTGCATCCTCTTAAATGTTGTGAGGCTTGAAAATACATTTTCAGATAACCTACACATACTTGGCTGCTTCTGAGCATGGGACTTGGAGAAAAGGTCTGTGGATCTGTGGTAAACCTGCCCTTGCAACACCCAGGTACTTCTGCTGTGGCAGAATCTGTTTTCTTAACAGTTAACCTGTGGTTGAGATGTGCTACATTAATTGAAGTTTTTGGGAGAAAATAAAGAAGGTAGAATGTGTGTGTAGATCTGGAGAAATTTGTTGTTTATTTGTTACTGTAGGAGACCTCAGCTGTGTTTTTCACCTCAGCTTGGAAGCATTTTGATCAAAAGCCCAGTGCAAGAGATAAAGAACTTGCACGACAGATACCTTTTGAAATGGAAGAAAAACATGTGGTATTTGTAGCCTGGCAATGTTGAAAAGAAATATGTAAGACTAAAACAAGCAAGTCCAAGTGTGTTTTTTCAGTACATAGATACATACATATATACTTAATTTAATGCAGCAGCTTTGGTTGGTCTATTTCTCATTCCCCCCCTTCCCCCTTTTTTAAAGCATATAAATTCCAACCATGTTTTGTGTGAAGGGTCTCAGTGCATACTGACATTGTGAGTGTCAGCTCCAGATCACTTTAATCAGAGAGTGGATATGCATGATAAAACGGATAAGGGACTTTAATCAAAAAATCCGCTGGTCTGGAAACGTGACGCACTCCGCCAAACACACTTCATCCCACTTTTCTTGTGCCACTGCCAAGATTTTTATTTCATGAATATGCATTGGACATGATATTACATTAAAATGTGACATTGTTGTGTAGTGGTAGGGATTTAGAATTAGAATAAATAAATAAATAAATAGACTTCTGTAAAGTTTTTGTAATTGAACATTAGTATCATGTTGTGATTTTACATATATTTATTCACCTACTCCCACCCTTTTCCCTCTCTCCAAATTTATTTTTGAATTGCATATTGCATTCATTCCTTTCTGCTTAATAAGAAAAACAACAGTAGCAGACGGATGCTTTATTTAACTTTTACCTATAAGCATAATGTATAGAGTTCTCACCAAGGAATTCTATTTTTGCATACAAAATACATGTCTGTGGCTCTGTGGCTGCAGGCATTTTTTCTTCTACAGCCAGAAATTACTCCTTTGCACAGAGCCTACTCCAAAGTCTATTATTCTCTATGCAAAGGCTCCCTCTGAATTTCACAGGGTTTGGATCATGTACCTAATAAACTGAGAAACCCTTTGTTTCCCCCTAATTTTGCTGTGTTACTTTGTTTCCTGGAAATTGGCGAGGATTATAAAACTGATATATGGAAATTTACATCATTAAGTCTGTGCTAGTCTAAATTTTAGATTTGTACGGTTTCATGTACTTGGGCCAATCAGCTTTGAGTCGGAACATGTAAGCTTTTCTACATCTGTCTCTTTGAAAACCCCCACACCACGGTTTCTGAGAACAGATCTCTCAGACAATATACTTTGAAACACACACCCTAGCATGTGGTGAAGCATTCATCAGACTAAAGATGAATATGTTTGCTGTTGTACAGTTTCTCTGCCACAAATACATACAGGATGGCACTCGAGGAAAGTGAACTCGTCTAAATGTAATGGTTTGCATCTGAAAAAAAGCAAGGACCTGGTCCAAGTGTATACCAAACTGTTAAATTCAGTGGAGCTGTGCAGAATTGCACAAAGCATTTGCCTTTAGGTAGGCAAATATATGTTACTTCTACAGTACTGTTGAGTGTCTTTGTGGGATATCTAGGGTGGGTAATGCTTAGGTATGGGTCACAGAATGGAGTTTCTTTTCCTTCTTGTCCCCTGGCCTAGATGCTTGTGGTTAAAGGAGAGAGTGATACTGCCCTCCTTTCACTTGTGACTTGAAATCTCTAAGTTAAAAAGTGTTGAGCAGTCAGGGAGTTGTTTTTTTCTTAAGCTGGGGATAAGAATGGATGTTCTTTATTTGCTAATCGAGGATTGTTGTGTATCAGTTGTTCAGTGAGGACTTCTTGTAATGGATGCATTCTGAGATTAATTTTAATTAAGGCCAAACAAACAAAAATTGTAATTACCTGACTAATGATCTGGACCACCTATGTTTCTTAACCTCTGTTATTCAAATGTACAGAGGCTGTAAAATCTTGCGTGGTGTAGAAGGTTTCTAAGTGATAACCACACTGAGAATGTGGTCTCACTTAGCCATTAGCTGTGCTTCAAACTTTTGAAAGAGAGAAGAGTGATTGGTGGCTGAGCTGTCACTGACAAGGGCAAAAAATATTGAAGATAAAATTCAGAGTTTTTAAAACTCCTTCTACACTAATGTTATGGTAATTTCAAATAGAATTTCCTTTGTGAGACTCAATTTCACCAGAATTTATACCTGCCATATACATATACATCTTCCACTGGTGAGAGCAGAGAAAGCTTGACATTCAGTCCCAGATCCTAATCAGAAAAGGAAATCTGCAACTTCAGAAGTTTTCAAAAATTTTATAGGCACTTAGGCTTAGATTTTAGTTCCACCACAGAACTCTCTGAGCTGGCTGGTGGGTACCAGAGAGTTCTACATTGCCCCTTTCTGCAGAGCTCATTTGATAGTGCTGTGAGAACAAAGAAGGGGAGCAATAGGGGGACCCGTTTCTCCCCTTATTGTCAATTTGGGGTGTTCTGTGGAACCAGCTGGCCTCAAACCTCATCCTGATGCTTTCTCTATGTTGACCTTCCAAAATTGCCATGGGCAGTAGAGTACAAATTTTCCCCCAGGATATTACTGTTGTACTTGTGTTGTTCCCCACCACTGGCAAAAGAATTCTTATGCATCAGCAGGACACAGTGTCCTTCAAACCTTCTTTAGAGCTGGACAACCACAACCTTTCTGAAGAGCCTTATGCCTTCATACTATGATTCTTGAGTGGAGGAGGATTTATTTAAATGAAAGGATTTCCACAGTGTTCTTGAAGCCTCAGAGAGCATACTGAGGCCTTACTGACTGTACTTCTCCACTCATAGTCAATCCGGTAGTTTTTAGTATCTTGTCCTTTTCTCTTTTAAATGACACTTTTCTGAAAACAACTTTTTATTCAATGCACAGCTTGGTATGGTTATAGCCATTGACAGACAAACTCTGCTCATGGGGCAGGCACAAACTAGGTTTACTACAGCTCGTGTGGTTTCTGAGCTCACACAACACCGTTCTTCATTAAAAGCCTAATTCAAACTCTTCTCACTACTTTTGTCCAGCTCCTAGAATCCACTACACTCTCAGATAGCTACAGCATGGTTACAGCAAGTCAAACCCTATGCATCCTTTAGGCTGCCCACCTCATGTATGGACCATATAACAAGGCAGCTGGAGATGTGGATGAAGTCCTATCCCAGCAGAGCATGAGGAGTGCACTTCTGTGTAGATTTCAAAAGGAAAATCACAGTTATGGCACAATCAAATAGTCCAACAGTTAATAGATTAGAAACAGCTAGTATAAAGGACAATGACTTCAATGGAACAATATCCATGGTCTTGAATTCCTGTAGATTATGGATATGTACTCATAGAAGAGCCTTTAGTAGCTGATAGAGATATCTGTAAAGACAGACATCAGTCAGAACTGCCTAATGTAAAATGAAACATCCCCAAAGGAAATTACCATTACAAAAACTATTATTTAATATTAAAGGTAATTGTAACACAAGGGCATGACTCATATCTTTGTGTTACAATTAACTTAATATTAAATGATAGTTTTCTGAATGGTAATGAGGGGAAGTTAAACCTGACACTCTGTCCTTAACCCTTGCTACTGTGCCTGACTATTAATATGACTAAGAGGTAGCTGTACAGTCTGTCATTTACTCATGTCACCTGTTAGTCATGATGAAGTGTGGAAGGTAGAATTATAATACCAGCTTTTACAATTAATTGGAGAATGCTCATTTTGTGGACTGTTATACAGGATAACTGACCTTTACAACCATCAGACTAGAGAGTTGATGCATTATATTGATAATGAGCACTTTAGTATGTTAGACCATGACAGACTTATACAGGTTCACAGCCTTAACTTTCTGTACTTCATGCCATCTTCCTAATATTTTTCCTCCAGAGCTTTTTCCGGCTGCTGCACAGTTCCAGCTGGTATCAAAGATGTCTGCATAGAAAAATGAAAGCATGTTTCATGCCATGATCATGTTTAAAAGCTTTGCAGCTTTTCTGTTCTGTAAAGCATGCCTTTAGAGCTCCCAACACAAAATTTGGGTGTTAGTTTAGAGGCAGCTTTAGCATCACTTCAGCATAATATTTATGTTTCTGCATATCTGTATATTGTATTGCTACTGATGGTGCATGGACAGCTCTGCCTCCTGAACTCCTGCATCTGATTCCTGAATATAAATAACAAGTTAAGAGTAAGCTAGAATGTATGACTTAAGAAAAATAATAAGAAAATCATTATATGCTTAGTCAGAATGAATCATTTTGCATTTGGTTTTGCCATGTTAATGGCAACATCATGTCATTCTTTATTGTGTCACAACACATGAAATAGCAGAACCACTGCATGCAGTTTATTAAAAAAATACAGTTTAAAATTAAAGATATAGACATTCTTTTCTTATCTGCTTGTAGCTGTTATTTCAGCTAGGGAACTCATGTTACGAATTCATGTTATTAATTAGCAGGTTGGGATACCTGCAAAAAGCAGATAATTCTGAGATACCAGCACACAGTCCATGAAAACAGATTTCTCAGGATGAACTCAGCTCTAATAACTGTGTCTATGTTTGAAAACAAGTTTAAATCAGGAAATAGACCTGAAATATATGATCCTGCTCTGTGATGGACCCTATTTCTAGGGTATAGTACTACTGCTCTAATCTTTTCCTTGGGAAAAAGCACGTAGTCTTACCCATAATAATGTTGTAAGCTCTCTAAAACAACCCCAAGAGGATTCCATGGGATAGGAGAAAATCTCACCAAGAAGTTCAAATTCCACTTAATATGTAGAGGTGAGAAAATCCATATGACTCCATTGCCTTTTACAATGAAAAATGTGGAAGGAAAGCTGTGAAGCAATAAGATATCTCTCTCTTTTGCTGTTAATACCAGCAGATGTATGTGAAACTCCACAAGGGCATTTGTTTCCCTGTCGGGCTGTCAGCAAGATAATTTTAACCTGAAGTTGCACAGTGCAAGAGATCCAGGGGACAAATACTGGTGTGCCAAGACATGATGTTGTGCCAGGTCCCCTGGTCCCCCTGAAGCACAATGGTACCGAAAAGGGCTTATTTTCTCTGGCAGGCAAACCCTGCCAGTCCAAAGCTGGCATTTTCTAGGAGATGCAGTAGCCCTTTCTCCTGAGCAAACACTGCTGTTCCCTTTCAAGAAGTAGCCTTGTCATGTTTACAATCCTGCATTGTTTGGAAGGACTGGACTGTGGCTACACATGGGCACATGGAATAGAAAAATGCAGGAATGCCATCCTCTGCCTGCCCAGCCACTGGAGCAGTGATGAGATATATGGCAACAGATCAGGTCAAAACTTCATCTTTTTTAAGTCCTTAAATGTATAGTCAGAGATAGGGAGCTGTCTATGTGGCAGTTATCCAAACTCTAAAAACCCCATAAATACATATTTACATGACAGATTTACATGAGTTGCTCTGGAGCTCTTGCACAATTTTCAGGTAAGGTTTTTCAAAACCTGCAATGTAGTGCAGAGAAAGGGTATTTCCACCTCAGACTGGGTTCATCCTTCAAGAAGCTCTGCCTTTTCCAGGTTAAGTCTGACTCAAGCCTTGCTAGGATTTCTGGTAATTTAGTAGCAGCTGCAGAGACAAAGAAACTAACAGAAGAGCTTTGAGAACCTGCTTTTAGGAGACCATAATCTGCCCACATAAATGTTCCTGGAGATTTTGAAACTGATTGGTTGTGACATTCATGACTTATTTTACTATCTGTAGGCATGCCAACACTTTCAAGCTGGATGTAAGGAACTCACCAGCTTCATCAGTAATGCACCTAGACTGAGCTTCTTTTGAGTTAGACCTTAATATGCTTGTGCTATGTACATGAACTGTGTTAATGTAACATGGGTGACCCAACAAAAGCTCTGCATAGAAATGAATTAGCAAACATAAGTGAAAATTTGTTTTGTTTTGCTATTTAAAGACAGGCACTGAAGGAGAATGTTACTCACCTGCTATACAATTGAGATGTACAACTAACATCTCTATTATGTGTTGTACAGAATGAGACGATCACTTATTTATTCCTTTTTTAAATCATTCCTCAAAACTACAGTGGTTTACAGTAGAATTGATGATATCTGTAGTAGACACCACAGACAGATGTGTTTCTGAGCTGAGGCAGGAGCCAGGTTTCCTCGATGAACGGGTTAGCAGTTACCGTGTCTACTCATCACCAGGGATAATCATACCAGACCAGCAAAGCACTTCAGGATCTGCTTACCTGTGAGCATGCAGGCAGACTAATTGACTTAACTGAGATTACATACAGGCTTAAAGTTAGTTGTATGCTTTGCTGGATTTGTCATTAATCCCATGGCCTGAAAAATACGGAAGCTTTAGAGAGAACTTGAAGGCCAATGAACCGACCTTCCTTGAAAGGCCTCCTTTGCAAATAGAAAACATTTTTGAGGGTTTGTTGGTTTGTTTGTTTTAAATAAAGGTTCCTGAAGGGATGGAAAGCTTGGCAAGGGAATGACTGACCTGTGCCTTTAGCTGGCATTGCCTAACTGCATCCTGAGCCTTTCCCATCTTGTTCAGAGCACCAACCAGCTAGTCCCAGGCTGCTTCTTGAATTTTCTTGGCATCTAATTTAAGGCAGATTTTTAGTCAATGAAATTATTGGGAGTGGTTTACTGTGAATGCTATTGTTTCAGAAGCTGAAATGTACAATGTTGCATTTTGATACCAGTTAACATCTTAAAAGAGGTATAACTTGCTGTCAGTATAAGGTTTGCACTTTTATCACTGAAGCATTATTTCTAATGTCTGGCAAAAAATAGGACAGAGAAGCACTTCAAAACTAAATATTTTCTTTCTTACACACCATTGTGAAACTAAATATTATTGTTATTTTTATTATTTAAGATTAAAAGCAGCTTCAGGGATTCCACATGCTCAAGTAGAATGCCAATTTTTGTGGCATAATCATCATATCCTATTTATAGAGAAGAAACAAACAGCAAAATTATTCCTCCCATGTTACATATTTCTGAGGATTTTTTACATAGAGTTATTTCTTAATTTTTTACACTGCCATCTCATGTTACATTCATGGCCTGGAAAACATCTTGCACTTCAATTTAAAAAGAAGAAAGAAAAATGAATGAAGCAATATCATAACTTTTTTGTTTTAAAACAAAACACCTTCCTTCCTTTTCACTTTCTTTATTTTCCCATTTCCCATTTCCTTCTTTTCACGCTAATACAACTTACTGGTTTGTCCAGCCCTGGAGAGCCCTGCACATAATTTACTCTTAATTGTGAAGGTGCAATCAGACCTATTGCTTGAAGGATGCTTCAAGTGCTAGATGTACTTAGCTATTTTTTTTGTTTAAACAGTATAAAAAAGAGGCCTGTGTAGTTTCTCTTTGTTTAGTCGATGTGATAGAAAACCCAGTGTGCAAGAGAATGGGGAACTTCTCAATAGATACTACATTGAAAATGATTCTGAACAAGCTCCATCTTTTGAGTTTTATATCACTGTCTTGCAATATTATGTAGAGAATTTAAAAATATAGCCCAGCATATTAAAAAGTCATAGTACTTAGGGGTCCTGTTTTCATTTCCAGTAGCCTGACACACAGAGAATATCTCAGGAATGGTACTCTGATTTATCTGCTGTCTATTAATGTTCTTCTTGCTGGTATTCACCTTTATTCAAGTTGGGATTTTTGCATTCCACCTGTTGATATCCAAGCATTTGGGGCAGTGCCAAAGCAAATCCTGGTATGTGTACAGTCTGCTACTATGTTTGTATTATTCACTGAGCTTTACTAAAAAGAAAATTAGAATACCATCTAACTGCAAACTATCAATTTCTCTTTATTTTTGAACGATGTTTACCATCGTAATTTGAGAAACCATCAAATAAATTCAAGCCAGTAAGTGTGTGATGCAGGTTCTGTATATCTCCAGGTTTAAGTCAATGAGTCTGAGATTTCCTATAAAAAATAACAACCCACCACCTCTTCCCCATGTCATCTGCACATCTTGTCAATGAGATAGAGTATCTGATGGAGTTCTTGCCATCTTCTCTGTATGTCTCATGGCAGATTCTCTGTGTACTGGTCAGTCAGCAGGTTCAGATGATTATGTTTTCACCTCCCTTCAAGTTTCACACTGTAAATGCTGGTGTAGAGATAAAACAACTGTAGGTGACCTTTCTCACCCCTGGGAAATTTTGTTTACACTTGATATTTAGTCATTTGTAACAGCACCAGTGCAAACTCAGCATGGAGGTGGGGAAAATATATTTAAGTAGATCTTTTCTCTTTGAAGCCAATAGTATCTGTTTGGTTTTGCTTTTTCACTCCTTGTAGTTCATAGGAGAGCAAGAACAGAGGAGAGACAATAATTTTTTCCATCACTGATGGAAAGTCAAGAACGTTTCACCAACACAGAGAAGGTCTGATTGAATGAATATTTAAGGATGTGTTTTTATCAGGTTTTATTTGAGAGAAGATAAGGGGAGCTATAAATGGTAAAATATCCAGCCTCCACCCCTAGTGCCCCTCTGCCACTTGGTGACGTGTTCCTGAGTGTAATTTCATTAAGGCATGTGGACCTGCTGGAGCATGACCCCTAACGCGATGCCATCCTGTGTGTCTCTAAGATAACACCAGCACATGAAGCAGGACTCCAGGCAAATCCAGGGCTCCAACAAGGGCAGCCATATCAGGGGTGAAGCCATGGGAGCCTCAGGGGTGTGTGCTGAGGGTCTTGATCTGCTCATTGCCTTTTCCTGCTCGTCCCTCCCACCCGTGTGACAAGGGGTCACATGACAGAGGGGTTGACAGGGACAGAGTGGTTGCAGGAACTCCTGCAGTGCTGGCAGGTAGAGCAATGCGCATCTGTTGTTGGGCTGAGTGAGCAGAAAGATTCCCCATGAAGCTGAATGAGCTTGTGTGATCTTTGATGCCTGCTGGTGTGAGCATTTCAAAGACCTTGGAGTTCTCTCACCACCCAGGCAGAAAACAGGATGGAAGTGTTAGTGACCATCACTCTCACGAGGGGCAGGTGGAAGGAACGGCTTGTCCCCCTGTGTCACCACAGAAGGCTTCTCCTCTTAGGTAGCTTGCTCATTTATAACGGGGGTTGGAAAGTGCAAGCCAAAATGGAATCTGCATTAAAAGAATTTTGTGGGCTGTAGGAATCATAAGGGTAACTACTTCACAAAATACTGTCCACTGAGGCATATATTTAAAAGGTTAGATAAAGTATCTCCTAGACATTTTTTCCAGTTCTTTTCTTTTTATAGTCCACTGCAAAACAACAATAGATAAAAAGACTGTATATAATGCATGTATATTTTGTTGGGTTTTTTTACCTTTCCCAAAGGAGTCTCTGTGCTTCCCACACTAATTGTAGGTTTTTCTGAAAATGCAGCATGAATCATTTATAAATAAAAAGACTTTAAAATCCCTAAAAGACTCCCTGAGGTATTCAGTATTTCAGCATAAAATAACTGTTAAATGGAGTTACTCTGAATTAGCTTTTACTGGAAAGTGGTGAAAATAAAGTTTTCTTTTCACTGTGAATGTGCAATAATTCTTTTACACAGCTACCCAGGGTAATTGACAAGTGATTTTCATAATTCAGGTTTTAGCAAAGAAATCATCTGAAGTGGCTAACATTAAATGAACGGAGCTGCTATTAAAATATAGCTTTCAAGAGAAACTGCGTGAGATGTTGGAACCAGGGGCTCTGTGTTGAGACCTTAAAAAATAATTCAGACTATAAAGTAAAAACACATACATTTAAGCTCCACAATAAATTCACGCATACACCCTCCTCACACATACATACGCACACTTAAAATAATAAAGTATTTTTCATCTTTCTCTTAAAATCCTGTGATTATTTTAGTGCACTGATAACCCTAGAAGGTCAAGGCACTCAGGAAAGGTAACTGATTTGCATGACTCCTTTGGACTTTATAACCTTGACTGTCCATACCCACTGTACAATCAGAGGTCACATTTGATCTCTGCGTGTAAAATTATGCAGAGGAAGCTTCCTCAACACTTTGTAGTTGATTGACAAATTGGTCTGTCACTCAAATGCTCCTTCAACTTATCGTGAACAGTAAAGAAAATTATCTGTTCTGTGCATATGTGAGAAAAAGCCTGTTCATTAACCTCTAGTCTGCTGAAGCTGTGGAACACATAATGCTTAGAGGAATATGTACTATATAGGAAAAGTATGCAAAAAGATACAGGTGTATGTATATATATATATATATATATTTGTGTGTATAACATATATAAATATGTCTCTATAAGAGAGTAGTCTGTATGATACATATTTCATATGTATATGTACATATTACACCAGTTTCCACAGAGAATTTTAAGCACGCTTTTTCATGAATTTTGTACAGCATGGTAATTACAGACAGGCAGACGCCCCTGAGATGATTCTTACAAATATTTGTTAGAGCAGGCTTCATAATCTAAGATGCCTGTGACTATTATCCCTCAGATATTCTGCCTACACTGTAGCTCTCAGATGCTGGGCTATTTACAAACATTGCTGTATCAGAGTGCAAGGATTTAAAAGCAACTGACAGTAAAGGTAGGGCCTAATTCACTTCAAGTGTTAAGCAGAGGCAACTCAGACAGATTTAGTAGAGCTATACCTGTTTATCTCAGCAGCAAATTTAGTTTTACATTCCATGGAATACTCATCTGGCATCCAGTTGCTTCAGCTTAGGGAAATATTTGCAAGTCATATATATGCATGTGTCTTTTTTGCTAACTACTAGTCAGTGTACTTTTATTTATCTGTCTGATCTAGGTGAGAAAAAAATAATTTCTCTAGGAATTTGTCTCTAAATTCTCTATGTGTAGCTGAACCTGAACTAATGATATCTAGATAAAAACCTGAAGCTACGAGATGATGACACTTCTGTACCTTGCTGGATGGGTTTTTCCCCCACCATAAGTCCCATGTACAGGTACCAGAGAGTAGTCCTGATGCAAACTCTCCCAGTTCAAACTTTGTGAAAGTCCTGATCACAGCATAGCTGTGACTTGCCAGCTTCTGACTCACCCCTGGCAGTGAGGAACATGCCAGGTCAAACCTGAACAGTGTCTCTGCCCTCTTGACAAGATCAGAGACGTTTTGAGTAAGGTATTTGCTTGAAATATAGGTTGTTAAGTGACACAAACTTTAAAAAATCCCACAAACATAAATCTCCACAATTGGTGTTAACATAATTTTTTCCAAGAAAAAGTTTTCCTTCTACTATTTAGTAATTTTTCTTTGCCAGTGGCTGACTAGCTTGAAGTCTTTGAAACACTGAGCTTTCTATAAAATCCAAATAATTCTCTGTAAATCAAAGTACTTGGCATGCTTGCTGCAAAGCCTGAAGCTTTTTTTTTTTTTTTAAGGTAATCTCTAGAAAGTAGTTTGTACTCATGTTTTCACAGTGATTAAATATGCAAAGTAATTTTCATGATTATCACCCCGTTCTGAACCAAATCAGATGCGGCTATGCTTCTCTTTGTACAAAGCCAGTTATTGGATCAGATTCCAAAACAAATCCCCTGAATTTGGCGGATCATCATTTTAAAAGGGGGCTTGTTAAGGTAATGATTAAATTAAACCACCCCTTTAAGAATATTTAGATCTGGTCCGCCAAGCGGAACGGTCTAATGGTTTTTAAATTAGAAGCTGCGAATGCTAGTGAATTTCTTTTGTGGGTCAAGTGGGTATTAACAAATGCTAAGACTGTTCTCTCTTTTGTCATCACCTTGAAATCTGCAACGAAAAATGAAGAGTGGGAAAGACACAAGGAGAGAAACACTGTTGGTATTTTAACATCAGTGCTTTTAAACGAAGGGCAGCCTCAGATTTACAAGGTTGGATGGGAGAAGGTATAAGATGATGTTGCTAGTAATCTCTTTATACCTTGCTCTTGAGAAAGAGACTGGAGCTCAAATCTTCAAGGAAGTGGAGAACCCAAGCACATTCAATTCTGGCAGTCTTAAGCTACTGCAGAGGTGTAATAGCCTGCTAACCACAGAAGCGTGGATAACAACCCCTACCTGTGGCTTCCAGATTTCTTAACCCTGTCAATTTTAAATGTGCTTTTTAGCCTCAGATGCTGCTGGGAATTTGTGGCTTGGAGAGACAGTTGTTTCCTTGTGTGGAGAGGATGGCTGGATCCTTTCCAAAGCCAGAGACTTCAGTTTCTCTTTTTGATACCCTAGGCAAACTGTTTGTCACTAGTATTTTACATCCCTCAGTACTACCTAATACTGGAGTTCTGTGAATATTGGATTTATGGGGCATAACAATCTCCCTGGTGGGAGGAAATCCACATTAAAATATAAATCTGTCAAGTCAGGTCAAGTCACAGCTAACAAAATACCAATGCTGATATTCTCTGCTTAGTTCCTGCTTCTTTTCAGTCGTACGTAGGTTTCTGAAAATGGCACCACTTGGGCCAAATTTTTCCTATACTGAAGTGGCTTAAAAGAAAAATGTTGGTTAGGGGCAGAGGTGAAATTTGAGTTTCTTTGAGAAAAGTGGGGAGAGAAATAGCTTTCTGTGTATTCACACAAAATCCTTGTGACTCTTTTCATTATGAATAGCCTTCTAAGCAAGAGTAGTGGCGGAAAGCTACAGAAAAAAATCTGTAACTGGTGAGGTGCACTTCTGCAGGTGAAAAAGTCAGTTTTCAGTTGACTGAATTATGACCCTTTAGAAATTGCATTCTTTGGACAGTTTGTGTAGGGCTTTTTGCTAAGCTTGTAAAACGTGCACTCAAGGAGAGACATGCCTTGTGCTTATGTATGAGCTGAGGGGGGGAGAGAGGGCAGAACAAGTTTGCTGTGAAATGAATGGTTTTCTGACCTGACAAAGTGGTTAGGGAAAGTGGCTTACTGAGCTGAGTCCTGGGCTTATTCTCTGCAAAGCAAGTAGGCAAATCAGGCCTAGACTGATTGGTATGAAGTAGGATTTACAGAAAGAAACAGCACTGCAATGAATCCAACACACTGCCTTCATTTTGTTATTTGCATCCATCTTACCCCACCTGTAATACTGCACCCAGATCTGGGGCTGTCCACACAAGGAAAACCTGGACCTGTTGGAATGAGTCCAGGAAGAGCCACTGAGCTGATCAGGGGGCTGGAGCACCACTGCTGTGAAAAAGGCTGGGGGAGTTGGGACTGTTCAGCCTGGAGAGGAGAAGGCTCTGATGAGACCTCACAGCACCTTCCAGTACATAAAGGGTGCTGCAAGAGGGTTGGAGAGACACTTTTTACAAGGGCATGTAGTGAAAGAGGACAAGGGGGAATGGTCTTAATGTAAAGGAGGGTAGGTTTAGATTCAATATTAAGAGGGAATTTTTTACAGTGAGGGTGGCAAGGCAGTTGGAACAGATTACCCAGAGACGCTGTGAACTCCTCATCCCTGGAAGTGTTCAAGGCCAGGCTGGATGGGGCTCTGAGTAACCTGATCTAGTGGAAAGTTTCCTGGCCACAGCAGTGGGATTGGAACTAGATGACCTTTAAGATCCCTTCCGAACCATTCTATGACTCTATTCTGTATGAATTTATCTGTCAACGACGACCATCATCCTGTGACAAAATTTTAATACCCTGAAATCTTCTATTCTAAAAATTCCAGTAAAATGCTGATAAGAAGTTTGTAACTATGACAAAAATAATTAGAGGAATATTACTGTTTAATACCTGAGAATACAAAAAAAACCCACCCCAAAAACTCACCCACTCACCCACTCACCCAACCAAAAAAATTCCAACAAACATTATTCAGCTTTGTTAAACAACTTTAAGTCTCTTCCTTGCATATAGACATGGCAATACATGTGGTCAGTTATAAATAACCTTCCACATCCTATGCAGTCATTTGCATTAAAGCAAACAAAATATTTTAATTCATATCACACTCAAGATGCCAGTAAGGCTGATCAGATTCTAATTTGCATGTAAGTTTGTATAATAGATATTAAGCCTTTGGTTCAGATTGCCACATGTAAATATTTTGGTCAAGAAACCATTACAGCGCAAAATATTAAGTGGAAACTAACAATATTAAATTTCACATACTTTTTTTCTTTTTTGAAGCAAAGAACTTATTTCTCTCTCACTAAAAAGCCTTTTGACTTTTTGTAAATGGGATTTTGACTCAGGAAGAATATTTCTAACAATAGAAAGGTTGCAATCATGCTGTATAGTCTAATTTGCCACCACAGTGACCAGGTTGTAAAGAACTTCCTTCACAAGAAGGTCTAATGCATAATTAATGTAAATTCACAGCAGGTTTTTTGTTCTTTCTTTAAGAGCACAGGGCACTGATTATTTTAATATCTGTTTGGACTGTTCCCTTATTCCCAACCATATTTTCCCTAAAATAGTAGTGTTAACAAAGTTATCTCAGAAAGTGTTTGGTGAAGAAAAACCCTGAAACAGTTCTACTTTGTACATCATCAGGGCCCAGTTAGTTTGAGAGAAAACCTTAAGTTCATTTTCAGATAACAGGTTTTCCCAGTCCGTGCCCACCTTGATCCCCTCTTCTTTGTGACTTTCAGTTTATTGTAGAGAATGTCTGTGAGCAATCACTAAGCCTGGACCCTGTTCCTGCCTTCACCAAAGGAAAGGTGCGATTGAATCTTGGATTTTGGCTGGGGCTGACAGTTTAAAATTAACTCATCAGTTGGTCCCTATTTTCTAAGGGCAGAGAAGACACTGTATTTCTGAGAAATGGGCTGCATGTTCTGTCAGGCAGAACTCAGTATTTCAACAGCACAACTTTAGAAGTGCATATGAGTATTACCTCTGCTTCCAGCAAAAGAAAATGAGACTGAACAAAGCATATTAGTCTAAACTAACTTCATCTTCTCTCCAGTGTTCAGGCCTTAAATTTGAGAATCACTCTTGAAGTGAACAGTGAAAAGTGAAGTTATGTTTCAGAATGCCTTTTGGAGCCTGTGGTTTTGGATATGCTGCTGTTGCTTCAGGGCAGTAATGGACAAAGGTATCCCACTCATTCCTAAAGCTGCAGACACAGGATGTGTAGCCACAATTATTTGCAGGCTGAAATTACTAGAGTAAAGATGGAAAACAGGTTGAGAGTCTGTTTTAAATTCACAAATGCTGTCTCTTAAACAAGTTTCCATAATAAAATAAAAAATTTCGTGATAGCACAAAGAAGTAAAATGGATATAAACTCCAAGGAAGAATTTTTGGTTTATTCTATGTTTCAGACATTTTTTTGAGTTTTGAATGTGAATATTTTTAGACCACCAGTATCTCAACTGGCATCTAGCTTTCTCTGCTGAGCTATAAGGTCAAAGCTCTGCTTTTGGGTTATCTGCAGAGGGGATCTTGACTGCATATTGTGCCCTTGATCCCTGCACAAACCAGCCACTGACGTCAGTCTGAGTTTCATGTGCAGATTAGAGCTGTGTAAGCTCTTCACAACAAAATCTGAAGTTATGCAAAAGCCTCTAGTAGTTTGCAGTTTCAATGTGGAAATAAATTCAGAAGAGGTTTATGTAGAATTTGACTCAGTAGCAAACTTTTGAAGGAAAATTCAAAACTTTTTTCTCTAGACTGAAAGTATTATTATTTTTTTTAATGCTTAATGCCATGGTTATGCCCCCTGCTTCTAAATTCTCTTGTGGAAGGCATGTGGATGTAACGAAACAATCAGTGAGAAGCAATGCCTATACTTTTGAACGTCACAAGCATATCTGCAAGTTTTGAATACAAAGTTTGAACCCCAGAAAACTGGAAGATTAGAAGATGGAGGAATGACATGAACCAAATGACTGAGTCGTGGATTGCAAACATTCTTCACTCACAACACAACTGACGGGAATCAGAGTTTTTTCTGTCCTGGTCAGGCACTATTCAGAGCAGAACCTGAGGAGTATAAAGTGTATATATTAGAAATTGCCCACTGGTCTAAGAACTGAAACGAGTAGATGTTGCAGTGCTGGCTGAAAGTCATAAACCTGAAGGCACAGATCTTTTGTGGCTGATGAGAAAAGGAGATTCTCCCCTAAATATTTGTGAATTAGGGACTCCCTCTGTACATTTTTTGTGACTCTTGAGCAGTTTATATTTTGCCTGAAGGGACCAATTCCCAATGTCTGTGGGTGAATTCTTTGAACAGGGAAATTAGAACTACACACTGAGGACTTCTATCAGAAGAGTTGCTGATTGTAAAAAATGTACATTTAAAAATATGTATAAATATGTATTTAACCAAAGCAGTCATTCTGGTGTCTTAGATAATTAATATGCATTGGAGAACTTTCTATTAAAGACTTCTTCCTTTCTTCTTTTTACTTTAAAAAGTGAAGGAGTTAAATGTAAAAAAAAAATTTAAAGAAAATCAACCCACTGAATAAAGATAGGCTTGGGACATAACCCATAAAAAACAGGACACTGAAACTTCATTACAACTTAAGTCTGGAGAATTTGTTCTGTGAAGCTGATTTTCTTTTTTCTTCTTCTCTTTGACAGCTAGAATTAAAGGACAAAGTGTCAGCTTAATTTTAAATTTCTTGGCTTTGGTCCATTTGTGTTACAGCCTCAATCAGGAAGACATAGTTCTGCTAAGGGTCATATTATTTTTGGTCTGTGGAGGAATGCTCAAGGTGAACTAAAGGGCAAAGCCTTAGGCAGGATGCTGCCAGAAATAAGATAGAGACCACATCTGTCCCTTCAGAAACATTATTGTCATTGGGGTGCTGCCTCTGCATGGAGCCAGGGCTGTTATAGGAGCT
The DNA here is from genome assembly GCA_013396995.1 of Dicaeum eximium. Lineage (NCBI taxonomy): Eukaryota > Metazoa > Chordata > Aves > Passeriformes > Dicaeidae > Dicaeum > Dicaeum eximium. Next base: position 546,673 of record VWZP01002662.1, read on the forward strand.
CCTTGGACTCCTCTAGAACAGCTTGTCTTTCTGTTTGCCACTGGCCAGCTCCTCTCATTTTGGCCCAAAAACCTCTGCCTTGATCTGATTAGTTGTGGATCACCATTTTCTGAGGCTATGAGTATCTGAAGGTCAGACTTTTTGCTCTTGGAGAACCAAAGGAGCTCTGATCCTAAATGGCACTTTCCAGTTACTGCATAAATTAATGTTTAGAGCCATGTTTCTTGATGGTGGTGATGTTTGAAAGCTTGTCATGTTATTTGGAAGAGATATTTCTCAACTGTTTCACCTGAAATAGAAATATTTTTTGTTATATTAAAGAAATGGTAAAACAGTTAATAAAGTAAAAGGAGATTTGGCTTGAGTTTTAAATGCTAGCATACATACTTTTCTGACCTGGATCACCTCTTTATTGAAAAAAAATATTTCCAGTTTATTGAAAAAAATATGGAGAGATTTGGAGCAATGTAAATTCCATTGCAACCAAGTAGAGGTTTACAAAATCTGTAAGATCCTTAAGTGATTTAGTGTTAGATAACAAACTCAAGTTAATAGCAAACAATTCCCAAATGTCTTCCTACCACAGTGCATGTTTGAAAGCCCTCTGAAATCAGTACACAGGATCCCATTGATTTCACCACATTTTGCATCATGCTCTAGCTGAATCATAAGATTCAATCAGAATTTACTCTATATGCTGAAAAAAGAGACATATTTTTTATTTTCCTGGGCACAAAACAATAATATAATTTTACTCTGTTATACTACTAAGAGACTGATACACATGCTGAAAGATGAATTCTGATCTCTGAAAATAACATTAAGCCAGGGTATCTTTCACATTTTCTTACTGATATGTGAGGAAGCACTTTCTGCTTCATGTGCAAATGCTAGCATGATGGCACCAAAATCTAGAATGAATATAATTCCTGCTGTACCAAGGCCCTTATGAAAACAAGACTATTTATCTGTGAGACTATTTATCTTGTGAGACTGTCCTGCCAAACCAAGTCTGAAATATAAGAAATAAATGCTCTTCAATTTTACAAGAGCATTGTGCTTCTGAGCTTTCCACTTTTTCTAAACCTCAGGATAGTGTAAGAAGAACCAGTAATAGGGATGCAAGCTTCCATAGCTTCCATATCAGAGAAGAAACTCACACAACTTTGTAATAAAGGCCAAGGACATGTTGGTTTACTTTATTCTATGTATGCCATTCATCTTTCTATAATTAAACTTATTTCAGTGCCTCCATTATGAACTTTTTGTCTTGCTGAAGCAAATGCTGACATGGTCCATCTGTTTCAGTGTCCTGAATGCTTTGTTTTCTTTTTAATTTATTTATTTATTTATTTATTTATTTATTTATTTATTTATTTATTTATTCTTTTTTCCTTGGGCTGTGGTTGCTATTTTTTTTTCTTTCTCTTCCTTCATTTTGGAAAGGTTTAGTCTTCGTTCTAAGAATGAAATGTGTATGGATTTCATGCCTCTTTCATGTCTGTGTCTCTGGAGGTGTCATCATACATCATTCTTCTCATTCTTGTAATGTAAACTGTACATTTTTAATAGGTCCTGGACTTAGAATCAGAAAACTAATCTTATATTTTTAGTTCTGACAGAGATTGTCTTGCTGTACTTCTGCACTGATGAGCTCAGCAGGTGTTTCTTCAGCAATGTCTTTCTGTGTCTTGATGCTGTGACTCGTGGGCTCTGGTGGTACTGGATAAGGGGGCTGAAGTCCCTGATGTCACACTGGAAAAAGCTGAAGGGTCACTGTGCCGCCTGTGAAAGTACCACAGACCACAGTCTGGGCCTCCACAGAACAGAGGCAATAGCTAAAGAACAGACATTTTACATGGCAAAGGTGGTAGGCAGGTAGGAACAATAACCGCTTTGATACTTGCCATAAATCGCCAGAGCTTATCAGGCAGTGCCCTCAGTACACCAGCCTGTAAAATACAGTTTATTTCTGTCTGTCTTCCCTGCCTAGGTATCTTTTCAGTTTAAGGTAGGAACTGCAAGTATGGGCACATGTGTGTAAATGAGTAGAGAGGAGTTATCTTTAGTTTCCTTGTGTTTCTTACCAAGGTAAAACACAACTGGCAAGCTTGGAGAGACTCACCTCTCCTATGAGTGGCTTACCTGATCCACAAATGTTTAGCTTAGATGTCTGGCCCTAAAGCTTTTCAGGCATGGAAATCCAATTTTTAACTGCATAAGCACTTTCTAGGTACTTGATCCAAGCCAGAGAATTAGTCCTTGGGCCACGCCAATGTATTTTCTTGGTGTCAGTCCCCTTTTAAGGCTTGGTTCTGTGATGTACAGGTACTGACAGGAGCTCCATGTGCTTTGGGAAGGATTGATGCACCAACAGTGAGAATTCAGGCATGTACACCCACCTGAGGTCCCCATCCATGTTGCTTTGAATTGTTACACTACCATGTTCAGTGTTTGCATTTAGCATGTTTAAAATGAGAGAAGAGCAAGGAATGAGAAATGCAGAGGCTAATGTTTCAGTTGTGTGGTTCTCATAGTTTTACCTATTCAAACATGTTTAAAAAAAGAAGTTCCCTACCTCAGATTCATCCTAATGTGCCTTTTGAGAATCCTTTTTTCAAGAATTTTTTCTTGCATTCAGTGGTTTGGAACAATGACAATATAAAGTATTCCTGGGTAGATAATACTTTGTGGCAAACTAGAATATATATTTCAGCCAGAAAAGTAATTGCAATATCTGCCGCATTAAAAAAAAAAAAAAAANACCTTTCATATACCAGTTGTCATGTTTCAAAAGTTTTTTGTGTTACTGTGTTTAGATATGATTAAGATTCCAGATTGTCCTACTTGTACTGAGTAAACACACTGTTCCTCTGCAGTCTAGGTCAGTTTTCTCCTTAGGTTGTTTTGCACTGTTTCATTGGATGATTTTTTAATAGATTTTTCTCTTCAGTAAAAGTCCTTGCTTTCACTAATATAACATTAATTTCTGATTGATCTGTTCTGAGGTGGAGGAATAAGGTCAAAATATATATTGGCATCCTCATGGCTTGAGCTGGTCACTGCCAGCTCCTAATCAGCAGCCAACTTTTCAATTAAGAGGTGAGAGTGAGTGATCTGTGCTGGTTTTGCTATTTATCTCATTCTGAGGAACGACACATTTTGCCTTTCTGAAAACTGCTCTGGAGACTCTGCAGTTCAAGTTAATTTTGACCAGTGGCTGATCTCCACCCTGTATCTGAAAAGTTCACCGGAGTTCTCAGCACCATCCAAGTGCTTGGAGCTAAAGCTAAGAAACACAGAAAATTATCAGAGGAGTAATGATGATAATATCAGAAGAAGATAGACTGGTGAAGTAGCTAAGATATTATAATCCAAAAAATTGTTATGGGTAATTTTCTTCTCATAACCCGAGGACAAAAACTTTATTACTCCTTAAACTCCAATATTGCACCAATTAAATTCCAGCTTAAGAACCAAGGTTTCCAGTCCACCTTTCATTTCAAAATGTCTCTTATTCTTGTTCTCAGAAGTCCCATAAGAACAACTTTTTATTCTTCCTTTTTTTCATCTTCATATTTTCTATAATTAAGAAGCATGAAGGAATATTATGGTACAGAAACTTTGCCAATGAGCTTTTGGTTTTGCAAGAGCACATACTTAAAATCATACTATTTTTTCACACAATAAATAATATATTTTGAAAAAGAAGGGAAAGAAACTTCAAGCCTTTTTATTTTTCTCTTGCTGCATTTAACTTTTCTACCTCACAGCTCAGATTGCTTTTTTTAATCAAAGCAGTAATGGAAGAACAGTCCTTATACTCAAATGCAATCACATTTAATCATATTTAATATCCTTATTTCTCAGCTGATCAGACTTTAAAAAATTTGATTGCTTTAGTTTGATTTAAAACTTAAGGTAGGTCAAACCCAATAAAAAAGGTATATTTTTGTTGTTGGTGTGTTCCAATTGTGTGGTTTCTTAATGTGCTTGAGGTTTTGGCTGTTGTATTGCTGGAAAAAAGATTTCTGAGCACCCTCTCAGTGAAACAAGCAGAAAATAAAATGATAAAATTTTAGCCAAACATGACACATTTTCTCATAAGAAAAAATAAATTGATTTGATGATACATTAATCTTTGTCCTACAAGAGAAAGACTTTGATTTAGTCTGAATATATTTTGTTATCCTCTTCTGGTTTCCTCAAACTTGTTTCACAAGGTTCAGTGGAATAGGTTTCTGAGTGTTTTACTCCATATTAAATCCAAAATAATTCCAGCTGACACTGATCTTTCCCATCTCTGTCTGCAGTCTTCATTTTCAGTCTGTAAACAGACTGCTGTAGCTGAGGTCATTGCCTTTGTTGCAATTGCCCTGTAAGTTCCAGAACATAACCTAACACACAGAATTCTTGCTTCCTACTTCTATTAATGTAAAGGTAAACTGTGTGCTGAGCGTGCCAGACTTTCTTTTCATGAACTGCACGTGGTTTCCTTTGATTTCAAGCTGGATTCTTCATACAGGGGCACACTAGCTGAAAGTTTCTGTTGTGGCCACCAATCATGCTGAAACATGCCCAAACATTATAGGCTTTAGGAGCAAAACTTTAGGGACCCATTTGACCTGTAAACAAATACTCCCTTGAAATCTTCTGAGTGCTTATTGCATGTCAGTCTTTACTCCACGGGAATGAATAGAACAATTATGCTTTCATATAGACTGAGACTGCAGAATATGGTAAAATTTGATCCTCCCTGTCCAGAAACATACATAAAATTTGCTAAGGCACAGATGAAATGAATGAATGAAACTAATGAAATGTTTCATTCCTTGTTAATTTGATGCATGTGTTCAGGGTGGGTGAGAAGGAGCAGAGCAGGAAAGGGCAGGCTTGTGCCAAAGTTCAGGGTCAAGTAACTATGGAGTTTTAGCACAATTTTGGAGATTAATCTCTGGATTTCTGGAGCTGTTAGACAATGATGATTTGATAGGCATATGTAAAATCTAGGAAAGTTCCTTCTGAGCTATATCTTAGCAGCAGTGAGAGGTAATCAGAAAGTATGCATGTTGTCTGTGTTAACATCATGGATCAGTCTTATAAAGATTATAGTTTCATTAATTTATCATCAAGGTGAATTTTAAAAATTATGGATGCTGCTTGTGAGCCTGATATGCCTCAGAATAAAGCTTTGTAGTTTCAAGGTCACATTAACACAGTTTTATTGTTACTTACTTCAGTGAAGACCTCTTATATGAAGAGCAGATATTACCTTCTGTGAAATTCATTATATGTGCTAAATTAAAAAAAAAAAACCAAAAAACAACCCAACAACATAAAAACAACCAAAAAGAGAGACTGCAGCCCCCACTTGGCAAGGAATACTAGCCATGTAACCTATTCCTTGTTACTGCTGGTGTATCTGTACCCAGCTCTGCCACAGCACCTGTGAGACAAAGTGCAAAGTGTAAAATGCAAGACAGAAAAGTACATTTGTGAACCTACAATGTGGCTTTTCTGTACTGATTTTCATCATGTCTCCTGTGTTCACAACTTGTCCAGTTGTGGGGCATTACAAATAATGCAATTAAAAAAACAATAGTATGCAATGTTCCATCTGGCTAGCAGTACTGGCTTACATTGTTCAGTCTGATGTTTCACTCTGTGTTTGAGTTCATTTTAATAGACAAAAATATTGTGTGAGACTGCTGCATAGATACAATATCCTTCTCGAGAGGTAGATGAGTTTTGAAGGTAATGTGAAATGATTCTATCATAACTTGCAATGTACTCTGAAAGGGGAGGCACTGCATTGATATAAAATGATGATTTAGGTTTTGGCAGACATTGAGTAACAGTTACCATGCATTTTGCCTCCAAATTCTCCTAATTCAACTTAATAGGCAAATCATGTTTTCTCTCTGCTTTCCTGATCATCCTCCATTAACCTGCAGTCTTTGATAAATATGCATTGCCTCATAATGTTGCATAAACATTTTTTAGAAGGCAAATAGAGAGTAAACAAAACCCAAGTTAAAATGATATTAAAGACTTTGATGGCTTATTAATCATTTATACAAAGCTTATTAATCAAATGGATACTTTAAAACAAAGTGCTTTCTCCCAAAATCTGAGAACAGAGGCAATGCTGGCCTTTTCTCTATCATGAGATGAAGGCGGGCAGGAAGCAGTTCTCCATCATCTGTACCTCTCTTTTAAAAGATCAGACTCTAGGAACATCCCCATACTAATTCACTGTCCCTGTCTACATGTGAGTCTGATTCAAGGGCTTTGTGTGCTCCTGGTGAAAAAGTCACCATATACAAAAACCTGCCCACTTCCACCATCACAGTTTTCTTCCTCTTTCCTTGGTCTTTCATTTACTGCTAATTTTTTTCTGTATCTCTGTCAAATCTCTGGTGAATAAATCAACAGTGTTACCTTTGCTTTGTGTGCCCAAGAACTAATTGATTTGAAAAATACAAAGAATCTCCCTTCCCCAAATCAGCTTTCCTCTGCTAGAGGGTTCAGCACCCCAAGCAAGAGCATAGCATTACAAGTCACTGTTTCAGTCCTCATGGCAGAGGGACATGGCAATGGACACTGGAGGCTGGGGAGAAACCTCTGACAGCAGAACTACTCATGATGAAGAAGAAGAAGAAGATTTGTGTCCCAGCTGAATGGAAATCTTTGGAGAAAGGTGGATATTGGCAGCCAGGAGTGTAAGTAGACTTTCTGCAATGAATCTCAAAAGATAAATTGGCTGCTATTTGTAAAATTATACTTGATGGGCTGGTTACTGTGTTAAATTGAACTTCTACAGAGAGAAGCTGTGGTTCAGTGTCACTGTGCAGCTGGGCCACAATGGCAAAGGAGTTGGGTCCCTAAAGATGTGGGATCACAGTGTAACTCTTAGGTCCTGTGTCAGATCTGTAGTAAGTAGGTGCTCTTACTCAAGTCATTCTGATTAATGTATTCTTAAAATTACATGGGAAATTCTGGGTAATTTAAAATCAATAGCAATCTTATGTTGATTTTGTAAAGGCCAGGATTTTACCTGTAATTTAAACAAGGGAGGTTATATTTTGGCATGTGTTAACCTTATAATGTTGAAGCATAATTTCTTCCTAAGTGTCTAACTTGCCTGGCTGAACATGACTTAAAGGATACACAGCCTGGTCCACATTTAAACAGGTTAGCTAGACCACGTTAAAATTCACTCTTTAATTCCTAGTCTAGACAAAGTCACACTCTACAGGAGAAGGAAGAAACTGTCTACAATCAGGGTGATTAATGGGCTGAAAGCAGATGTGAGATATAAAAGAGTTTGTAAGCCTCCTTTGCTACCTGGAGGTAAAGTTTGGCTGTCACAGGCAACAGAAAAGGGATAAATTTCAAAGAAGGCTGAAACTGCAGCCAAAATGCATTAAATGATTACACGGCCAGGACTTACTTTGATCACACCTCAAAAGTAAAACAAACACAAGCATGAAGAAGAAAGGCTCTTTTTCCCCCAAAATAGCTCAAAAGGATGAATTCATTAAAGAAATACAAGCACTCTAGGGCAACGGTACCAAACGTGCTGTGGTGTTTTAAATCCCTCAGCCCCACATTAAGGGTGGATGTGACTCCACTCAGGGCACTGGCCTAACCCTGCAGCTTCCCTTGATCCCCAGGGAGAGATGGGGGTGCCTGTGAACCTCTGCACACCTGTGAGCTCCTGGGAAGGGAGCACAGCCTCACTACTGCACTCTGTGCAGGCTGGCACCCATGTAACCTCACACAGAAGTCATCAAACAGCTGGAAATCAGAGCCAATGGAAAAAAAGAACCAAGGTACCAAGAAAGAAAATGGAATAATACCAACTTACATGGACAAACAGCTGTGAGTCGCACAGTTGCACAATCTGGTGTCATCATTTCCATTTGAAATACAGAAAATTAGAGAAGGGACATTTCAAATAGTTTATTCAGGTCATCCAGATGGTGAAAGGTAAAAATCTCTGTTTCAATCTGTTGCTGTCTTATAAATATCTACTAGAGAAGAAAGGGGGAAAGTATATTCATATATATTCTGGTTTGAAATGTTCTGCTCTCAAAGGAGCAGGCGGCATAATGAACAAAGTATATTCTCTCCTTGTGGCTGGAGTTAAGTCAAGATAATTTTGCAATTAGGAAGGCAAGTTAGTTTGTCTTCTTGTTTAGGTAGTTTAATCCTTTAGACTGGATAATGACCTGTCTGAAAAAAAAAATCAGATTTTAACATCATTTCTGTTTCATAGCCTTGCTCTGTATGATTTGTTATAGGAAGCAGTCAAGCTCCATGGGTATATATAGTTTATAGCAGATATTTCTGTTCAAGAACACATCTGATAATATTTGGCACTTTACACTTTCAAACCTCTCCAGATTTTAAGTAACTTTATAATTGTGAGACATGCAAAAGACTACAATTCCATTTCCCTACCCCATTTTCCCTGATTATGTAAGAAAAATTCCATGTACAGCTCAAAGGAAGGCAGCATCACTGTGTTGTCTGATATCTTGCATTCAAGAGACTGAGCAGATGCATTTGCAGAGTCCTGTGTCTTGTGTAGTTTTACCCATCTGTAAACTGAAGAAAATTCTACCAAGGGACAAAGTGGGGTCTCCAGATTGTTTCATTCTTTTCTGTGGAGCCTCTACCTTATTTTATACACCACACACAATCTCAGACCCTCAGTTTACCTATACTCAGAAAGGTGGGGTGACATATTGGCTCTTTCTAAAAATATTTGAGGGTTAAGGCTGCAAAGTTTGTTTTACAATACCCAGTATTACTTAAGGCTGATTTGTAATTTATAGTAGATATCCTCATGTGTTTTGGGGTGGGGGGGACAGAAATCCTCTAAAATCTTATAGAGAAAACATATAAACAAGTTCAGCTTATGCAGGTGATTGCTTGAAAAGTTAGGCTGGCTGATATTATTTATTTATTTTTAATATTGCTAGCAAAAACTCTAGCAAAATAAAAATGTACAAGCAAAAAATTCCTTCTGTCAGGATTTTGAACTATGCACACTCTAGGAGCTTTATTTCTGGCCTGTTAGGACCAGGAAAACTTTTCAGGTACAGACTAGGTCCACAAACACACTTTACTTAATTCCAGCAGCTGTAAGTGTATCTAATTTGAAAAATATTGTTCTGATAATATACCAACAAATAAACATAAATCAAAATGAACCTGGAAAAAAACCCAAACACTTTCTTCTTTTTTATTTTTTATGTAAAAGAAATTTTCTTATATCAGAAGTAACAATAAAGAATGGTTTCAATAAGCAATACAAGCTTTGCTATTTTTAAAATTTATTTTTATGTTTCAAGTCTTATTTTGCACACTTGTTTTTAAAAAGGAAAAATACCATATAATTACTGTCACACTTTTTCTAGCACCTCCTTCAACTTTTATGGTAATAAGTAATGACAGCCTCAGTTCCTCTGTCAAGGGAAAGGGTAAAGTCTTCATTTACTTCTAGTGTAATAGATTAAACTGGGGAATCCATTTTAGTCAGGGAAGAGTGGATGTTGGTGAAGTTATGAGCTTACTGCACCTTTTAAAATGAAATATTTAAACAAGTGGAACCTTACGTGGTTGATGCATTAAGCTGACATAGGATGTAAATCAAACAACACCTAAATGTCCTTTAACAAAGTCAATTATATTATATAAGCGTAGCAGAGATGGAACTTCTTTATCCTGTGCATCTGTCAGTTTCTGTTCCTCAGATAAAAACATTTCCACAGATGCAAAATATCATTTAGCTCAGTATTGTGCTATAAACTTAAAAGAAAATTAAACAAAAATATATTCTTTATGAATGTTATTGTGAAATGGTGTTTCATAATCAAAACATCTACTGGAAACATCTACTCAGTTCCTGAAATCATCTCTATTAGATTATGTAGATACCATCTAAGAAAATACTTCTAAACTTAATCTGTCAAGACTTCAAAGAGTCTATAAGCAAATACTTAGATTTGCATTAGATTTTTGACTTTGAAATCCATTATTGTAAGTTCCTTGGTGACTTTGATGTGCTGCCTTTACACCTCCTCTCTGAGAAGGGAAGTGTAAAGGCAGCACATTAGTTTATAGATGTTCACAGACTGTTTTTCGGATAAGGCCATTTAAATCTCTTTTGAAGGTCAATCCCAGCTCTTATCATTCAAGAAGTAATAATAACAGAGAGAGTCTGCCTAGACTAAGGACTGCTTTAAAACACAAAATAGCAGGGGTGGAATGAACTTACTTAACTCTTGACCTAGCACAATATCAGCATTCTAGTGTTTTGCTGTGACAATGCCCTGCTAAGGCATAGTATGAAATTTCAATATAGGTGTATGGAATTAAATGATTAAAGAGAACAAGAGGTTGCAGGTGTTTACAGCTGGAATATTTTTTACTTTCATTTCTTTGATTTCTTTGTAGTTGTTTGTTGTAATTAATAATGTATTGGGGAACCATTAAAACAGTCTTTGAAACACGCAGTGAGATACCCCATGTTCAAACACAGGACAAGAGTTTCCATTATGGACATGCCAATGCTTTCAAACCTGGCTGGCTAAATTAGTCTCCAAAAATAATCTGGAAGCAACTTCCTTGTTTTTCCCAGGCCTGATTTTTCTCTTCACTAGATCACTCTATTTACCATGGAACTAGGCCTGTTTTGGATATTTTCTGCTCTACTCTTATGGATGTCACTTTTCTATAATTCATAAGACAAGTTCTGAACCATTCAGGAATATTATTATTTTGCTTCTTTTCATTATTTTTCTTGATCAGTTAAAATGAAAAAGACTTATTTTTTCCTCTTTTAAGAAACATTCTGCATGCAAAGTGTCTTTCTAGACATTTTGTCTAGCTCCATTTTGATTTAAGTGATGATTTCTCATTATATACCAGTCTTAAGGACAAAAGATTTTGGGAGCTATTGCCTCCATATAAGGGACCTCATTCTCAGAGGATGGAGCCTTACTTTTGAATGCAAAATTTGGCAAAGAAAGCATTTAAAAACACATCCGGGCCTGAAATTATTAAACATAGTATTGAAAAACATTCAGCAGCTTTTTTTCCCTTCTTTTGTAGGTTTTGGGTGAAGTAGGGTAACGATCATGGTGTTACATGTTTTGCTAGTTGAGTGCTGACAATTCTAACTTTGCAATAACTGGATTATTTGCTTGTGATTTATGAGTAGAATGAGTTTGTTTTGAAGCTGACCTTGTCCAGAGCAGTTTTGTGTGATTTCAGCAGCATTTTCCATACTGTTAGTGAACTGGTAGAGGTGCTTCAAAATGTCAACGCAGCACAGTCATTTTGTAGGCAGCTTTGTCTCTGCTATTCTGACGAGAAAGAAAAGTTGTTCTCTGAGCAAAATAGTGCTGTCATAATCCCATCCAATAGGTTATAAAAGTGACCAATATTGAAGAAATCTGCAGGAGAATGTACAAATCTGCAGGAGTTCAAATCACCCCTGTAAAAACAGCAGGGCCAAACTGATTCCATAAATTTTATGTTGGCATGTTTGCTGTTGTGTTTTTATATGCCATGCCTTCTTCTGTGTTAGCTTTCATGAGATCAGGAAAATACAAGAGCTCTATGTTTTTTGAGAAAGTAACTTTAGAATGGGCTGTTTTACTTGCAAAGGGATTTTCTTACCCAAACTATTTGTAAAATATACAGAGGTTTATAATAAAACTAGCCATTTTAAAGCTTATATTTAAATCATGGATAAAAGTGAGAAAAGTCAGATATGTTGTTCCTCAACCCACTTAAATGCAAACAGCACCCAAAATGCTGCTTCAGCATATTATATCAGTGCTACAATCCCTCAAGTGTTTTCTCACTTAAACAGTTTCAGATCCCAGCTTTGCTTCTGTTGATTTTAGGTGCTTATCAAGTCCACATTTTGAATGATTCTTGTACTTCTCCCCCAGTCAACAGAGGCATGGAAGATTGTCATCCACTTTTCTTCAGATGGGAAGTGATGCACAGAGATGAAAAGAGTTCGTGTTTCACAGACACTCTGTCAGGACAAGTGCTTGAGGTCACCAGTCCAAAGGTGTAGGTGAGTTTGAACCATTGCAGTGGCCTTCCTTTCTGGATCTAGAGCTTACTTCATGGCTTTTGCAGCAGGAGAAGGAAAATCCACCTGTATGAGCCACTCTTTAGCATGTAAGGATTGCTGGCCAACTTAACACCAATTATGGATTGTGTTGAAAGAGGTAGTGCTCTGGGGATTTTTTGTCAGTACAATAAGTGTATGGCTCTGACTGCTATAACTTCACAGGCAGGTTGGAGCATTTGTGTCACAATCTGTACTGTGGAAGGCTGGAGGAAAGCAACAGCTTGTGGGTAGAAAGGCTACTAAGCCCTCTGCACACCAGGAAACAGGTTTTTTTTGTGCTGAACTTTTCGTTCTGGCCTAGAAATAAAAGCAATCCTAATGTAGGTCAGGAGGAAAAGAAGTAGTTTAGGCCTCTTAACCTAAGCTTACATGCTGTAGTAGGGATCATTCCCGTCACTGATGTCAAACACTAGATTTAGATAGTTAAAACTTTAACTCCTGTAGCAGTGATGAGAAATATCCAGGATCTACTTAGATAAATGTAAGCTTATATTCCTTAAATGCAAATAAAAAGCAGTATGCCTCACATTCTTAAGACACTGGCTGAATCTGACTGAGGAACTTTAGTATACATATATAGAGGATCAAAGTAAAACTTCTTTTACAAACACTTTTCAGAAGATTCACAATTTTAAGACTCCAGCGTTACTTCTTTAAAACATTTCATGTATCATAATCTTTCTCTTCATAGTTAAAAAAAAACCCAAAAAAACAACAACAACAAAAAAAACCAAACCTTCTGCTTCCCCCAGTAAACCCCAAAACTTCCCAGAAGTATCATTGCATAGGATCTTAGATTCCACTTGTCTGTGATATAGTTCTGCTTGAGGTCCAGTCTTCCTCTTTTCCTGCTGACCTGACAACAGCAGAGTATTTTCTGTCTGCCTGAAGATCACTGGAGAAGTGCCAGTCATAATCTTCTCCTTATTGATTCTGGTCAGCAGCTATTGACAGCTTTAAAAAGATTATGTTTTAATTGGGGATCAGATAGATGGCATTTTAAGGTATTTAATTTCACTTTGCAACTCACTATAGATTATCTGAGTGGTTCCACAACTCAAGGAGGATAAAGATGAATGTGTTGTCCTTTTCTTTAGGTGACCCTGAGTGCAAATGTAGCTCAGGCTAAAGTGACTGAAAATCTTTTTCTATCGCTGGGCTGAAAAGGTTGAATGTGAATTCATTAGTATTATCTTTGTTTAAGGCACAATATCTATATCTCACCAAACTCACATCTTCAGTGGTCATACTTATTCTCATGTGGTTTAAGAGAGAAATAGACTGGTGAGGTACAAAAGGAAAAATCAAGACAAAGAGTAAGAATTTTTTTTTGTCTCAAAATATGTATGTTCACTTACAACCCTGCAAAATGGATTTGCAGAAGTACCATCATAAAGATTGTATAAAGGTCCCTAATTTGATGGTGGTTTCATCTTCTTGCAAAGGAATTCCAAGGTGGTGTTGAGTAACAGCCTCCTAAAACTATCTTCTGCATTTTCAAATAAATGAAAATACCCTTACAATGAGAAGCAGTTCAAGAGACAAGCAATGAAAAATAAATTCTAGATTCTGAGACCTAAAACCCCCTGTGTACCTCAGCCTGAACAGCCAAAGTCTCATTGTTCCAACTTCAGACTCAAAATTGTCTAGAGGACTGTCTGAAGGTGTCTTTAAGAGATCTAGATCCACCTCACCAGGAGCTGCCTGGTAACACACACTGATGAAGTTCAGAGCCTAGTCCCATCCATGCCAGATGCACCAAAGATTATCATTTCATATTTACTGGGCTGTAAATTGTAGGACAGTTTTCCCCAGACATACCTTTTTTGTCTATCTAGGCTTGACTTGAGGGCTCTGGACAGGGGATCAGATTTTCCAACATCCTGCTAAGTATGGCAGAGAAATTCATCATGTTGTGTGGGACAGAGCTGATGTGTCTCAAAGGTGTTACCTTCACTACACGATGATACCTCACACATTATTGATGATTTATGTGAAGTATTCTATCTGTGGGTATTGGTTTGTGTGGTCAGGTTTTGGTAGCTCCCTACTGCCTTTCCAGAGCCTTAATACCATATCAGCAGGAGGGTATTCCTCCTCACACAGCTCCTGAGGCACTGGGAAACACAATTATCCCTATAGCACTGCTGGAGACATGGAGCACAGGTTGATAGGCAGTGTGGCCCAGCTCATACTGGAAGTCAGCAGGACAACAAAGAGCTGAAAGTCAGAGTTGCATCCTGACATGAACATCATTTTTTTTCCTCAGTAGAAATCTAACTAAACAGTAAGTGTAAGGGAAATCAGAATAAGGATGACTTCTGTGGACTTTGCAGAAGTGATGAGCCTTTAGAGGAAGTTAAAAATAAGGTGTGCTTTACTCTGGGTTCAAGATTTTCCAGTGTTGACAGAGTATTAAGTCCTTTGTTTTCCTTGCTGTCTTGAGGAGCTGGCTGAAGCATCGTGACTTTAAGAGCCTCACAAAAGTATGGAGGAAATAGTTTAAGCCCCCTGGCCTCCTGAATGACTCCTTTTATTCTACTTTTTGGTGTACAAAATTTCCCTCTCCTTGTTAGAACATTAGTCAGTTATCCTTCAAAAACTGTGTAGGCTCTCAGAGCAGAAGCAGAATATGTTATTTTGGCTAAAGATGGAAGAGATAAGCCTGGAGGAACAGAATAAAAATATGAAGTAAGATGGATCATTGGAACTGACCAAGAGAGCTGATAAGAACAGTGAGCTGACGTGAGAGAGGGTGCAGGTCATGTCTTTGGCAGCAGTGCTCAGATGGCCTGCAGGAGGTGACACTGGTATCAGATAAGTAAAGGGAGAAGTGAGGTTGCTGTAATCAAAGGCAGAGATGAATGCTCTGCAGAACTTAAACTACCCACCAAGGACAGCCTTTCAGAAATACCAAGCAATCCTGTGTGCAGCAACAGCTTTTGTACAAAGTATTTAATTGAAATAACCTCCAAGCTGGTGTTGAGAAGGCCGTGTTAATTGGCTCTGCCAAACTTAAATGTTGAGCAGCAATTTATATTTCATGCACTAACTCTTATATGGGCCAAGAACCAAAGAAAACAGGCTTTCCTGTGGCTTGCAATGAAGATGGTGCTTCTTCTTTTACATCAGATGCTACATATCCCAGAACTACTTCTTAAATTTGAAAAGGCTTTATTTGTGTTGAGGTCAGACTCCATGGAAACAGCATTAAACTGTCCCCATAAATTTTATTCTCAGAAAGTGGGTGACTATATTCCAGGGTGGTTTGGCTGATGAATTTATTGTCAATCCATAAGAACATTATAAATATCATAACCAAGTAATTTAATTACAGTAATTGCCCATGACTTCTGTTCTTACGAAAGGGCTCTAATGAGGACTAACATTGCTCCTTCTTTGCTCCTGAGCCACTTCTACCTGGACTGAATTAAGGATAGTCCTTTTAATCTCCACGTGGAAGTCAACCTCTTGGTCTTTCCCAGCCTCAGGCTCAGCCTGGGTTATATTAATTTGCTTTTAGTGGTCAGCAAGCTCAAGGAAAATCTATGCTCAGCTACTCCCTGCTGTTTAATGGGCTGATTCAACATCAGAGGGGGAGAGGTCTCATGCATTTTCCTCAATTTTATCCTTCTTGCTCCTGATTCACTCATTCAACTACACTAGTGATGGGAACGGTGGGGCTCCACATATATAGATGCAATCCCAGCAGACACTGATATTTGAAGCACTGTGTTCAATAGACCTGCTTTGAGCAAGGTTAGTCA
Source organism: Dicaeum eximium (assembly GCA_013396995.1). Classification (NCBI taxonomy): domain Eukaryota; kingdom Metazoa; phylum Chordata; class Aves; order Passeriformes; family Dicaeidae; genus Dicaeum; species Dicaeum eximium. The sequence continues at coordinate 562,603 of VWZP01002662.1, forward strand.
ACTCAGTGCTTAAAAAGCTGGCAGCCATCTGGAGACCAGCCTACGCCAGAGTTCAAAATTGTTTCCTTCACTGTTGGTAGCAACAATGGGGAGGGAGTGGTGGGTTGAAAGCTTTCTTAGAAGCGGAATTGGAGAAGAGGAGAATTCACTGCAGGCTGAAGTCATGAGGTAACCCCAGATTCTAGAGGTTCATGGACACTGTGCTCTGCAGTACAACCTCTGCTTAGAGGCATCATTAAACTCCTGATAATTAGCAAGTCATTAGGTTTTGACTATACTTAAAGGTTAAAAGGAGAAACTTTGGTGATGGATATTTTGTGTTTTTCTTTCTCTTGTGTTATGTATTCTCTTTGTGCTAAGTGATTCTGGTGCCCATCTCTTACCCATGAGCTGAAATCAGCTCATATTGAAACCCTTTTTTGAAAACAATCCCAAAGTTATGTCAGCATCACAAATTGAGGCCACATTAAAAAAAAAAAAAGGTGGGTAGGAAAAGCTTGACACCAGTGACTCTTTAATTTTTGATCAGAGCCTTGAAGATGTGCATTTGATAGCAAACTAGAGAGCTGTATTATAGCTCTGCAGTGCAAATCTGCAAGATGACTATCTAAGCCTTGATAAGATAATGTGGGGCATGTAATTTCCTGTAGTCAATATTTCCTGTAATGACTCCTCCAATATGGTCTTGCTTGATTAAGTGTTGTTTAAGGACTTCTATCATGTTCATATTTCTATCCACACAGTAGTTAAGGCTGTCTTGCAGTATCTGGAACAATTCTCAAACAGTACATTTCAGGCTCAAGACAGAATAAGTGTGTCATCATTAGTATTTCCAAGGAATTAAGCCTATTCCTAGGACACTTTTTGTAACAGCTAAAGTTCTGTAACAGTATGCCTATAAATCTAGAAATTATTTGCAACGTATTTTACACATTGGGATTAGTATCCCTCCATGGTGAGCTATGTAAAGCACATGCAGAATTTTTAGTCTCCTTATGACTTTGAAAGTGAGGAAAATTCAGCAACAATCCTCCTTCAGAGTGTTGAATGTATTTCAGTTCACTGCATGCTTGTAAAACAAATTGAGGAATAAAACCAAAAATTAAATAATAGTTGAAAAAAGAAAACAAAGGAAACAGTACCATGCCATGCAGCGTAAGGATGGAGGGGAGGATTGTGAGGGACAGTCTGTGTGACATCTGGCTTTCTAGGCCTGCCATGTGGACAGAGGGACAAATTACAAGTTGTCTATAACCCTTTTGAACTGCCTTTCCTGATATAGTCTACAGACTTTCTGAAAACTTGGGCATTTGTGGAACCAGCTCTGTGTCCCATCCCCTTGGCAGCCTGTCACATCTCGGAGGACATCTGAGGGCTACTAAGCATCAGAAGAATACCCTTAGATCCTAAGAATGCTTTGCTTCTGCAATAGCTTGAGGGTGTTGGTGCTGCTTTGGAGGGCTGTGAGAAAGCTTGACCCTGCCCATGGTTACCAGCAGATCCTGGCAGCAAAACACCCCGAGTGGTGTGCCTACAGCTTCTTATATCAGAGAGAAAACATTCCTCTCAGACCCGTGCGAGGGATCTGTATTTTCATTCATCTTGCCTAGACCTGGGATTATCACATGGAACTGTGTGAAGCTGCAATGAAAACCAGGAGCTAAATGCTTGCCTTCCTTTTCAGCTCTTTACTCAGTAATAGAGTATTTTACCTGCAGATAGCAGCAAACTCCTATGCATTGTATAATAAAATCTTGCCCATGGGGAAGTACCTATTTATTTTTTAATAAAATAAAATAAAATAAAAAACCCAGAAGTCTTTCACTACCTAATTGATGAATCATGGCCCATTTACTTTTTTAGCAGGTTTTTTTAGATCATATATGCCACAACCTTACTCAGTGGCATGCACTCACTGCAGTAGCTGCTTCTACTTTTATATGTACAGGTGAAAATAAGTAGGGGCAAAGGATGTAAGTGCTATGATTCAGACTTTAACCAAATCTGAGATAAGAGTCTACAAAAAAAGCAGTTTTCATTTCTTAAGGGAGTATAAATGGACATCTTAAATGAATGAGAAATAAAAATATTTTGCAATGGGTATCATCTAAAGGCTTTGCCCCTTAGGTATCAACAGAGAGTAGTATCTGCAATCCAAGATATTATTGTAGCAATAAGCTATAGAGAGGGCTGAGTAGGATGACAAAAAGCTTTGTGTGCTACAGTAACCCCTCCCTCCCCCCCCCAAGTACAGACATCCTTTGCTTTTCTTGCTGCCTCATTGCTTTTAATCACTTTTAAATTTTTTTTCTTACATTCTTAATTTCATTTTTCTGACAGAAATTACATTGTTAATATTATACAAAGTGGACCTGTTCATCCATATTATGCGTTTACTTTGATCTGGCTTACTTGATACTGAAAGACTTTTCTGAACCATTGAAGAAATTGAATGTAAAATGAGGGTGCATGAACAGACAGAAAGTATGTAGTCATGCTATATTTTGGTCCATGAGGCCTGGAATCACCAATATGACACATTTCTGGTACAGATTTTTGCCCTCTGTTCTCTGACCTCCTGTGCTGAAAAACAACTGAGAGTCCTGGTGAACACTGTTATATGGCACAGTACAGTATTCTTGTTCTCATCACCTGCCAATATTTAGATTGCAATCACTCCAGAAAATATGTAAGCAGGTGCCAAGCAAAGACATTCACTCACTCTCTGATGTGAACTTGAATTTGGAAAAGCTGTGTGATCACAGAAATCCCTTTATCTTCTCGGGTGACAGCTCTTTTTAGCATCAGTGGCACAGGGTGGAGTGGTACATTTTCTGAGGGCAGCTCACAGGCACATTCTGGAGATTGGGCACTCAGTTTTAACCTTCTTACATGAAAAGGATATTTTGAAAGCTGAGAGTGGGCAGGGCTCTGAGTCTAAAATTGTGCTGCAAGTCTTGAGTGTTTGAGGGCTCAGGCAGGCAGGAAGTCAAGGAAAGTTGCAGCACAGCTATGCCCTTAAAGTAGGCTGCTTTCAGTAGCTGTTCTGCTCCCCTTTTTATAGTGTAGGTGCACTTCATATATGAGTCAAAAATGAGAGTTCAGCTTGAAACAGAATGTTATGAGTTTACGTATTTCTACTGCTTTGTCTTCCTGCTTTTTGGAGCTGTATATATTAAAAAACCCTGTATGTTAGAAAAGTGACTGAATAAAAGATATTTCATGTATGTATTTCCTATGTCCTGCTTTTTATAAATTTAAGAACTTGCCATTGCATTTAGAAACTATCTTGGGGGCACAGATCTTCCATTGGTAAATTGTCAGCACTCCAGTAAAGTCAGTGAGGCTGAGGACCTGCCTGACTTTGCAGTCAAGCCATCAAGTAAATATTTCCTGTTGTGGATAATCTATTCAGTAAAAATGGAGGGTTTCACCTTACCAGAAACATTTTCATACTTCCCCTTTGATTTTTTGTGCTTAATACTATCTGGTCAATCAATAAATAACCTGATCAGCTGCCCACCCACACAGACATGCCCTTAAGGCTTTCTATAACCTTGTAACAACCCCTTGGCACCAGTTGTGGAAGTTCTGGGAACCATCTTAACTGAAAGGACAGAAAACTGTTTTAATGAGAAATACTTCTAAGTGAAATGAATTTGGACCAGTGCACATTGTCAGGTCATGCTTTAAAATCAAGTATTGACAAGGGTGCCTCTTTGGCAAATTTTATAATTCCATCAATTTTTAATGTTTGAAGCTTTCTCTCAGAGCTTCTGGTCTTGGTGTCTAGGAATTCTTCCTTGAAGAATGCTTTTTAGTTTGTTTTAACATCCATTATTACATCTATTTGTAAACAGCAGACAGTTTGGACTTAGAGCATGGCTTGAAGAGATGCTTATTACTTTGATATGTTGTTGAAAGATTGTATCCTCTGATAAAATAATTTTTGATTTTTCTATCTGCTTGACCACCCCCCTTTTTTTTTTTGAACCTCAAACATCTTACGAATTTTTTTTAATATTACATTCATTACCATATCTGAAAATGTGTAGCTTAATATAAGCCTCTGTTATGCTCTCCCTCAGTCTTTTGCAGGTTTTTGGTAATCTGCCTGTCTCTTACTATCATTTTGCTGAAGACCAAACCCTACTGTGAAAAGCTGTTTCTCTCATTTATTCATTCATTAAACCGCCCAAAGTTTCTGAAAGAAATCCCCCCATGGCAAGCAACTAACCAAAAAACAAAAGGAAAGAAAAGGAAAGGAAAAAGGAAAGAAAAGGAAAAGGGAAAAGGGAAAAGGAAAAGGAAAAGGAAAAGGAAAAGGAAAAGGAAACGGAAAAGGAAAAGGAAAAGGAAAAGGAAAAGGGAAAAGGAAAAGGAAAAAGGAAAAGGAAAAGGAAAAGGAAAAGGAAAAGGAAAAGGAAAAGGGAAAAAGAAAAGGAAAAGGAAAAGGAAAAGGAAAAGGAAAAGGAAAGGAAAGGAAAATGAGAAAAGAGAATAAAAAGGTTTACAGTAAATCTGATTTTGAAATACTTTTCTGAATAAATGGTGTCCCTTTTTTATATGTTTTAAAGAACTTCCCTGACTTGTTTATTTGTTACTTCATTTGTGCTTCTGCAAGCTATTTAGGCTTAGTTCCCGTGTACACATCTTTCATTTTCAGGGCCCTGCACAGCTTCTCTCCAATCCATAGCTACTCCTTTCCCTGTTCCACGGAGCCCTGCTAAGCTGTCCTGGTCTCACTCGTGCTCTGAGCAAGAAGACAGTTGACACAATGTCTCTGCTTGCTGTGAGAGTCCAACAACTTCATTGTTGGATCAAGCTTATTGCCTGGTCCACCACTGAGCCTAAACTGCAAACAGCTGTGGATCTTTGTAGTCATTAACAGACTCCTCTGAGTGGTGCATAAGCCTGAATTCACCAGGGAATAGACTTGGACACGTGCCTAATGGTGATACTTGCAAGTTTTAGAATGAGGGACCTGAAAATGGGCCAGCAACCCTGTAAAGTTTAATTTCATTATTTATTTTCCTCTTAATGCTGTGTATTCCCTGTCTCAGTGAGTGCTGCTGGAAAACTGAGGGATCTCAGGTTGTAAATGCCAGGAGCTGCAATCTGCAATGGGGCTGTGGGAGGGCTCTCAGCCACAGCAGCCCTGCCCAGACAAGGTGTTCTCCTGCTGTCAAGCCTTCAAGGTCAGGGCAGTGGGATGCAGAGTGGTAAATCTCTTTTTACAGTGATCCTCCTCTGGCCAGGGTTGAACTAAAGAATGGTAATTATTTTGATTTTACACTGCTAGCAGAGATAAGGTGGAAATGGTTTTTGCTTCATGTCAGCAGCATGAACTCAAGACCACTTAAAATTTTCGCAGTAAAGAGAGATGTGAGGAGCAGACAGGTGGTGAAGCAAAAGGTATCTTGGTATTCTGGAATCCACAATAAGCCTCAAATGAGACCTTGCACAGGTCTCTTTTGAGAGTGGATCTCTTGTTTTACTTTGCAAAGCATCCTGACTGCTGACCTGTTTGTTATTCTAGATGTTCCATTTCTCTTTCTTTTTGTCTGAAATAGCACCTCTGCCAGACCATGCCCAGTCAAAACACATCAACTGACAGTTCCTGTAACTGTTTTCATCAAAAAGTTCCCATTAAGCCTGAGAGTTTGTGGGTGTGGATCTGACCCCGGAATGCTTAAAGGGCATGTATGGGATTTAATTTTCTGGAATTTAGAGGGGGAATTTATCCATTAGATGACTCAGTCTATAACTTTACCCTGCAGGATTAATGGTCACAATGGATTTGGGTTTTGGCTGCCTCTGTGTTAAAGTCCCTGCTGTGGGGATAAGTACACTCACTTTTGCTGCTGAACAGTGCCACTCTAATCAGAAAAGAGTTTACATCATTGCTCAGAATACATAACAAGCTATATAATTAAAATATTTATTTAAAAACCTCAAACAACACAAACTCTGGTCTCTATTTTCTTTCTTGTTTTTCATTCTTCCTGGTTCTGAATTTAGCTACACAATGAAAAAAAAGCATGAAAATATTGATACATTGTGTTTTAAAATTTCTCAATGTATCTATTAACACCCTCTCATGAGGTCAAGTTATTGAACAAAGAGATAATCATATGGTAGCTGCAATATTGTTTAATGTCATGCTAGCTGATGTTATAGGCTATCTGTTTCCTCCATTCATATATATTACTATATATATCTCCACCTGAGCTGCCTACATGTTGAATTCTAGCATTCCTTGCACCTGACTTAAAAAATTGTGTTTGAAGGGCTAAAGAGTATTTCAATAAAATGCACTAAATCTGGATGACCTGCCCTGGAGCTCTTACAGGTACAGTGCAACGATCATACATTGTTTACATAATATCATCACCCCCTCTAATTTATTTAAAAAATGAGGTGGAATTTTTCAAAGGTTTTTTAAAAGATTTTATTTTTAAAAACAATGCTGACAATTTGGGCAAGCTTCGTACATTCTGTAAAGGACTATTAAATAATTAGGGGAAGTTAAAAGTTATCCATTTTTTGCATGTTTTTAATTTTTGGAGCTGCTCCAAATAGATTAGTATTAAGTATTTTATGGTTTTGGTTTTTTATTTTTTTGTTTGTTTGTTTTGGTTTGGTTTTTTTAAACAAGTGATGTGATCCTCAAGTGTGCTGGTTATCAGGTGAGGATAGTTTAGAGGTAGATGGAGATGACACATTATGGATTTAAGTGATCCTCAGACAATGAAAGGAACATGAGATTAGTTACCAAGTCTCTGATTTGCTGATATGTACTGTAGTTGCATTCTAGGGTTAGGAGGATCTACTTTTAGTTGTCCTTTTCCAAGGGTACACCTGTCTTTTCCTCTTGTTCCCTTCTGTTCTTTCTGAAAGTACTTTATTTTTCAGGCTTTTGATTCTTTGGTTTCCCACATCAAGAAGTTTCAGATGCTTGTGGATTTCCAAAGCTGCTGCCTGTGGAGCAAGGAATTGCAGCAGGGGATGCCTCTTTGCTTCTCCCAGCTGCTGAAGAAGAGAGTGGAGGGTCCTCCAGAGCAGTTTCAGTCATGTGTTGGGCAGTGATGGGTGGAGCACACGGGAGGAGATCATGGAGATCCCCAGCAGCCAGTAGACCCTTTCCTCCTCAAACGCTGACTACCGCAGTTTGATTTTTTCCAGCCCTGGCAGAAGCACCCAGTAGTTTCAGTGGTACAGAGATCACCCCTTTGAGAGCGTTATTTCAAACACAGTGCCTGTGGCATTGCTTTAGTATTGGAGGTTTTTATTGGGGTAATGTCTGGAGGTCTGTGTAAGGAACAGAGGCATTGTCTGAACTTCAGCAGTCTGAGGCACTGGCCTTGTCTTTTCTTGCTCAAGGAAACTTTTGAGTGTGGATTTTTGGCTTGCTCTCTTTCCCGCATAAAGCACCTCTGTATTTCCCAAAAGTGAACTGAGGACAGATCTGCTTGCACAGGGAAATAATGTAGTTTTCCCTACACTATTTTCTTGGGAGTATGCAAAAATCCCATGTGCATTTTTTTATGAACTGGACCCTTCTCTTTTATAGCTGATAGTATTCATACTTATTACAATGCCATATTATGGCCTGAGACACTTTTTATGTCCCTCTAACATAGCACCCTAGAGAAAGATGCTTCACTAAGCAAGAACCAGTAAACTTGCTACAGAATCAGCAGAATACTTTTCACAAAAGTGCATAAACTTCTGTTCTTAAACATTGTCATCCTTCACCTTAACAAGCACAGAGAAAGGTTCCACTGGTTTCTATGCCTTGTTAGGTCTATCATCTTTTTAATTAATAGTGTTTTTACGAAGCCGTCTGAACTGTGTCATTTCCATTATCAGAAAACCATTGCCATTAATGAATAATTTTCATTTCTGATCCTTGATATCATGCTAGTTGATCTCCTGTTTCCATGCCACCGAATGATAGCATCGTTTTCTGCCCACGATCAAATTTAATTTGGACTCTGATTATATTATGCTGTTGCGACTGAAGTGTCAATTTTTGTCAGGCAATTAGGAGCTATAACCTGTGAAGTTAAGTTTGATAGGCATTGTAATTGGATTGTTACAGTAATAGCTTGGAACATTCCCTTTTTTTCTTGCTTCTTTGATTTTTGATGCATACTTTAGTTGTGAGAACAAAGGCATTTTGTTATTATGCAACCATAGGATGTTCAAGACAACAAGATGGAATTCAGGTTTTTCTACTTTCCTCAAATGGACTTAATTTGGATTTAGTTTTGACCACAAATTATTCCAGGATTTTAAAAGAACTTGGGAGTGGTGTGTGTGGGGGGTGTGGTAGTGTGTCAAGGAAACACTGAAAAAGAGAGCTGTAGAACCAGAGCTGTTAGGATTATAATAGGGAGGTAGGCTTTACATTAAAAGGCTCAAAGGCATTTAAAAATCCTCAGACTGGAAATGTGTCAGATTACCCAGGTGAGTCTTGCTGCTTTTAGTAGCCTTTGCAGTTTACATACTTTGCAAGTATTTAGGAATATAATTTAAGCTCACACTATGGCCCAAATTTTCCATTAGTGTAGGTCAGGGCAGTTGCATTCGGATGAAAAAGTAGAGAAATTGGCCCCATGAAAAATAATTGCAACATAACACCTAATGGAGAATACTCTTTTTTTTTTTTTTTTTTTAATTTTTTTATTTTATTTTATTTGCTCTACATACACAGTAGTTCAAAGCCCGGCAATTTGTCAAATGAATTTTGTTCTGAATGTCTTTAGGGTGTGCTTAGCCCCTCCCCACCTTCATGTCTTGATCATCTCTAATGAAAGGCACAATGAAGAGACCTTTTAAAAAGGACAATGAGAGAAGATAGTTTTTCCAGTACTTATTTGATTGGACACTTTTCATAAGGGCTGCTGTATGACAAGCAAAAGGTAGAGGAAAAGAAAGAAACTCCAGCTGCTATGGAACGTAAGAGAAAAGCTCACTTGCAACAGGGTTTATCTGGAGCAAACTAAAAATCAGTACTAGAGGTGTTAAGTAAATGATAAAGAAAAATTAAACCTTTAAAATTGACTGCAGGAAGTTTTGAAAAGTTTCATAAGCTGGGTAGGGGATTATTTTATCCTCTCAGTTGGCAAATATTGACCAAGATTCCATGTTTCTCTTCTGTCAGGCATGATACTCATCCCCTTCCACAATGCTGTGTCAGCCCTGCCTCACTATTACATCCTTAGAGACAGACTTATTTTCCCTGATAAATTTATGATATCCAGTAATTTCATGATGTGTCTGACTGGGCATGCTCTTTCCTACTTCAGACATATGTTCAATTTTCTCTTCTGGCATCTTCAGTGTCAGGTCTGCGCTTGCTCAAGGAGTAATTTTGTGAGTTTGCAACATTCCTCATCAGCAGCCATTTGTTCCTCTTGGATCTGTCCCCTGCTCACCTCCCAACAGGACTCTTCCTCCTTCTACCTCTTCCCAAACCTATACCAGAGATTTTCTGTCAAGGCTAATGGATTGAGTATTCACATCCCATTGCTTCAATCATGTGCTCCCTCAGCAGCTCCGTTCCATCCTGCAATTCCACTTCTCTGCTGTGTAAACTCACTAAGTTCATTTACCATTTATACTCCTGTAGTGCTCTGCTAAATTTCACCATATTCTGTTTCACTTGCTCAGCTTCTGCAGGGCTCAGGTGGACTGTGGGTTCTTGTGGCCGCCCTCTCCTCTGAGTCCACTTGGGACACCAGGGCATGGGACCAGCAGAAAAATATGGAAAGCAGCAGTTACCAGACTCTATCAGCCAGTGGGGCCCTATGCACCAAGTGGGAAAAATTTATTTTGTTCATACTTTGTACTTATGCTAACATTTGCATAGATGCTAAAATCTGTTTTATGGTTTTTTTTTTAAACCATTCATTTCCTTTTCTGTTTTTCTTTTATTTTTCTCTTGTTCTATGAAAACTATTTCCACTTATACCAAATTTTCTCACCCATTTTATTTTATTTGAATATACAGAGTCTAAATACAGGGGCTAAACTTGCTGGCATTGCCCCTTTTAGTCTCATGGTATTGAAAACGAACACTGAGAACCTGAAAGGATGCATCAGGGCTGCTACTGAGAGAATGGATTGCTGATGTGACAGAAACTGCTGCATATGAAAAGGTGATATATGGAATGGAAAGTAAGTCAGATGAATTTGAAGGTATTTGTAATCTATTCTCCAGCTACATCAGAAGAGATGTCCTGAAATATGATAGAAGATAGTGGAGAGAGGTTGAAGGGTGAATGAAAGCTTTTGTTTCAAAAGGTAATAATAATAACAACTTATCTCCCTGCTTTTCTATTGCTGCATTTTCCTTTTTCCTTTGTTTTTCTTCCTTCCTGGGAGATAAGGATGGGCTGCAGTTATAAATGAAAAATAAGTGACAGTCACGTAAATTTTTTAGTACATGTGTTCTGTTTGCAAAAAGACAGCCTAAGAATCTGATGAAAAAAGAGCAATAGGAAGACACATAAGCATGTAAAAATCCAGTCCAGGCAGTAGATGTATGCAACTTTCTGGAATCTATTGGTGGAGCATATATTAAATTTTTACTTTTCAGTTGATCTGATACAGGTGTAGCGACTACCACAGGCTGATGTCATTAATTGTAATGTTCTGTAGGAGTAATCAATGAACTCTGTTTCCTGAAAACAGTTTCACCTTTGAGCTATTAGTGCTATAATGAAGAGGGTGCAGTATATACTTACATAAAGAACTTAGAATCTATTAGCACCTGTGCTGAGCACTAAAGCTGCTGATACTTTGCATGCAAATTGTAGTCATCATCGGAGAAGAAGCAGAGTTCATAGGTTCAATATTCTCTCACTTTCAATCTCCTATGTCAGCTGTGTCTTAACCAGCTGGGGGCAGAATTACATTCTGGAAATTAGTGAGGAAAAAAAAGGTAAAAATTGAAAATTTACTGTTTCTGCATCTAGCCTCCCCATTCATATGTTACAAGTCAACATGAAAAATTCTAGCAAGTATAAATGATATCTGATTTCACATTATATTTTTAAAGTGTCAGTACTCAAGTAGGTTTACATTTGACAGGTGATTTAAATATTTCAGCAGGTTTCTATAGCCATAAGAAAAAATCTTTATCAGGATAAAAAACTTGATGAAACTATTAATTTTGTACTAATGCAAAGAACTTTACTAGTCTTTTTTACATGCAAATGTATGAGGCATTTTATTAATCTTTACAATTTTTCTAAATATTTCATTGCTTGAGGATATTTCAATGACAGATCATTTATATTGTTTATAACATATTTATCTTCTATACTGATTCTTGAATGCTATGCTCTGAGTAGACACCTCATTATGATTTGTGCAGTCTTACCATAATGCTGAGATATACATTTCTGTATTTCTGTAAGTCTTTAATGATTTTACTTTTGGCGAAGAAATTGTGGTTTTTCTCACCTCATACCAAAATAACGTTTTTAGTACCTACAGCAAATATATGTCTCAGCCACCTCACAAGCTTTAATACCTTTTCCCTCACTTCTCTCTCAAAAGAAGCAATTGTGATGGTCTCTATGCTCAGTTTTTGACCACCATGACACAGTTCTCTGGTTAATCCTATCTGAAATAATATCAAAATGGGTCTGTTGTGAACATTGTGACTCAGAAAGGAGACACAGAAAAATCACAACCATGTACCAGCAGAGTAAAACAGTGCACAGAGTTAATGAAAGAGTATTGAGAAAAGCACTCCTATGTGTGACAAATATTTTGCATCCCTGGCTCACTTTGTCAGTAGGTTCACGGTAGTTCATTCACCCATGGATTGGTGCCCTGAGTGTTTCACAATTTATATGTTTTATCCCTGGCTGGTCAGACCAACCAGGTTAAAGAGATGAGGAAAAATTCATCCTCAAGAGTATAATGATATATGAAGCTACTGAAATAATAAAATGCTGGAACTAGATTCAAATTGTGACTAGATTAACATGTAGCTCCTTCTAGGTTCTTTGTTTGTAAACATGGACCATAATACTTAAATCTTCATGTGAGGTCTCCCAAAAAGTGAGAATCTGGGCTTTTGCTTTACACCAGTGAAGATAAAAATGATCCACAGGATTTGTGTTGGCTTCAAAATCTAGCAATTTTCAAATATTTCTGAAAATTCAGGATTTTTTGTTTGGGCTTATATGTTGTTGAAAGTGTGTCACTTGCACATCTGTGAGAAAGATAAAAATTAAAAGAATACTTCACAGCTAAAATGAACAGTTGTTTTAAATTATTTTCTCCCCTTTGGATTTTCCAATCAAAGACAAAAGCACTAGGATTGGACCAGAGGATTTATTAATATCAGAGTAGCATGGCTTGCCATCAAGGAAGGTTGTCCTGTCCAGATATTACTCTAGGAATATATAAATCATTATCATTCTGGGATCTGATTTTCAAAATCACACTCAATGTAGACCTGACTGTGCCCCAGTGTACATTGAAGCAGATGATTATGAACATCTCTGGGTAGTTCATCATACATCATCTCTTGTCATTGCTTTCAGTTAACAGAAAAGACAAACCAATACAGAGTGTATTAGTAATCAAACGAATGGAAGATCACTCATACCATTCAACTTTATTTTTTTGTGGCCATGTTTCCTAAAGGACTCTGATTTGAGCCTGGAGTAAGGGCAGGGTGACCTGCACTGACCTGGGAGAACACAATCATCCACTGGCCTCTGTTAGGCCAGAAAATTGCTCATTTATTTCTCTGGACAAGGAAATTGAGCACATGAAATCTAAAGCAGTCAACCTGTTTGGCAGCTCAGGCATTACAAATAGTAATCTAATATAAAGTTTTAACTTTGTCTATAACTTTCTCTGCTTGTTTTAGAGAAAACTGGGGCTTTCTCTCTTATCATCTGTCTCCATAAAAACAGTAGGAATATAATTTTGGAGCCCTTGAGTTCAAACTGACTAATGGTTCAGCCTTTCATTGAAGGGAAAGTGAAAGGGAGAGAAAAGAAAGATGGAGAGACAGACAAAACTGTTACATAAAACTTATTTCCATAGGAAGCCAAGTTAAACTGTCTTTATCTGTAGGAATGGTAACAGTTATGTAACTCTCCAGCTTACTTGAAGAGGTGATTAGCTGTTCCTAATTAACCATTCAGCTACAGCCCCATTATAAGACATTTCCCCTTCTCCAACAACTCAGTCATAAATTGAAAAAATTAAAATGTTCAAACCCCCCACCAACAAGTCCATAAAAATCCCTCTGCATTCATATTTTTAGGGTTAAGACTTACTGACAACTTGAGTACTTTATGAAGATGGTGATTAAATTGAGTAAGTACTTTTTAAGATTAAAGTACTTGAAACAGCCTATTTTTAAAATATTTGCAACACCTATTGTTCCTTTGTATCCATCTCTGTGTCCAACAAAATCACATAATACCACGGAGTTTGAAACATAAGTAGATTTCAATACTGACTGTGCAAAAGTTTTAGGGGCAGTGACAGGAAAATGTTTAAGAAATATCTCTATTTGAAAAAACAGGAGTGATTTATCTACCTATGAAAATGGCAAGGAAGGAAAAAAAGCCCCAGAAAACAAAATACCTTCATTGCCAAGCTCTGAATTGCACTTGGGTGTTTCTGAAATCTCTTTTTAAAGCTCCCATTTCTCTTTAAAGCTCCCTGCAGAAGGCCATTTTTCCAGGCAGAAACCAGAGGAACAAGAAGGATTTCCTGACAAGGTGGCAGAGCTGGGGAGGGAACCCAGATCTGTGTGTCCTTCTCACTTGGCTGCTTTTGTTGGCAGCAGCTAAGGAAGCTGAACCACCCGTGTGATTCTCTGCAGACTGCACGCACTGCGATAGCCAAAACTCGTGAATGTTCTTACTCTGCAGTGTTTTGTTGTGCCTGGTGAAAGCTGTGGTGAGTGGGTACCTCGCTAATAGTAAGGGATCTTGGGGTTTGTTTTGCAAAGTCATCATCTGTGACTTCTGTCTAGGTAAGATGCTGATTTCCATGTGGTGCTGTGCTGCTGTGATTTATTACATTTCACCCAGTCTTGCCTTAGAACTGGGAAAATTAAACCCTTACGTGTTGTCACGTGATATCCTGTTCACATTATACTTTTTTCACTATCTCAGTTTAATTTACTTTGGCTTATATTAAAGGTTTTCTTCCAAAAGACCTTTTTTATAGACCAAACCAATAAATTCAGTGATGAGGAAGACATCATCTTTTCACTCAGAGGAATAGAGCACAAAAGAGGAAGCCTTTAAGATGCTACTATCCATCCTTTTACCTGATCAGTATATAAGGAACATAGTATAAGAGTAAGGACTGAAGATTTAATGTCTTACATTAATCTCCCCCATTATATTGTGTTAAGCAATATCTCCCTCAAATGACTGTACAATGCAGTACTAATAGTAAAATAAGTTTCACGTCAGGATTTAATAAGAATTGTAGCCGTTGAATAATTTTCTTTATTTAAATCCATGACAAAAGTGCATCTCAAATAATAGAAAGACATCTGCTTTGAAACTTGCTGAGACTGGTGGGATTGGTAGAACTTTACAGCCAGACCACTCAAAAAAGATTCCTCAGTTTTCTCTCATCACACACAATTATGAGTTTTGACTTCAAATACTTATAATTACAGTATTCTGAAAAGATGTCCTAAATATATATGTTTCACAGCATGACTGTGACTTCCAGCAAATTCTCTTGTCTGAGGTGCTTGGTAAAGTAAAACTGAATTAGTGAGAGTATAATAAGCAAGTTACAGTGTTTAGATACAATAACCAAAAATAAAGTCAATTTAATCTTCCAAAGTAGGACAGCTTTTCAGTGTATTCATCACTATGGAGATTTAGCAGTAGATTCCAACTTGCATTTTAATAGCAAACTTACATAATTGTGAGTCCTGGTGTGGTACTGCTGAGTGCATTCAGGATGGAATTACTAGTTAGACAGATCCTGCTTAGCCTTGTAGTTAAAACATGCTAATAGTTTACACATGTGTATGACAGATGATAATAACCATCTTTATAATCACCTTTGGATATCTCTTTTCTTCCTTGCTCAACACCACCTCAAAGGGAAAATCAGTATTAGTGGTCAAGGCTGGAGATTAACAGTCAAGATTCTTGGGGTGTAATTTTTTTTATCATATAGCTGGTTTTGTCAATGAGGATGTGCAGTATTTTTGCAATGTGTCTTTTAAATAAGCACATTTCATTTATTTGTTTGCCTGTTTATTATTTGTAGACAATATGTATTTGTGCATGTATGTAAATATATTAGTGAGGAAAAATTATTAGATGAATTTAAGAGATTTCTGGGTGCTCAAACTTGGTAAAGCATGCAGGACATTTTTTGTTTTGACAGAAAAATTATTTGATTTTGTCAATATTTGTTGCACATATCTTCTTCATTCCTACATGATTGATTGTAACCAGTTCTAGTCATTACATAACTTGAGGCAAATGTTTTGCTTTAAATTGTCTATGCCTTACATTCTCCAGTTGAGGAAAGGTTGAGAATAAATCATCTACTTCTCAGGGTGGTGGGAGGCTTAATTAAGTGTTTATAAAGTATTTTAGGACTTTTGCATGGACAGCATTACGGATGTGTAATGTAATATTATTATTAATGTATATTGAAATTATTTTTTTATCTCTGGCAATTTTCCATTACATTAGAAAATGAGTCTAATCTAAAATATGGGCCAAATAGACAGAATTGCCGCAAATGCTTTAGTAAAAGTTCAATGATGGACTCATGTTAACTTTTATCTTCAACAATCTTCCCTTAGAGCCTCCCAGAAACACAGAACTGGAGCCATGCTTCTAATTGTTGGCTCCAGGCTAAAACTTTTGATCACTTTCTTTCTCTACTTTCTGTTAAATTCATTGAATGAAAAAGCTTGATAACATTTTATACTATCTAATTCTCTATTTTGGGGAATATGAAAGACGAATTTGACCTTCTGAATTTTCAGTCTAAACTTTGGTAACAGGGAGCATTCTCATTCTTGTTTTCATTCATATTAATGCTGCATCTATCTCTTTTGCCCTGTAAAAAGCCATTAATATTGTTCTATTAACCTCTTTCCAAGTAAAAATGACCTTTCCCCTGAAAATGTAATTATTGGACTTTTTTTTCCCCAATAAATCTCATTTATTAGAAAGTTTGGCCTTGTGCACTTTGTTCTCTGCCATTTCCTAAAAAAAAAAAAAAGCTTTATTTTCAAATAAGTACATTATTTTTATTCAGAAGAGTATTCTGTAGTGCGTGCACTTGGTCATAATTGGAGAGGAGGTGGTGGTGCTCAGTTTGATAATTTCTCTGCCTTTAGAAAGAAAAAGGCTGTAGTGACCATGCTCTACATTCCTTCATTGCTATTTGTAGCTGCAGCTTTTTGCAAAGAATTTCCAGCCAGGTCGGTTAGGCTCTTGCTGGTGTCCAGCTCAAACAATCTCTGCTTTGGTAGACAGAGCTCCTATGCCCTTTCTGCAGCAAGCAGTGATTTTTTGAGGTGTTACCTACAAACATTCTCTATTTCTTTCACCATTAGCTCCCGAGAGGAGGAAGGAGGAGAAATGTGACATGTCTGATGTGTGTGGCAATGCAGATTTCTGGGGGTACAGGCAGGGGAAGAGCTCTTATTGCATTCCTGATCTTGGAGCTGTTGCTTTCATCAAGGGAGATGATGAAAAAACTTTCTTGTATTCTAAAGAATTCAACAGTAATAAAAAATCTATAACCTCTCCACACAGCTGGTGAAGGAGTTGCTGTAGCAGAGGGAATTTTCTTCAATCCAGTGGAACAATGCTAAGAAGCAGTGTAAAGAGCAGTGTTATTGTCCTGGCTCTTCTCCACTCCCCATCCTGCCCTTGTTGGAGGTAGCTGCTTGAGGTCAGAGAAAGGAGGAAGGTTGTGGCAACTCCCTTTCTCTGGCCATTTTCTTTTCCAATTCTGAAGAATCTTATAAGAAGAAATGTGAAAATCCATATAGTTTTCCCTTCCTATGTCAATAAGGAAAACATCTATAATCACATATAGGGGAAGAATATTTTTGTGATTATAGCTGTAGGGTGGAAAAGGGAAAAAGCTAATTCAGTCTGGGGTAGGTTTTTGTTTTAGTTTTTTTTTTAAACAAACAAAAAAGTGTGTGGTTTTGTGTTTTTTAATTGGATCTATCAAATTAGCGTACAAGTTTCTTAAAATATGAACATGAATAAAGGCAGAAGTTACAGACTGCATATTAGGATATAGAAAGTGAGTTTTAGGCGGATTCTCCAAGAATGTCAGAAAATGGATATTAACTGTGTACCATGGACAGAGAGAATGTTCTTCCATGTATTCTCCCCACCCATCTTCCAGATTATTCAGACATGTTGTAATGAATGTTAACACAGAAAAAGGACTTTGTACCATGTTGGTAGGCAGACATGAACTATACCATATCCACAATTTTAATATGAAGAATTTTTTTAAAACTATATTTTTCTAACACTTGTTTGAACTTCATCCTTCAGAAAACTGCATTTGCTTCATATTTCCTGGCTCTGTGACTCATCAAAATGAGCTGTGCTAGTCACATCAAATGATGTGTTTCATAGAATAAGACAGGAAAAGCAGCACACTGAGTCATTGTCACAGGGAGGGTGGCTGCCAAACCGTTATTAGACAACATAGGGAAAAGCAAACATATTAAATGACTGGGGTCACAGAAACACAGCTTAGTGGCAGGAAATCACTTACTATCAGGTGAACATGAGTCTCCTCATCTTTTTAGTCTGTTTTTTAAGGAAGTGAGACATGTGCTATCATGATGTTTACCTCTCAGCTCCTGCCCCCACTAACAGTGAAAGCTGTTGGCCACTCTCCATAAAATTTGTTGAGGTAGTAGAAGTCTCAGAAATACAAAGTTCTTAAGTAATTTCCTAAAAGCTGATGTTTGTACCAAGCTAGGGCATATCTTCTGCATCCTCCTGAGAAAAGGGCTGTAATTCTGATGCAGCCATCACCTGCTCCATGTGCCAGGCTGTGCTGGCCACTGTCCCACCTACACTGGCTGGCCTGGCAGCCATTGCTGGGTTCTCAGCTCAGCACAGCCTGCCCCTTGCCCCACAGTCACAGAAGGATCTGGGGGTTTTATACACCTGGGTCATCCTTATGGGCTTGACAGAGGAAGTGGAAGAATGACATGGCAGTGGAGACTTTATGGGATGTTACACTAGGCGTGGTGATGATATTATTGAGGTTACTGCTTATAAATGTGAGCACTCTAATTTCACTCTAATATCACAGAGGACATAAGGGATAGGAGTTGTTTTCCAAACATGTAGGAGATGGGAAAGGCTTTGTTGCATCTGCAAGTTCAGTTAGCAGGCACTGTTCTGTAACTCGTTTCTATTCTAGGATGTACAGAATAGGAACCAGTAGCAGCTTCTGCATCCCTGCACAGAGGTCTGATATTTAGAACTACTAGGACAGAAGGTCTGTGACTGTTCTACTTCTTGGCAGACTGACTGATCTTAACTGAAGGGTGAAATCTAGCCTGGAAGCATTGATGAGAAAGCATAGATCTCACCTCCTCTGATGAATGTAATAGGAAATACTGGGTAAAAAAATCCTCAAAATTTCTATACAAGCACAGGAGAAGGGGAAAAAGTCATGAGCATTTAGCCACATAGCCCTGAAGGGAGGACTTCCCCATGTTGCTTTTGTTAGTGAGCTCAAAGAAGGATTGCAAGGACTCTGGCCATCTGAGAGTGAAGGTGTTGAGAAAGCAGCACTGGTGCCCATGATGTATTTCACTTTGAGCATAGTTCAAAGGTGCTTTTCCACTAACTTAGGTGAAGAATCCTGTCAAGCACTCTGAATTCATCAGAAGCACTAGCACTGTTTTTCTTACACTACTGTGCTTCTATCATAATCCACTTATTTTTAAAAATTATTGCAACTATAAAACACACGAAGAGAAAATACAAAAATCCTGTGATTCTCAGTCAGTCTTGTTATTTTTGTTTTTAATTAATGGCAAAGAAAAATAGACAATTAATTCATATTTTTTGAATGTGGAATCAACAATACTGTGATTGGGTTATCTACAGATAGTGCTCTGCGTTGGTGGGAGTAGCAAGGCAGCATTTGCAACAGTGTTCTCTGAAACACTTTCAGTATCTACAGCTGGCTGCTTTTTCTCTTGAACCAAATTTCATTTGAGATTTTGGTTGTGTTTGATTTTGAAAGGTCAGTCTGTGACTCCAGGAAAGATCTGCTTTTCAGTAGATTTCAAGCAAAGAGGCTTAATGAGGTTTGATACTGCCCCATTCGGATACACACACATATGTGCACACACATCTGCATCATTGATGTCAAATTGCTTCCCAAACTACTCACTGTGTCTGCAGACCCTACTCATGGTGTCCTGCTATTTTGGTATCAAATTCATATGAAAAGAATTTGCAATGACACTCAGTTTTCTCTGACAAGCCTTATTTTGAGAGTATGTGCAGTTGCTGGAGTAATGACATTTGGTAACGATTTGGAAGGTAACATCCTCCACCCCACAAATTTTGACTGTAATATGCTACTGACCAAGTCCACATAAAACTCTCTGTGATCCTTCACCTTAAAAATATTTTTTTATTTTCAGCAGAAGAGGACTGCAAACATTCTTTCACGCACTACATCCTGGCTCTCTTCCTGCCCTTGGAAAAGATTGTTTCAATACCTGTGAACACGTGCATTACAAGAGACATACTTAGACTTGCTCCTTCCTGTATTGAAAACTGAGCTCTGAATATTTCTCTTGGAACCCCAAGCGTGGAGAATTAGCACATTGAACAGAGAATGCCTTCCTATCCCTGAAGGAAAAGAGCT
Organism: Dicaeum eximium; assembly: GCA_013396995.1. Lineage (NCBI taxonomy): Eukaryota > Metazoa > Chordata > Aves > Passeriformes > Dicaeidae > Dicaeum > Dicaeum eximium. The sequence goes on from VWZP01002662.1 coordinate 582,520, forward strand.
GACCGAGGCAGCACCACTGTTACAGGCTGAGGATCAGCTCCACATGGCTCAGAAGTGAAACAGAGAAATGCAACCAAAGCCTCCTACAGCAAATTTTGTCCTACCTCTCTTCTCCCTTTTCCATACCAAACAGTATTGTCTTCATCTGGGAATGTGATTTATTTGTGAAATATCTAGTGGGTGGCAAGGTGGGGAGCAAAGCTGCACAAAGCTCCCCAGAGCTGCTGACCGAGGTAAATAGTGTGTCATAACACATTTATCAAATAATAATGGAAACCGTATAGAACACATAGAAGAGGGAGGGGGAAACACCATTCCCCACTGGGAAGTTACTGAATATTTCAGCCAGTTTGTAAAAGTCTGTGTACATGTGTTTGGAAGGGGGGAGGTTTTTCTAGCATCACCTCTGCAAATAAATCATTGGCGTGGGATGTCTGGGCAGACAAGTGAAATGGATGAGCGCATTATGGATCAAGGAGGTGGTATTCCTGCCTTGGTTGGTTTGAGACAGACCACCCAAACACTGTGGGGCTAAGTAGTGCTGGTAGAGTTCTGACAGGCTGAAGCTGCAGCCTCTGACATGGTATGAAGGTGAGGAATAAAAGAAAATTGGTGGCATTTCCCATATAGCAGGCATGACTTACCTGACCTGACATTCTTCCTAATACTTTTTTTTTCCTTTGGCTGGATTGCTGCTATAGACAAAATGAAAAAGAGAAAATATGACAAAGGTGTAATATGCCTGTTTTGAAAATAAATTAAAATTCAGGTCAAATTAAAAAAAAAAGAGAAAAATTTAATGATTATGTATTTGTACATTATTCACTGTTTACTACTAGTGACTTTCAGAATATAGAAGCCATAGTCAGATACTCTCACTGAAATTAAGAATCTTACATTATAACTGGTCTATTAAAGTAATCAAGAATTACTTATGGAAAAAGACACCCATTCCATGTGAATAGGGTTTACAGAACATGGATGAGTATTACCAAAAAACACCCAAGTTAAAAGGAGCCTGGCAAAGAGAGTATCCTTATAAATATATGTATAGTTAATACTTTGGAATTTTTGCAAGGAAGACATAACTATGAAGTTTGGAATCCTCATCTTTAACAGGGAAACCTCTTGGAGTTCTACTGATCACTACTGATCACTACTGATTTTTATATTTATACATGGCAATTCTGATTGAAGGCTGATCAGTCTATATATAGTAATGAATTAGATTAATTTTAGGTTGTAAGGAAGTAAAATAGAAAACACAGAAAATTATTCTCTCTTTTTATTTTTCTAAGGAAAAAAAGTGGTCTTGACGTTTTTTCTACTATAATTTAAAATTTTATCATTCTTAAAAATTTTGATTGAAGGAATATTGGAAGTTTGTACCAACATTTATCTTACAGTAGACAATCTTAAATAGTTTTAAAATTATTTTAAAACTGTTGCTAAAAAAAAAAAACAAAAAAGAACAAGTTTTTTAAAAAATGCTGTTTTCCAGCCATGGAGTGCCTTTCTTCCTGGCTTGATCACATCCATTAATGTTTGCAGCCACATGCAGCCCCTCACCCTGCCAGGTCAGACACTGCTTTTGCTGGGCCAGAGGCTGTAAGGTGAAGCCTTGGGCCACCTCACCTTTAACACCCTGGCCACAGAGGGGAGGTGCTGGTGGTTTGTGGGCACTCTGCCCACACCAGTGACCAATGTCCCAGAGGGTGTCAGCTGTGCTCCTGGCAGCAGGGTGACGTAGGGGGCTGAGATGCTCAGCAGCTAAGTTCCTGTATCACATTTCTCAGGAATGGAGATGTTAACTCCCCGTGTTCAGGCTGGATTTCAGCTTCAGCATTCATAGTGTGTCTACCTAAATCTCCCCTGAGGTTTTGATTTGATACAGCATCATTCATTTGGGTGCTTTAGATTGTGCAGTGCAACTTTTTCTCCCCACGCTCTCGAACATTTGCTCTGCTTCAAAAGTTGCTGAGTTTTGCCTTCAAGAGAAGAATTTTTTATTTTTCCCCTCAGGTTTTAAGAAGAACTAACTGCCCCTGGGCAGGAGGTGAACAGTTGGTGTTTGTGCTGGAGAACAAGGCTGTAACAGACTGGAAAGAATCCTTCTCTGCCCAAGGGTTTTAGGCACACAAGCGACTGATCTACAGCTAGCGTTAGAAACTGTGAGCTGTGATTGCAGCTGTGATCTCTGCACGAGATTTACAGCCCCTGGATTTGCCCCTGCTCTGTTCCCAGCCTGACTAAAGCAACTTGCCACGTTCCCAGCATGTCCTTGCAGAATTTTTAATAGCTCAGGCTGGGGGATATCTGGAGGCTGCTCCACAGCCCCATCAGTTCATGTAGTCTGCCTACAGCCTGGCCACTGGTGGGAAAGTTCTTCCTTGTCTCAAGTCCGTTCTTGGCACTAAATGTGTTGTTACCTATGTGCTCAGCTACAGTACTGATCAGTTCTCTAGATACTAATAAAGAAGTCAAAAAACCAGCCACATATTGCTGAAGTAAAAGGAAAATTCCTTTTTAAAAAGTTTATTCAGAGGTTCGTTACAAGTGAAACTATCTGGATTTTACGATATTTTTCTACTGCTGATGTCTGTGCACTGAGGCGAATTGTGCCCATTCATGTACAAGTTTAGCATTTAAGCAGCTGTACAGTGAGAGAGGACAGCAAAGAGAGCTGCCCTGAATGGCAGAAAAGCAGCAAGGTGGAAAGAGAAGGACTGTGATCCTGTGAATCCTCTTGCCTTCTCTGTTCCCTCCTCTAGAGGTTTCTCCATCAAGAGGTCCTTTGTAAAGGAGCCTTCTTGCTGTATCTGCTGTGCACCTCCTTAGCACTTCGTCAGCTTGCCACGTTGTAAGGCAACCTCAGAGCATGAAACACATGCCTGATAACTCTGCAGCTAAATTAATATGTAAGAAATGCAGTATTGAAAAGGGCCAGAAAAGACTGATTTGTTGTTGAAAGCGTTGTCTAATGCATATTGTTGAAAGGATTCTTGTACGCAAAGAAGACAGGTTTCCTTGACATAAAGAATAGGCCTTGATCCCATAATTATTTTGGCAGGTGCTTAATTCCCAAAGTGTGAGTTATCCTATGAAATTCAATGCACATAGTGAAACAAAGGAGTGGGAAGGGAGGAGGAAGGGATTACATATGCTGAGAGAAAGGCAAGAGGGGCTCTCTGAAGAAATGGGACTGAAAGGAGGATTGAAGGAGGAGAGGAAGGGCGACTGGCAGGTGAGAATAGGAAAGCAATTCAGATTTGAAGTTGAATCAGCAGTTGCTGACATGAATGACACCAATGGAAAGAATTTGGGAAAATAATAGATATAAGGTAATAGATTTGTTCTCTTCAAAACATTCTCTGTGCAGGTAATAACATGTAGAGTTTGTTTATAATAACTTAAAGTGACGTCTTTTGGTTTCAAAGTGAATTCATGGTCAGAAACAAGGAATACCACACTTACCTGTTTTTCTTTCTCTTTCCTTCTTTCTTGAAATTTATTTCTGGAAGTCATTAAAATTCAGATCCCATCACTTGTAACAAATGATGTGAAGTGTTAGGTACAGTACTTGGAATATATGTTTGTTAAAATGAAGGAAGAGACTCTTCCAACACTTTGGGATTTTATGAATGATTTACATCTGGTGCTAAAGTTCATAAATGAAACGTGGGAGAACCAGATGCTTCATTTCTTGACTGCATCGTGTCTGCACATACTGATGGTGAATTGAAAACAGGAATGTCTCATAAATCAAGAAAATCTATTTTTGTACTCTTGATTTCTATTCTGAACATCCATATAATACCCAAACAAAAGTGGTAAAATTGGTTCCTTGAGAAACCCTTTATGTTTAGTAACAGTGTGGACATATTAATAAAAAAAAAGGCGGGGGGAGGAGGAAAAAAGGAACCCATTTTCAGAATAAAAAGTGCTCACTCAGAAAGAGCAACTGTTCTTGGAGATCAACATTGAAGGCACTTCATTTAGCAAGAGAAAGACTGAATAGAACTTCTGGGCAAACTCAGCCAGACATACAAAGGGCTGTGGTGTTTAATAAGGTGACATTTCACAGCTTTTGGCATTGGGTGGAAATTTACTGACATGATAAATGAAGGCAGAATCTGACCCACTGATTGAATAGGAAGATTGGAGCTCACAAGCACACATTTGGAGAGACATGAGTGAAAATCAGATGTTTAATTTTTCCATCAGTGTTTTGGAATGGTGCTCTTAACCTACCCTCTTTTCTTGTTGACATCTTCTACTGGCTTAAGAACTGTAAACAATGCATCTCATGATGTTTAGTTGCCTCTAAAACTTCTGTAAATAGTCTTTTAAAATATAATGTATTGTTATAATGAAGAATAAGCACATGTCTGTCTAAAGGGGTTTTAAATAAAACTAATAGGTTCCCACTTCCTTGATTTCATAGTATGTGTTTATACTTGCATTTTAAATTATTATATTACAATTCCAAAACTACCTGTGGGAAATGGCAGGGTAAGAATAACAAGTTTGGATGAACAAGTTGTACCAAAGGGTTACCAGTACCAGCTGATGCGTGGTAGTGCCCACCTGTGTCCTCTTAGCCTCCAACAAATGCATGGCAATGGAGTGGGCTCAGCCCACTGTGCAGGTGTGAGGCTGACTTGACTCACCTTGCAATGCTGAGGGGGGAACAGCATGCATCCAGGCAATTCTTGCAGCTCAACAGAAACTTGTTACCTTGTGGGATCTTGCTTGTGTGTCTAAGCCCTGGATGTGCATACCTTGCTATTTCTGTTAACAATTGAAAACAAATATTTATTTAAATTTATTTGCACATCCTACTCACAGATTGAGTGTAGGTGTGCTGACAGAAGGGAGATTTTAGGGAGGATTTCGTAAAGGTGAAGGAAATGGCTTAGCAGCCAGGTTTCAAGTGGCACCCCAAATGCAAGGAGCAGCCCCACACCATGGAGGGCCCCTGATGGTTTCAGGGAATGCTCTGCTGGCAGAGGAGGTAGAGCTTGTGGGCTGGGGGAGCTGACCTTGCTGTCAAAGGCAGGTGGGCAGATTGTATAAACACACAATTCCCTGATGGATCTGCTACTCCAGCATTTCTCTTGTGGAAGCCAGAGGAAGTTTTGCCTTTTATTTCAATGGGGAGAAGATCAAGCTATTCTAGGGGGAATATTCCATTTCATGCTGGGCATTGTACCCGCTTTCAGGCTGAGGTGGAGTCACTTGAAGTGACAGAAGTGCTCTGTATTCCTCTTAGTTACTTTGCTGCTCAAAATCTGTCTCTAACTAATACAATTTGCTATGTGTCATAAAACACAAAGGAAAGCACTTTTCACACCAAATATCAGAAAAGCTCTCTCTTTTCTGAACTGCAGAAGTAACAGAAATGATGTGTTCATTTTGAATTCCATTCATGTAGGCCCTAATAAAAGCTATTATAAAATACAATTGTGTGGAGACAAAAAGAGAGATAATATCACTATAGCTCAATATAAAATTTAAGTAATTAAGACATGAAAACTATTACACAATTTACTATGAATGCAATGTGAATAATAAAAGATTTAACCATTTCAATTCTGTTTTGGTGTTGGTTTTTTGTGTTTTTTTTTTTTTAATAGCCTCTTTTGAAAATGTTTGAGGTTGAAATATTGAAATATAAAGAGCTAAATTCCATATTATTTCAGAAGTTGAGCAGGGCTGAAAAGTAAGCTAGCTGGTTTTCCAAAGAAGTCTTGTACATATTTTTAGGTATTGGTGTAAACATGGCACTCTGCCACATAATGGATTCTACATGAAAAATGTTAGTTTCAGGTGATTTTGACCGTGGTTGTAAATAAAACAGGACATACTGAGTGAACTGAGGAAGTATTTCAGCAGTGCAAGCTAAGCAGCTGCATAATAGATATGAAATTGTGTAGATGGACAGATGGGTCCCAAGATTAAAACAAAAGCATCCATAATAATACTGGAAAGAAAAGTATTTTTAAACAGGAGGTCCTTAAACTCTGCATTTTACTTTCACATGATTAACTACTGTGTCCTCTCCTCTGATGGGCTTCAGCAACCCTATTGGTAAATGGGAGGAAAGCTCACTCTAACCTTTCTCTAGCTGGGTGACTATAAAAATTCTGTGTATTTAATAGACATTTAAAGATACATTTATATATTATATATAAATGTATATATAAAGATAGACATTAATAGACATTTAAAAGACATTCTTTTCTTGTGCATATTCCCATATGCATGGCAGTGCCTGCTAACACTTAGCAATATCTGCTCAAAGATCCAGCCCTACCTCTTTTACTTCATTCCAGTGTGATGATGTGTGTTTGTTTTCCGGCTCAAATTTGCGGCCAGCGCTCGGGCTCGGGTTCAGCCGTGTCCGGGCTCTCCGCAGGGAGCAGCATTCCCTGGAGCCCCGAGCTGGCCGCTGGTGCAGGTGGCTCAGCAGGTGGCTCAGCAGGTGGCTCAGCAGGTGACACTCTTCCCCTTGGATCAGCCCAGCCTTAGTCCCAGGTGCCGCCCGGGAGCTGGAGCAGGACTTCTGCAGAAGTGACACGGCAGAGCCTCGTCTCGCCCTGCTGGAATGCCAGGGACTGGCGTTTGCCAGTGTCCAGGTTGGAATACATCCTACACTGCATCGGTCTGGGTGGTCTGTGAGCCATCCTGGGCTTCTTTGCCCCAGCAGAAACCTCCATACCTGTCCTGCGCAGAGGAGAGAATCAGGGACCATTGTTAGCATCTGGGCAACATTTAGACTCAGTATCCAGATCTCCCCAAAATCCTATATAGGGAATGGGAACAGGTTTAGAGATGAGTAAGATGCAGCTCTGAGATCCACTGAGCTGTTTAGGATGGCATTTTCAAAAAAACCCCACTGGCCTCACTTGGTAAATTTGAGGAGAGCTTGTTTGCTAGGTTTTCAGAAGCTGATGATCTGCAGCTCCATTTATCATAATTTTGTAGTACTCAAACCTTCATCTGCCAGGTCCCAGGTGCCCCAAGCTGCCCCTTAGTTTATAAAATCCTAGTCTTCAATGTGTATTAATTTCTTGGCTGTAAAATGGAACTGCTAACACTTACATATTGTGGCTTCCAGATGTGTAGTAAGGGATGAAAATGTTTGTGATGTGCTAGGAAACAAAAGGTAAAAAAAATTAATTGAGGATTGTGATTATATTTATTGTTTATGATGAAGAAATACATCTCCTGAACCTTTGTCTTCTCTCCCTTTTCCTCTTGTCATGGCTTGTTTCAAACTGGGATGAATCCTCCCACACATCGCAATGTATAAGCCAAATAATGATAAAAGGCAGTAATGATAGATTTGGCCCAAGAGATTAAAATTTTTTTTAATTGGTTCATTTTGTAAATCACCATTTCTTCTTAAAACTGCAGAATACTTTTATCCAGTAAAGTTATATAAATGACTCATATATTTCTATACTTTAGGATCAATCATTAAAACAAGTAAATAGTGCAAGTTACACAGGTCAAGTCTTAGGATAGGCTTTATAGGAAGGAAGAGTTGCAGGTTTGTGGTTTTGTAGTCTTGCCAGTAACTCATCCCATACATAGCTTAATATTTGAGATATAAATTATTCATGAACAATTTTTAGTAATCAGTGAATTAGCCACTTGCAATTAAAAAAAATTGACCTCCTCTTCTTGCATTTATTCTGAGTAAAGTCAGTGTCATTGCTGTGTAATTGGGTCCCATCTATTTTTATCTGTTCTAGCAGGTGTTTTGATCCAAAATGGACAAAACCACCCTATAAACCTTAAAAAAAGCTAAGTCATATATACATACATACATACATACATACATACATACATACATACATACATACATACATACATACGTGTGTGTGTATATAAATATATGTATGTATGTATATATATATATATATGTGACCCTTTACCCCATGCAGAAGGACAATGCAAGCCACCCAAAAGAAGAGCAAACCTTTAGCCCTGTGCTGGGTCTGGCTGGCTCTGCAGTTAATTTTCCCTGTAGCAGCGTTCACAGTGCTGAGCTTTGCACTGGTAGCTTGAAAAGTGGTAACACAGCAGTGTTTTGGCTACTGCTGAGAAGTGCTCCAGCAGCATCAGTGCTGTCTCTCCAAAATTCCAGCCCCAACCCCTGACCCCCTCTCTTCCAATAGTCTGGGAGTGGGAAAGATCTTGGGGGGAGACAGTTTGGACAGCTGAACCCAACTGATCAAAGTTTGGTTTGATCCATACAATATGGTGTCTGCTCAGCAATAAAGGCTAATGAGGAGGAGGAGAAGAGGGTGGCACGTTATTTATGAAATTTGTGTTCTGGAGCAAGCACCACATGTACTGAAGCCCTGCTTCCCAGGAACTTGCTGGACATACCTTGCTTTCTGGAAGTAGATAAAAGATTTTTTTTTTTGTTTTTGTTGCCTTTGCTTTTGCATTCTCATCCTTTTCTCTTGCTTGGCTAAAATGTGTTTATCTTGACCAGCAAGGGTTGTTTTCATTCTTATTTTTCCCTGCCTCCCCCACCAAGAAGGGGAGTGATAGAGAAGCTTTGTGGGAAACTGGTATCCAGCCAAGGTCAACCCATCACATAGCCACCAGAAATATCTGGAATGCCAGATCATACACACCAAATATTTTGACATCTCTACTTGGAAAAGTAATGCCATTTTAGAGTAGATGACTCTTCTGTCTCTTTAACAAATAAGCCTGAAAGAAAACAGCGACCTTAGAATGTGAATTCTAAGAATTAAAAAAATTCAAAGAATTAAAAAATATTATTTGAAGATGTTTATGTGACAGTAACATGGATGATGTCAAATATCACGTTCTCCATTTTGCCATGACTGCTTTGTTCCAGTGCCTCACTTTTTTCATCAGGCACAAACTGCTGACAGAATGTCAGTGTAATAGGAAAAGGCATCATTTGGAACAGTTATTAATATAAAAACCAACCCTGTCAGAAAAGGGTTAGCCATCCAAATGGACAATTCCAACAAGACACAAGGTTGCATTATTTTCCTCCCTGAAGCTTAGAAAGAGGATACATTTTGCCTTGTGTTTACCTTTTTTCACTTTGTCATTGAAATAGTTAACACTTTTTATTTTTTTTCTAAAGCAGTTATACTACGTTATCTACCATACCTTTGATTTCTTCTTATCTTCATAGTTACTACACTGTAAATACTTGTTTGTTCATATAGATTGCATTGTAGAAAAGGCCCTATGTTACCTTCTGTATTAAATAGATGTGGGAGGTAGTGCATAGAGATGAGGAGTGTGCACTGAGACATTGAAGGCGTTGTTTACAGAGAGATAGAAGAACAGAAAGACAATCTAAAATGAAAGAAAAGAAACAACTTAAGAGAACAAGATTTCATAGAGTAAGGATGGCAGGTTACGTGAAAACCTGTTGAGATGTCACAGGGAAATGTAAGAAGATTCAGACCCTGGAATTTGACTAGAAGAAGAGAAGAACTACCTTTAAGAGAAGAATCAGTTAAGTTTCAGTGGAGTACAGACTGAAAATCTGATTTAATAGGTTCAAGAAGTAGGCTACAAGAGATTAATTCAGCAGGAAATTGTAGATGATGTAGACAGATAGAAATTCAATAAGCTTGGCAAGAGAGGGAAAAGCAGTCTGGATCCTAATGGCAGAAGTATATGTGAAGAAGCATGGACATACTAAGGGTAAAAGAGACTTCTACCCTATATTTTATCACAATTACCAAAAAACAGTGCAATAGATTCTAGTAAGAACAGATTACAGTCCTGTCAAAATTTTCATTATAGAACTCATTTATGCCCTGGCCTCTCCCTTAAAATTTGTCTTCTGGAAATTCTGAAAAAAAAAAAAAATCTTCATTTTCTACTAAGTTTATTAATTAAGACAATCAAAAAGTTTGTTCTTACTGCTGGGTAAAATAATTTTTTGCTGTCTATAGTAATTAATTCTTAAAATGATAGGAAAATATTTTGCAAATTTTTATTATTTTTTACTAAACCTACAAAAGCAAAAGTTTTCCTCCCAGTCATCATTTTAAAGTGGTAAGTAAGAATTTAATGTATTTAAGAGCTAAAATGAAATTCAAATACACAACAACATAAAATATTCATCTTGTTATTGTCAAGCATACACATCTCAGTTATTAGAAAGAGACCATTTCTATTAATATACTTGCAACCATATATTGCCTAACCTGGCTCCAATTCCTAACCTGGAATGGGAATATATATGATGGTTATCACTGGATGATTTTGAGAGCCTTATTAGGGAGTAAAAAAATATAATTTTGGCCAACAACAGTCAAGCTAGCTTCACCTGGACAACGTATTCACTTTCAAGCCTGACAAAGTCCTGTGTTGTTTTCTGTGTCCAGACAATTTTAAACTAGAATCTGTGAGCTTATTCCCTGTGTTGATAAGATAATGAGCCAGCATTCAAGGTAAGAATTCACATTGTGTGTACCACAGTGTGCTGTGCCAGCGCTAAAAGTCCTGAGCTGGTGCATTCTCTAATAATTTTGGGTTTGTGCAAAAGTTAGTCACAGAAGTGCAACTTGTGCAGACAACCCCCTCTCCACTTTGCTCAGTCTTATATGAGATGGTCAGGTTTTCTTCCAGAGGTTTTCCTGGTGTTTCTTTTTGGTCTGCCTGTCTTTGTTATTTTTTCTCTAATTGACATATTCAAAGCAGAGCCTAAGAATGCAAAGATTATCCATTTCCAAAATCTTCTCTCCATGGACAGATCCATAGAGCATCTACTGATGGATGACAGCTTACTCTTCATTCTAATTATAGTAAAGTCTAAATCTACTGACTGTAAGTAGGGAAATTGGGAGCTTGTTTCCTTATAAACTTTCTGAAGTGTCTTCTGGACGCACAGTGTCCCCCCAACCACCATGCTTCACTAGCAATCTCTGATGCAAAACAAAAAAATAATCCTAATGCATGTGGCATGTAAGTGACAGAAGGTATATGTTTCAATGCAAATTAAACTAAAAGTTCTTAGGCTCAACTGCCTGAAGTGTTCAGGAGTTAGCTGATGGTGTATAATAGCTGCTCAGCCTTTTTCTTGCTCCTCGGTGGAGGCAGCATTGATTAGCTGGGCTGATTATAGCCCTGCACATCAAAAAGGTGCAAGTTGCTCTTAACACTAGAAAATCGGCTCTTGCATGTACAGGCTTAATGCATGATAAGCTATATGGTGTAGACATAAATTTTGTGTGCTTGAAATTGAAGTGAACTTTGCTTGTATCCATGTAGATATGGCCAGTAGCTGTTAGAGTCTGTTGCAGCTCATATTTATTGCTTGTAGTTAAAGTAAAAATCAGTGCCATGTGATTTTATTCAATTCAGGGAAAAAAACTAATTGTCCTTCTGCCAAAGTTTAAGTGCTACATTTTTTCATTAGAATTTAACAAATGTTCATCTTAAAATAGACTGACAATGGGTCAAACTGTTCCACTTTATCTGTTATGAACTTAAAATTTATCAAAGCTAGTACATGCTCCTTCCAAAGCAATTTGTATTTTCACTTCTGTGTTTAACTATCAAATTCTCCTTTGCCACTACTGTTTAATAGCCACAACATCCTAAAATATTTGAAAAAGATCACTGCTACAGCCTTCATCTTTCACCTCCCTCACCCAACGTGTTATGTTGATGTTTTAGGGCATTAGTATTTCTTATAGGTATTTAATGCAGAAATTCAGTATTTTAGGGAATACTCTTGAAGAAGACAGCTGCTACCTTGTCCAGGTTTTGCTATCCCTCTTTATCTTAGCCAGCCATGACCATTCCACTAATGGGCGTGATTCAAAGCCAGTTTGGAGTGTAAGCTAAATCTTCCTTCTCTCTTTAGATTTGTATTCTACTTCATCATTTGCAGACCCACATCTTGAATAGGGACTTTTCTTGCTGTCGTAATATAACTAATGGTAATCTTGAGGAGGTAGGTGTGATCCAGTATGAGAAAGGGTATCTTAATCTTGCCCTCTCTTGGTAAAGTATATTAAATCCAGGATTTAAAAAGTAGACTAAGCATTGATGGGATTAAATGTATTACATATCTTTATGGAAGACACATTTATTCTTTCCTGTTCAGTGCTAAGTCCCATGTTGAACTAAATCCAAAAATGAGATGTAGATTCTGGCATATCTTAAAATGTCGAACCAGATCTCTTGGTTCTTGCTTTGATGTGGCAATATTCTTTTAGTGCCTGAACAACATCTTGGGTAGAGGTGAAAATGTAACACAGAGCCTTTTAATTTCATTGTGTTATTTATTACAATTATCTAAATCAAATTAGAAGTAAATGGCTACTAATCTTTGTCTGTATGTGTATGAGTGCCCAACAATTCCTAAATACCACTAGGAAATGAGAGTAATTTTGATATTAAAATGATTGCTACCATTTTTTTAATAAACTGATGTGACTTTAGAAGTCTGCCCCTGATATCTTTCATGATTTAGACATCACACAAGCTGTAATTGTGCTATTAAAGGAAAGAGAGCTAATCTTTTTGCATTTGAAGTAAGCCCTCATCATCAGACCCGACAAAGCCAGACAGATCAAAAAAGAGTAAAAAAGAGCATTTAAGGAAATTAGTACAAGTGTCAGTTAAAAGGTAAAAATTAATGCACTTATTATTGAAATACAGTTGAAACCTGCGTTCTTTTCATTTCTTTGATATTGCTAAAGCATAAAACATTCAATTAACTTTCCATTGTGTTTGCAGGGTAGTGGGGAAATGCAAACCATTGTCAGTGAAGTGTTAGGTGTGTAGGTGGTGTGTGCAAGGCAAAAATGATTAGATACGAGAGGAGGGTAGAGCAAAGGCTTTTAGTTTGCAGTTGACAAAGACAGTGAACTCCTTTACTGTGCTCCAGAGCAATGTTTTTGCGTGTATACTTCTTTTCTTAAAGATACAGTGCTGAGCCTCTGAGAAGGTAGCATGCATTCCTTTCATCCTCACTGGGGAGTATTTCTTTTCCTGATTATTATTATCTACATCATTAAAACCTGCATGGTTTTGCACCTCTTTCCTAATAAAAAGTGAATACAGATAAATTGATAATATTTTGGAACATTGAATAATAGTACTTTGCAATATAAGTGAAATAGATACATTTAATTCATACTTAATCTCAGCCATAAATATGAATTCCCATGGCTGTATTCTTTTATTCTTTGAAAGCTGTTACTAAGAGTGTTGATTTGTAAAAACTGATTTAGGATATTTCAGAATAGATCCTTGATTTACAGCTGTTATATGTTGGCAACACTGAAGCAGCAAATAATTTGTAGTAAGGCAGTAGTTTTTTCCTATCCTTTGTGCTGTTTAAAGGGAAAGCAGGTGGTTTTTTTTTTTTTTTTTGTGAGGGCACTGGAATAATGTAAAATATATACAGGTAAAATTATAAAAAAATCACATAAACCAGGAATCCCTTGAACCCATTTAGCTGGCTTGTTAACAAAACCTTCCTAATATATTGATGGAGCTGTTTTCTCTCTCCTTCCACTATCCCTATAATTTATATTGATTTTAGTAATAGTAAGACTATACTGTAATTTTCAATATGCTTTAATTAAAAGAAGTATTTGCTAATTGGCATAAAATGTATGTGTGATTATTTTTCCATGTATTTATGATTTTTCAATAAGAGAACAGCTGCTAAATATTTTCTTACATGCTGATTCCACTTAATCAGCATTCTTCTTAATGTAAGCAAGAAAAGTTAAGAATTGTGTTTTACAAACATGTTCCATGAAAACATCAGCATGATGACAAAGTCATGCCCTTTGGGGTACAAATGAGCAGATTTACCACAAAACATATCCATACAGATAGGAGATAAATCTTCCTTTAAAAATCCCTTGCAATATTGAGCACCTTCTAAGCCAAATGTGTACTAGCACTTAAAGAAAATATTACCAGTTTTAACACCCAAACTCTCTCGATGTTTTGATTACTATTCCTATTAATATGCACATGATAGAAGTTAATGCCACACTGACAGATTTAATGCTTTGTAAATGTGCTGAATTAAACTAGAAAGGTAAAAGCAGCCATTACCCTAAGACCTAAAAGAGAGACACTAATCAGCTGTCTTTTTTCCTCCTATCCTTTTTAGAGATGACTGGGAATACAGGTTTTATTTAAAATGCAAGGCTGGAAAAAGCTTAGCCACAGGAAAAAGAAAAGGTCTTGACCCTTAGATATTGATCCTACTCTATTGATTACAAGGGATGGGGGTGGTGGGACTTTTAAGAAATGTAATCCTAAAAAAGGCACAAAGCAGATTTGGGTAAAAATCAGACTGAACTTAGTTATTTACAGGACTAAAGAGCTCTAGAATAAAAGATAACGTGGGTGGAGATAAGGGCACACGTGGACTCCAGAGCTGATATTCAGACCTCATACTCTCAGAAGCCAAAAGTCCTTGCCTTCCCTGGCAGGAGTTTTCTGTCAATAGACTATACTGTCCATGGAAGCTGGGATATCTGGCAAGGCTGGGATCCCTATTTGCTGCTAAATTCTGCTGCTACTAGGGGCAAAGGGGCACTTTGCTAAAGTATGCTTCCTCTGCAGCCATGCTGAACAAGAGGTCAAGAAGAAAGAGAGCCCCCAGCCTGTGGCCCAGACTCTGGCCTTTTCAGGAGAAAAAGTAACAAACAAGGTTAAAACCATGTCTTATACAGAACTTTGGGAGTCAAGTGGAAAACTGGAACTTTCAGGGGCAAGCAGAAAGGAAGAATATTTAGTGTGTTATTACCCAAAAGAGGCTTTTAAAAGGCTCTCAAGATCCTAGGACAAGTAAGCCTATATAGTACAAATTCTCTGAGAAGCATTAAATCTACATGAATCCTGAAGTGCCTGATTTACTTGAGCAAAAGGCTCCATAATTCTTATTGTCAAAGAACTGAAGCATTTCTGTAGATTAGTTGGAGGAAGAACTGCCCCCTTGTAATGTGCCAGGGCCACAAAGAATACACTATAGATGCGCTCACAAATGGAAACATAAAATAAACACAGAAGTTATCTATATTTTGACCAAAACTACTGCTCTACTTTCAGTGTGTCTACTTCGCTTTGTCACATTGCATAGCTCAGGCTGCTGAGAGGAGTTTTCCCATGCTTTTGCTAAAAGTGCACAGTGTGCTAGATAGCTTTTCTGCATAAGTTTCTTATAGAACTGTGGAATTCTGCAGGTGGAATCTTTAAAAAAATATTTAAACTGTACAATATTTGTTGAAGGACTTCTAGTAAACAAATTCTGACCTGCTAAATGGGCAGATGGTCTAGGACCCATCTGGCGATGTGCTGTTCTCCCCTGATTCATGTAATACTCCCATTATCTTTTGGGATTCTCTGCAGTTATGTTCCCCTCCCTGCACAATTCTCTCACTCTTCTCATTACAGTGTGCCTTCACCACGGCTCTCATTTAGTTTTTATTTTCTAAAGACAACTCTGGATAATATGTTCTCACATATTTAGTTATTTAGTATTTAGTTAGAAAGAGATCCTGAATTTTGAAAGCCAAATCTCTTTCCAAATTATTGTCTTCTAGAGTTTTTATTAGCTGCAGTATCATCTGCTAATTCTTCTATCAATGACCCACTTCACAGTGAAGTTTTAGTGTTAACAAACAAGCAAAAGAAAATCTTGCTATAGAATCAAAGATTAAATAAAATTACTTAAAGATTATATTTTTAATCAGCATTTACTTTTGCCTGGTTTCTTCCTCATCAAAAGAAATCTATGAAATTTTAAAAGACTCAGGATTTCCTTTATATAACAGATAAAAAATAGAACTTTTTTTTTGTGTGCTCCTATTAAATTAGAACAGTCAAAGCAGCTGATTTCATCAATAATAAACTCCCTTTGCAGCAGTTAGTGACAAAAAGTCTTTCTCAAGGGAAGTAAATATTTACTTACATATTTATAAACTTTCTTAGTGCTCTATGAAACTCAGCAACTCATACAAACTAAAGTGGCAAATTAGACAATGCACAGTATAACAACAGATATCAATATTTTTCTTTTACCTGTCTTTTTAAGATCTAAGATGAGAAAAGTGTGAAAGTCCTAATGTGAATTCAGGAGCTACAGGATTGGTTTGGGCTTTACTTTATTGTTGAGTTTTGGCTGCCTCATCTTACCCACATGCAGCCTGGTCTCTGCAGCACAGCTGGGAAACACAGCTTTGCTTCAGGTGCAAAACACCCCAAAACAGCCCAAAGCTGTGAAGAAACTCTCCTGCCCTGCAGCCAGCCTGGCTGGGCTGTGCAGGGGCAGCTCAGGCAGCTCTCACCTGTCTGAAGCAAGATCATTTCCCTGCTTCAGAAGGGGATCATAAATATACACTCCATTAAAGGCAGCAAGGTGCTCAGACATCACCCCTATCCTTGAAGAGAGAAAGGAGGATGAGGCAGGGAAATGAAAGGCTGCTGCCACAGCAGCAGGGGCTCACAAGTATTGCTGTAACACCAGTGGCTGGGAATTAGAGGGGGCCCTCCAGCCTAGCTGTATATCACAGACAGGAGTGCAGTTTTTAAGGCAACCATTTAATCTCCAGAGACAATTTATGGGCCTTCTGCTGCCAGGGCCTCAGCCACTCTCTTCCCATAATGTCCCCTGAAGCCTGGCCCTGGCCATGGGTGTGTCCTTGCCTCTGTGAGCACCAGGTGTGGATGGCAGTGCTGGGGCTCAGATGCAGGGGCAGGAGGCTCTTCCACCCTGTCAGCACTCAAGGTCACCTGTGTCCTCTTTCTCTTTTTGCATTTATTTATTTTTTAGTCACTTGAGGCTGAGGAACCTCCATGTGGTCTGGATAAATACAAGTTTTCAGACCTCTGCCTCAGCAAAGTTCCAGTGCAGAAACCTTGGCTTCTGTGCCTGAACCATGTAAGATAGAATCTGCATTTAAAAATCAGGAAATTAATGCTTGCAAAGATGCTGTATAAATCTGTACCTAATAAGTACAGTAGAAAGCTATTAGTTTAACCATCTAGCCTCCCTTATTGCTCTGCCACCCTTATGATAATAATGATGAGTACAGTGGCAAAAGAAATTGAGCCATTTTGCCTACTGAAATGCACTGAAGGAGCTGATACTTCTGTAGGAGTGGAAAGAAAGAAGGTAACTTTTTCCTGTAAAAAGAAATGGGCAGGGAGTGAAGCTGGCATTTACTATATGAATATATTATTCTAGTGAGGTTCATTACTTTCTGTTTCTGTAGGCAGAAAAAGTTCTGTTTGGGGGTAGGACCAGTTAATTTGATATGTTTTTCACCAGCAAAAAATGTAGGGCAAAAAGAAATATAAATTCACTATAAAGTTAATATTGGGCAATTTAATTTTTTTTTAAGTGATAGAAATGAAGACAGAGAAACAAAGGAGATACTGAAGGAGTACTCATGTTTGGAGAGTTAATTCACAGAGAAGATAAAATTATATGCATAGAAGGTAAGTTCTGCAAAAGGACCAGGTGTTTCTGAGCCTTGTTCCTCTCTAAATGAGTTCAGTGTTACACACCAGAAGCATAAATATCAAAATAAGAGGTACATAAAACTCTGTGATTTTATTAGATAGTTCGCTGCTAAAAAAAAGTAGAAGTAACACCAGTATTACAGTGACAACAGGATGAGCCTTTTGATTCTCTTGTTGGTTGAGGGTACTGGCCTAAGATTTCATATCACAACCTTGGGCCTCTCATGCCACTTACCTGTGGGGGCTGGAAATTCAGGTTCCAGATATCCATGTATTTACAGGTATGCAGGTGGATCTGTGCAAAGGCAGACACTTGGATGCATCATATTGTGAAATCATTGTGGTCTACCCATGTCCAAGAGTTGTGGATTTGTTACAGGATTTCAGAATGTATATTTTCAATATTTAAGCATCACCCAGGGGCTGCTCTATGTTTGCTGCTCACCCATCCTGCCCAGCCTTACAGACACACTAATTTATGTCCTGATCCATGCTCTGGGAATTAGTGTCATGGCACTGAATAAGATTGTAAAGAATTTTTTTTTAACCTCTGCATGTTCAAGGTACTTATCTTGTTGCATGAATATGGATGATAGTTTCCTATGAATATGGAAAAGACTAGGGAGGGATGGGTCAGTGTTTAACTGCTCTTAACCTTTCCACCAAGCTGACCTTACCAGAATATGATGCATAGGAGGGGTCAGTCATAGCTGATTTTGTGTTAGAATGCCATTAGTAATTTTTTGCCACATATGTTTGCCCTAAAGCCTTGTTTGCCACCTATATAATTATTAGAAGACTCTTATCATTGTATTTGAAATTCTAAGTTGACACTTATGTCATAGTACTATGGCACGGTATTATGTTTAATTTCTCTTTTGTTAGTTGCATTTAATGTACTGAAGAATTATGCTCAAAAGAAGATCCCACACACTTCTTTTTCCTTACCATTACCAGCTCTGTATTCCTCCCCTACCTGTTAGAAATATCAGTTTAATAAAAAAAAAAAAAANAGAGATTTGCATGCTCAAAATATAAGGTGTGTAAACACCTCATTTCATGTGTTTTCTCAAGGAAGTAATAAGACATTGATATTTTCCTGATAGGTAAAACTAATAACCCTGTGGTGTTACAGGATGATGATACCAGATTAATTGTGATTTTGTGCCCTATGTCAGTCTGAGCTGCTTGGCACAAATTAAGTTCACTTGATCCCTGTACAGAGCAAACAGTAATTGAAAGATTAGCTTCCTCCTCCACCCTGGCAAACTTACTTGGGTGTTTCCTGCAGTGCTCCCTTTTATCTCAGAACCCATGGGTGAGGTTCCTCATGAGAAGGTTTTAAATAGCACATGACTGGGCTTACCTTGGAGTGGAAAATCCTGAGGCAGCCATGAAATTGTTATCTGTGGACAGGGTCACACTGCGTGGAATTGGGATAGGAAGACCATTTGGGCTCTTCAGGTGATCTTTAGGTCTTCATATGGTTGTACCTGTTTCTTGTGAAATCTTGAAAATTCACATCAGCATTCGGTGTCCATGGGGAGGATGGTTTGGGTTGCTTTCCCATAAGATTGCAGAGTTGAAAATATATCATGTTCCTGGATTTTTTAAAAAATTTTATTTATTATTATTTTCACAGTTTATAATGGAGTTTTTGGGAGCAGAGGAATGTAATATGAAGTCACAAAGCAGCAGCACTATTTAGCCACTATATAAGGGATGGGAATGAACTTTTTCTTACTAGTTACTTTGTACTTAATTAAATATTTTGGAACAGTTGAAAACTCTCATCCTCTTGCTGTATCTGTTCCAATTTGAAGTAGTTTTATAATGGTAACAATCCTAGCCTACCACTGTTTTTCATTTGCCATTTTCCAAATACCTAAGTTTTGCAAAAAATTTGTCAACCTGTAGATATTTTGCACTCCTTTCAGTGACTGAAAACTGATGCAGCACAAACATAAGCTAGTTTTCCAGAGAAGATGAGTAAGCACAGAAAGGTCTGATCAGTTTATTGGGCCCATGTGATTAAGGTGTGCCAATTTCTGCAGCCAAGAGCAATGAAAAGGAGTGTTAGCTGCAGATGTGTGTCTCTCTCTGTTTCTAGCCTAATAGATGAGGTTTCCAGTTGTATTAAAATAGTAGAATTTTACAGAAGTCTGGATTGGAACTGAAATTTGCAGATTTAGATTCACAGCAAAAATCTAGAACATTGTTTGCCTGTAAGCAATTATAAATATAGTGGACATAAATAGATACTTTTGGTAGCAGTGTCTTTTGAAGTCTAGCCTACTTGTTTAAATAGCTGTGGTTAACAGGCTTGCAGGTTAAACAAAAGTATGGTTATATTTTATTCGCAGTAGTAGTAAGGTACTTAGCTCAGCATTGTTATTTTTATTTAAGCTGTGCATTTCCAAGATAACTCAATTAAGATAATTTTGTCATTGTGTTAATTGCTGTTGATTTGTATTGCATAATACAGAATAACTTTTGAATAAATTAAGTCCACACTGCTGGGACTTCTCTCTCCTATTCCACTTAAAGTTTATCAGTTACTACGTGGTATGCAGAGTAGACATAACCACAGTTGCTATATAGTTTAAACATGCAAAAAAGGTAAAGAGTAGAGAAAGAGAGAGTTTCCCATGATCTAAAATGAGCCAGGGATGATGTGCACAGGCTGCAGGATCTAGGCACTGCTCCATCCATATTGCTGTCCCTTTGGAAGAGCAGTCTAACACAGATTAAGATACTTACTCACACTTGCACAAAAGGGTTTTTTTTTAATTATTATTGTAAAGTAAATGTCAGCTATTCCATCTGCCCCTCAAAATAACCATCATTAATTAGCTGATTTATTTTAGACGTTGCAGCAGAGGTGGATTTTTAAGGATAGATTTCAAAGAAGCGAGGACAATCGCCTGACAGCTCAGTTCAGGGAGGGCATTCCATGTGTGAGGGGCAGGGTGGAGCTGTGTGTGAGAGAAGCTGACAAACAGCAGAGAAGATTGTTATTGTTGGTGGATTTGAAGGAAGAGTGTGAGTGTGTGTGTGTATGTGTGCGTGAAAAAGAGAAAGAGAAATGCAATTAGAGACAAGAACAGACAAATAAAGAAGGGTGGAGTGTTGAAGAGCCTTGAAGCTGAGGACAAGAAGCATGAACTTGCTGTTTTGAAACCAGAAGGGATTGAAAGGCGGATGAGTGATGTGGCCAGAACATACAAGGATTATAACCCTCTAGCAGGAAAAAAAAAAAGAAAAATTAATGGTGGGCTATTTCTTGATAAGCTCAGAAAGCACAAATTGACAGAACAACCTCTGCTTCCAAAACCTTTTAGAAGCTGAACAATTTTTGAGGAAGGAAAGAGAACAGAGATGGCATCCAAAATAGCACATTAAAAAAAAAATCTGAGCAAGGGCATTTGCAGTGCTAAAGCAGAATGTTAATTGAAATCCTACTGTGCCAACAGGAACATTGGAAAGAGACCAGTCAGGATTAGACTAATTAAGATGTCTTTAAAAGAAAGGGGAAAAAATCTACTGAAACTGAACAGGTTGGATTGTATTAAAGAGGAATTTACAAAATGCACAGAGAATACTTAAAGAATTTATAAAGTGTGTCCATCTTGTAAAACATGAATTGAAGTAGACTGGAATGTTGTTACAGTTAAAGAAAAGCTGTCTTCTGAGTATCTTTGGAAGCTTGTGGTTGGGAATGTGCTCCAATACATTAGCTCCTTGTTCCCTGTATTTTTATTTTGAGGAGAGATGCCAATAGCTGCTTTAAGGAAGTTGATGGCTTCTGTATAACCCATTGTGGTGGCCTTCTCTGACATAAAATACTCAAAAAGTTCAGCACCCCTCTTCCCTTGTCATCACTTGCTCCCATTTGGCTTTGTGTGCTTGGCTGTGGTAAGGGGCAAAGCGAGGTTTGTTCTTGAGCTGGAAAATGGAATTTCTTTTCTTTTTACTAAGGTAAAGATATTGTCTAACATGATCTTGTCACAACTATGATAGGAAGTAGATGTCCTTCTTTCTGAGCTATCACTACACAGTGCTGCCAGGCAGCCCAAAAGTGCTTATGTGGCAATAGAACATGGGCATAAAGATGGAGATAGTGTTTGAACTTGCCTTTGCTAGGACCAGCAGGACACACAGATTTGAGTCTGAGACCACAGGTAAAAGCAGTGTTTGCCAGGCAGCCTCCACAACTGGAGCTGATGACCCACATCCAAGCCTCTTA
Source organism: Dicaeum eximium (assembly GCA_013396995.1). NCBI lineage: Eukaryota > Metazoa > Chordata > Aves > Passeriformes > Dicaeidae > Dicaeum > Dicaeum eximium. Next base: position 604,286 of record VWZP01002662.1, read on the forward strand.
CAGGCCTGGGAAGATACCCATTGCTCCTGACATTACAGAGTGATAATGGCATTTGACAGAAGAAACCATGAATATTTTAATCCTTTAAAAGGAGTAAGGAGTATGTCTAGTGTTGAGTCAAGCTGTTTGAATTATTCAGTGTGAATAAGTGAGCCAATTTATTGGACCTTTTCCTTGTTCACAGATCACTCATAACCTCATCTTTCTTTCCATGGCCAGAGTTGCTTTTCTCAAGTTTTCTGCAAATAGCTTATACAAATGTCAGCCAATGGAACTTGTGATCTCTTTCCTTCAACCATTATTAGCTGTTAGCTTTGCATAATTTTCCAAATTCCTTTTCAGTATTTGGATGGTAGGAATTTTGAAGTGGGGGGAAAAATGAAATAGTGAATCTAAAATAAATCTATAACTGTACAAACATCGTTCCATACAAAATTTCAAATATGTCCAGTTATGCAAAATGCAGATATTATCTATATAATTATAAGAGCAATAAGTTCCTAACTGACAGGTGGATTTTATTGGGGTTTGAATTGTGTAATAGCCCCAACAGGAACCTTCTCAGGACTGAGTGGTCAGAACTACTTGTGCTTAGCCCTGAAAATGTCTCAGCTATCCAGAAAAATGTGGCATCTACACTTAAATTGTTCAGCAACAATTTAAAAACCTGTCTGTGCATTTTATTGGAGATGAACAATTGCAAATTTGATGAAGAGTGGCTATAAATTGTACTAATATGGTTAAATCAAAGACAACTCTGAGGAGTATTTCAGAGTCTTGATTTTACACTATTCAACTGTCTTGAGTTTTGCATTGGTATATTTACTTATTTACCAACGCCAGAGTCTTTCTACAAAAGTGCTCTCTGTAATGACATTCCTGGGAGGTCTGCAGCTTGCCTCACATTTAAATGTACATATGTGAAGTGAACCCAAACAAGTAAGCCTATGTAAAACCTGCATCCTGATACAGTTCCTTTCCTAAAATCTGATATGAAACTACACACAATAGGAAAGCCAGAATCTTTCTATAAAATTGCACAGAGAGTAAATCCCATTCTAAGCCATTTATCTAAGTAAAATGGAGTGTACAAGGTACTAAACTAGCCTGACAACCTGTATTTAGTGTAATGATTTATTTGCTCTTTGGCAAGCTCTAACCATTTACTATTAACTATTGCAGAGGAAAGGTAAGGTTATTATTACCTCATAAAGTAAATAGTGATACTTAACAAAACAGAACATCTGCCCCACTTATTAAAATATTTTGACAGATTTAAATTGGTTAACATTTAATCTCATTTGTAATTATGGGAAGCAATAGTATGTGTTCTGAAGACATGAAAATAAATATTTTTGTGATTAGGAAACTTGTTATACTCCAACAATAATTTTTTTTCTCAGGGTTCTTTTCTTAATCTGAAAATAATGTAGACATTACTTTGGCATTCTTGTAAATACTGAGGCTACTTGGAACTAAGCCTACTAGTTTTAGATAGCTTTAAAACCCAACTCTTATTTATTTTACTGGCATATAAAAAAGGGAAATACCAAAACAGCTTTCTGTGCTTAGCAAAATAAGTTGATATATGGGAATCTAAGGGGATAGGTCACAGTATTTTCATGTTTTGAGAATAGAATCTGACTGCTTAGCTATTAGGTATTTAAAGACTACTGGATTTTCAGAGAGAGATTGAAATTCTTCTATTTGAATGTTTTAAGTGCTGAGGACAAAAACTGAATACTAACCCAGTAAAGGAAAATCATTAATTTTCTTCCAGATCTGTTATTTGATCCAGTCCACTACATGGCCACTTGACCACAAGTGGTTGTCCCAGGATGGGAGGCAGGAGCAGGCAGACAAAAATGGCCAGACCTTCCTCATCTGTGATTCTGTTGATTCATGGTTGATTGAAAAGACTCTGTAACTATGACTTAAGATGTTAAATTCAGAAACTTGAGCTAGGCTGTGCTTTTCTAACTTAGGTTGATGTACCTCTCTGGCAAATAACTCACTGCTCTGCACTTTTTCCACCTTCCTTCCCCCAAGCTAAATATTTTTCTTGTCTATGTGGAAGTTTTTAGCAGTCAGGAGGTTTTTTTTTTCCCCTCTTAATAAATTTGTGCAATATTCAGCATAGCAAGATCTGTTTCTGAGCTGGAGGTTATCTGTGTGGAACACAGTGTCAAAAAATTTGGATGTGATTTTCTGGAAGGGGAACTAGTCTGGTTTACACCAGCTTCATCATTACACGTGGCAGAATGTCCGAAATCTCTCTGCTCGTCAACTTTGTTTAATACAGCACTTTTCCTATAACCCGTCAAAAGCATCTTAAAGAACAATAGCTACTGAGTTGAATAATCAATTATAGATAATAATACAGTGCAGCACAGATAGTACAAAGTGTATAATTATAGTATTTGATTTGGTTCTGTTGGAAGTCAGTGGCAATTTAACATTCACATCATCAGTGGAAGCAGGAAGCCCAATGTAGATAAATGCTCAGCATATGGTTAGTTGTGAAGTCTGTCTCAGCTATTCAAATGTCCTGTAAAATTTCAGCTTAAGCTGGATTGTTTTATGTTGAGTCCTGTCTCAAAGATGATCTAGAGCAGTTTGAGGTAATATTGGTTTATCCTTTTTCAGTTTATGTATTGACTTTCTGATGTCTCTGTGGGTTGTACCTATATTTAAAATATCATCTAAGGTCTGTCACTACAACTTGGAATTTAATTTATTTGGTGGACTTTACCAGTTCTTCTAGAAAAAAACATTCAGAAGTAAATTGCAATCTTATCACGATTTCTTACATTCCTAGAAATTAATGAAAGCAGCTTTTCCTGAGGAGTCCTCCCCACCCTTTTCTTTTAACTTGAAACTTAGAAATAATCCTAATATACAGAAATGAAAAATACTTAGCTTAGTTGTGACTGGTGATGTGATTTTCATGGCCTTGTTTGTACTTCAGATAGATAAATGAAGGCCTTTCAATCTGCTTTCTGCTGCAAGGATTTTGGAAAATGTTTTTTTTTTTTAAATTGTATCTCAGTGAATTTTTGAACATAGAGGCTGAAGATCCTGAAGATCCACTGTTCCCAAAAATTTGAGCTAATAAATCTTAATTGCATGACTACTCTGAGAAGAGGTCTGGAGTGTGTTTATATCTAGACTTAAATGAGTATTCAGAGGAATTTTTTCATTATTCTCTCCACACAGTTAATGAGTTTTCAGAGTACTGTCTGAGAGTCTTTCCCTTCTGTGTGTTCTTCGTGCCATTCTGTTTTTTTATATGTTTTTGTATCCCATGCGTATTTTTTTAGTCTACCTTGATTTAGCTCAAACATCCAACTTCTCTCTGTGACTCTTCTGACAAGATTGTGGGACTAAAAGCAATAGGACCAATCATCATGGACAGGCTGAGACCCATAAATTGTACATATTCCATCAAATTTTTCCTAATGTCCAGATTAGTCCCCCAAGTCATGATTCCATCTTTGCCTGAATGAGGTTTTGAGTATTTCTTTCTTTGTTTTAGCCTGAAGCTAACTCAGAACCCTAAAGCATAACTTTAAAAAAAATTAATAACAACTTTTTCATAGATTTAATTTATTCTACATACAAGTTGTTGGGTTTTTAATTAATTTAGGCCTAGCATAAGCATATAAATGCATATACTGAGTGCTGTGTTCAGCTCTGTGGCCCCCAGCACAATTAGAAGGTGATCCTGTTGGAGTCAGTCCAGAGGAGGGCCATGAAATCTAAAGCATCTCTCCTATGAAGACAGGCTCAGAGAGCTGAAGTTGCCTGGCCAGGAGAGGAAAAGGCTCAGGGGAGAAATTAGTGCATCTTCCAGCACCAAAAGGAGGTCTACAAGAAAGGTGAAAAGGGATTTTTTTACAAGGCCATCTAATATGTAATTAATAGTAATAGGGGTGATGGCTTTGAACTGAGTCTAGATTTAGGTTAGAGATCAGAAAAAATTTACTGTGAGGAGGGTGATGCATTGGAGCAGGTTTCCCAGAGAAGCTGTGGTTGCTGGAAGCATTCAAGGCCAGGCTGGATGGGATTCTGAGCAACCTGGTCTTGTGGAAGGTGTCCCTGACCATGGCAGCGGGTTTGGAACTAGATCTCTAAGCTTCTTTCCAACCTAAATAATTCTATGATTCTATGATATATTCTGTGAACTACTTAGTTCGTTGCTTTGATTTTGTTTAGTTTTGTTTCTCTTTTGTGTGATTTTAAGGTACTTTCTGTGTACATGGATTTTGAAGCTGCTTTAAACACCTGTCAGTGATACATCCCCTCTGCTTAAATGTGTTCTTATAATCAAATTTTGATAGAGTAGTGGGTTAAGAACTTTGTTTGGTCAGCCATCTGGGAAGAGCAGAAGCTGGCCTCAGTACAACATACAGAAATTTGGAGCTCTTACTCTCTGGATTACAAGCTTCAGGTCTAGCCTTACAGATAATAAAAACTTCAAAACATTAACACTTCTACTGCTCCTAGCTATGAGTTAATTTTTCCTCCTTTTTTTTTTTTTAATTTTTTTTTCCTCAACACTTTCATTGAAAAATAGATGTTCCCACCCTGAGTAATTGCCACCCTTCTTTTACACTGTTACAGCTCCATAAGATGAGCTATTGTGCTAAACAATTAGCACATGCCATTCATAATATTATAAGAATTATATGCAACATCAAGCAGGAACTATATACTGACAAAGAGCCCTATTTATTCTGAAGTTGCACTAAACAGAAATAAGGTATTAGCAACAGGTGCATTTAAAACAAGTTATTAATTGTTAAGGGGCAAAAAAGAGAGAGAGAACAGTGTCCTATTCAGCCTTTAACACAGTAAAACATTTTTAAGTTTGCAATGGTTTGAACCATAACCTCTTTGAAAATATCCTTCGTTCATTTGCATACACAAACATTAATCCCATGCTTGAACACAAAAATGCATTTACATAAAAACTATATTGTGATTTATAATTTATTAAGTAATTGTGGCTGAGATGTTATTGGAAAGAAAGAAAACAACTATATTTAAATACTAGGCTCCAAGGGAATACAATATATAGAATTTTTTTAATAAGGAAGACAAAATATTTTCTTTCTAGCATGTCACTAATTAATACAGATTTTCTTTTTGATATACTTATTTTTAATGGAATTTTGTGTTTTGTGATGTTCTGTATTACAGTATCCTGGAGGCCCTGGAGATTATATTCTCTGCTTAAATAGTGTGCAAAAGATATTGCAAAATATAAGCTTACATTGCCCAGCTAACTTCTTAGGTTAAACTTATTAGAAGATTTCTGCAATGTGTATATTTCTTGTGGATTCTAGTTGAAGATGGGCACTGAGCCATACAGATTGAAGTAATTTTGGCGTTTGGAAACAGAAGTCAATGCACAGGGGAAACCAAGATGAATGGAGAGGTCTCTGATGAAGTCAAGTAGCAGACGAACAAAGAGATTTTACATTTCAGTTTTGGGAGGAGATGCTTAAGTACCAGTTTTAAAAAAGAAATTTAGGCCTTTTTGTGTGTCCAGATCCTCTAGCCATTGCTGCCTGTACAGAGCATAGGACTTGGCTAAGGCAGTTCCAGCTGTATCCTGGGATCTCCGGAACATCCTTGCAGCAGAAATGCACCTCCAAGTTTCCCTTGGCATTCATGGCACAAGTTGTTACTGGGAGGTGAGGATTGGCTTCAAAATGTCTCAAGGAAAGACCCTAGGCCTTATTTACTTTGAAGTCATTCCTTGTGTTCTTCTCCCTCCTTAGCAGCCTCCAGCCTCAATTTGTATCCAATGCCGGGTTATTCCATAGACTCTTTCCTGCTCTTCTAGTAGGCTTAGCATGTGTTCAATCTGTGTTTGAACTGACTGTATTTGCATTGTCCTGCAGGCTGTGAGACATATGGTCCATTGAGAGCACAGGAGGGAGAGTCCTGGAGCCAGCTTTGTGTTCAGAGCCACTTCAAAGCTTTTCAGTTCTGTAGGCAAAATTTAAAGGCATAAGGAACCGTAGTCCCAGTTGGATTTTTCTTTAGTCAAGAGAAGTAGGAGTGAGACAGGGAGAAGAACTCTGGACAGTCATGCTTGCTGCTTCTGGAAGGAGGGGAGGACACATAGGGGATGGCTGACCCACAGCAGCCTTTTCACTCCCCTTGCATTACAGAACCTGACTTTTATGTGTTCTGAGCTGGTCCTCAGAGCTAACTGGCATGGATTCCAGGGATCTGGCTAAAGCAAACAAAAACAAACAAACAAACAAAAACCCCAACAAAACAACAAAAAAACCCACAACCCAACACCCCAAAAAACCCAACAAACCAAAAACCAAAAAAACCCCCCAACCAAGTAAAAAACAAACAAATAAACAAACCCCCAAAAACCCAGTCACAAGTCACCATCAGTATCCTTTGTGGTCATAACAGTTTCTGGCAGTCACTTGCAAAGACAAGCTTGATCCTAGGGTTGAAATGGTCTTTAAACATTTATTGATCAAACTATTTAGGGACCAGCTGAACTCTGGCGAGGTTCTTGTTGAGCATGTGCAAAACACAGTGGCACTAAAGGCTTAATAAGTGACCAAGAGTGGAAAAATTTCCGCAGTGGAACCATAAGATTCAGCAGTGACCAAAGAAAGCTCCTGCCCTGAATGATTCACTACGTAAACCAGATGGCAAGTAGAGAAAATTTTAACACAAATTACTGAAGTTTGACAAGATTTATGATCAGCTTTGTATGATGTCTTACCTTAAATCATAGGTTTCACCTTTAATTGTGGCTAAAGGTGGTCTCTGAACTTGGTACTTTGTGCATGTCACTGACTGTTAACCAGGGCATGATCTGTATCCTCAGCAGCAAAGTGCAGGTAGCTAAGTTCTGTGGTGGATCAAGCACATTGTTCTTTAAATTATCCTGCTGAACTATTAAGATAGAAAGGACACTTCAATAGTCCCCTGTGTTTGGTGAAGTGAATATTACTTGATAATTTTCTTTTGATAACACCTTTCTAGGCCTTCCAGAAAGCTGAAATTTGTTTGATTATTAAAAGTTCATTTTGGGCATATGTTCTGTATAAATTTCTTTCGGGGCTGGGAGGAAAGTGTGTAGAAGGCAAATGAAACTAAATTATAATTTGTGGTTTGCTGCCCTTACAGCATCTCAAGCCTATGAAATTTCAGATGGATTTATTGATACTTTGAAAAATATGTAAAAATAAATAATCAGCTGTCACTCTCCATATATGTGCTCTGTTTTCTTTAACATTCTTATGCCAGATTCTATAAACTCCAGCAAGACATTCTGTATGCTATGTACAGCTTGGCAGCTCTAATGACACACATTAAGACTTTTGGCAAAAAAGCTTTGGAAAGCCCCATATAACAAATCCTTCAGATTTTTTTGAATAAAATAGTTCAAGGTGGCAAATTCCATGGAAAACGTTTTCCAGAAGGCTGGGCAAGCAGCTGCAGGCTGTCCTGTTCCTGCTTTGTATAAAACTCCACAGTGAAAACATCTTTCAGTAGTAAGGAAGTTAATATAGTATATCAATTTACTCTGTCTGCATATACAGTTATAGACTTTCATAGCAGTATTTTTAATGAATTTTTAATATGGAATTACTTTTTCCTGGTTTTATTTTCCTTCCCCATTCTTGTCTTTAATATCCCAAAGGACAGTGTTCATCTCTGTAACCGAAACCTGGGATTCTTTCTGACCATGGATATGCTTGTGTGAAATTTCATAAATGACAGAAAAGCTCTTCTGGACCATCAGTTGCTTGTTTGAATTCTCAATGGACTTGTTAGTCACAGAATAAGGAAAATAAGGGAGAAGCCAGGTATATTAAAAAAGACCAGATGTATGAATAACTTCTGGCTATGCTCTTTCTTGCTCATAGGTGATATGTGGAGCTGTGCTGAAGGTCAAGAGTCTGAAAATTTGAGTGAAAACTTTTGCAGTTAGAAGATCAGTTTTGCTCATATGCATGTTTACAAATTCCTTTTAAAGTCACTATAGAGAATCCCATTGTGAAATCTATCATTTATTCTGAATTAATATGAACTATGTTTAGTGTCTGGGAAAAAAAGGTGAGTGAACATAACTTCTGTAAAATCCAGGTATTGCTTATGACAGGTGAAAGCATAAAAGTAAAAATTTAAATATGTTAACTGCAGCAGCAGTTTCTGATGCTGTAAAATACGACATTCATGATTAAAAATAAAAATAACTACATACAATTTTTAAATTCATATTGAAAGTTATGAGAAAATTTGTTATTTAAGAGGCTGTCGATAATACAGTTACCTAGCCTGATATTAAAATAATTTTTTAATACTCCCAACGTGCCTTGTCTTAAATGACTCGTAGTCTTCAGCACCTGAACATGGCTGAGCAGGCTGAAGAGATCCCCCATGCCTTTGCCATAGTTTTGCTGTAGTGTCAACAAAAGTTACCACTACTTATATCCATTGCATAATTTTTTCTTTTGCCTATTCCTCCCTAACTTATATTAGTCAAAATCAGCTATGCTTGAAAAGCCCTACTCCCTATCATTTCGACAAGAGAGGGTTTAGAGGGCAGCTACATGTGCAGTTCTGCTGGCATATCTGAGGGAGTGTTAATCTCTCTTTATCTCAGATGCACTGTAAAATTGCTGGGCTAAATAGTATTGCCAAGTCTGAGCACTGGCAAAAATCAGGAGTTTGACTGAAAATTCTTGACCTTGAAAAAAGCAATACATTTGAAATTCTTTTTATGTTCTTTTGAAAAGGCAGAATACAAATTTCTAAACTTTCTTTAACAATTCTGAGTTCTAGTAATTCGTTCTCTTTTACAGTAAGATGAGATGCAATAGTTAATTGTTTGATTCCAGCTGCTGTGAGTCAAGCAAAAACATCACTGAAGTCTGATAGCTGGTATTAAATGAGCCAGGTGTGCAGCATAGAAGGACAAAAGATTCAACATGAAATCTGGATGTTTTTCTGTCCTGTTAAAATATCTAGAATGATCTTATGAGGTCTTAAAATTGCCATTTCTTTAGGAAGAAGGTTTTTCCACAGGAGTCATCATAGAATGAAGACTTCTGAGGATGCCTTTGCAAGCCAGATGGTACTAAGGACAGAAAGAGCCCAGTGAGGGAAACGTTGGAGTGTGTGGTGTGAAGACAGTTTAGCAGATTATAGAACAGCCTCAAGCTGCTAAAGTGGTGAATCGAAGGTGATCTAGGTTAGACTGTGGTACAGAAGCAACACACTTGAAGTTACTCAGAGTCCTTCTGGCCTTTGATTTCCTCAATCTCTGCATTCACCCAGCAGAGTTTTTGTGGACTACTTTATCAGAATTAAAAAACCCCAAAAACTATTAGAGAAGATGTCCTGGAATACTTAAGCTCTTGGGTGTTTAGTTCTCTCTCTTTTTTCCCGTCTTTTGCTTTGTTTTGTTCTTTAAGGCCAGCATGCCTTTATACATCTATATACAATTATACTCATGTTCTGAGACATATGTATCACATAGGCCACCCTGAAGGAGGTTTTTTCCTCTTTGGAAGTTTCACTCCTTCAGAAAAAGAAAAAAAAGCCCCATGGATTCAGGCAGGAAATAGGTATTTAAAGGCAACAGTGAAACACATTGTGCTAAAATTGTGATTCTTCTCAGAGCTTCATCAAAATCCATTCTCAGATCATATACTGCAGCCAAACTGCATCTCACAGAAATATGTTTGGCTTTGTTTCTTAACTGCCCTGTTCTGGTACACTAAGAGCATTCTCAGTTGGGGCTGCCAGTCAGAGCTAAAGGAAGCCTTCCTAACCTGGAACTGTTTAATATCATGTTTCAAAGGTCAGAGTAGCTTTTTTGAGACTATGTTGAATGAGGAATGAGAATCAATTTAACTTTAATATATTTGGAAAGAACAAGTGTAACTGTAGGCCAGTGTAGATCTGACCACAGATCACCTGCTTGGGTCCTACTTGGATCCTTTGTTAGTAACTTGCAGCTGCATAGCCACACTTTTGGTCTAGTATGAAGGGGGGACCTAAACAAACTTGGGTCAAATTTTAGAAAAAAATTTCTTCTTGAAGGTAGCTGAAGTTCAAGTGTGTAGGCCTCAGAAAAAAATTAAGCTAGGGAAAAATATTACAGCTTGGGCATTTTTAAGAGTTTCAGTGACTGCTGTGTTACTGGGGATACATGTAGGAAATATTTTTCTATATACTTATATAAATTCCATTTGGCAAAATTTTTGTCTGCAATGTAAACATCGAATGTAAAGGTGTATGTGTCTGTGTATGGCTGAGTTATTTTGTTTCTATATAGTGCAGTTTATAACAACCGCGTTTAAATTCTTACCTTGGAATATAATCTGCGTGAGTACAAAAGAGTTACAGTTTAGATCTACATTTGTGCCTGGAAAATACAGAATAACCAGGAATATTCCTAGCTATGGATGCGCTTAAAACCAATGACCAGTTTCACTTTTCACTTCCTTTTCACTTCTTACATAGGCAGATTATTCCTTTTTTTACTTTGGCTGATAGGTTTGGTAGTGAGAAAGACTGAGCCAAGGTGGAACAGTAATGACCACAAACATTTTCAGTGCAAACAAGAAAAAATTAACTTAGCCAAGAGACAATACCTGCTGCTCTGCTAAGAATTACCAAGTTATCATTATGTTTGTAATGACTGTATAAGTTGTAATATTTAAAAGTGGTGCCTTTGATCAGCAGCCCCTTTTAAAGAGCTGTTTAGGAAAAGGAACAATTCTCAATAACTTGAACTGTATTGTTTTAGTTGTTAACACAAGTTCTGTGCTTAAGTCACAAAAATTAAAAGAAGTCTGATATATTATGGATATCATTAACATTTATGAAAATTTTGGTTCCATATTTAAATATTATGTGTTGGACAGGTAAAAGTAAATCCTTATGGAACAACATTTCTCCTCAAGGTGAAACTTTGTAGTGGGAGAGGGAAAATTACACTGTAATTATAAACCTCTAAAAGCAGGGTTTCTAAGGGAAAAGCTGACAGACTTCTTACTATCATGTCACTAACAGAAACTATATAATACATGCATTTAATTGGACAGTTAATAAATATTGCTCTTTTTTCAAGAAATTACGAGAGTCATTCTGAGAGTGAAGTGGCTTTGAACAAGAAAAGACATAGAGGATGGATAAGATGAATATTATCCACTGAAAATACAGGAAGAGAGAAGGCCATTAATAATTCTGTTTGTGTATGTGATATATAGGATGATACACAGAATTAATGCAATAATAAATATATATTTACAGATACACATTCTCCTCTGAAGTCATAGTCAATAGGAAAAAAGAGGGTTGGTGCATTTTGTAATAAGTTCATGTTTGAAGTTAATTGTATTGTATTTATAGCCCATAGAGGTGGTTCTCATTTTAGATCAGGACTTGCCTTGGCAATTTAGTAACAACCACAGGTTCCAAGAGGCTAAACTGAGACAAATAAAGAAGAATTCAAATCAAAATATGCAGGAGTTCTACATAAAACTCCCTGAACAGAACAAACTCCTCAAGAGAGAAGAGAGGGTCACACGTGTGGGGTGAGGGGGTTGTTGTTGCTTTTAGCTAATTTTACTTTTCTTTATCCTTTTCAACTTCAGATAACTATATTCTGGCAATTCTGAACTTGAATTAACATATGTATTAGATGTTATTAGATCCCCATCCACAGTCCATTTGACTGAGGATGAGAGCAGAGAAACTGTAAACAAACATAATTCTTTGCAAAGGAACAGATTTCAGTTTTTGGAATTAGTTGGTTGTTGGAAGTTAGATGAAATCTCTTGAACTTGGAAGAATGTCTTTTTTCTACATCCTGTTTTAAATCTGATGATTTTCCCAAATATATTAAAATGGAACTCAGAAAGACAAATGCCCCTGCTTGCAGAACTGACTCTGCCCTGCTTTGGTTGCCTATCACAATATGTTTCTTGCTCTGTTCTGGAGAAATGGATATTGCCCGACTGGCAGAATTCCAGTAACTGCACATGTGCTGGGCAGCCTTCCTCTGTCATCCAGACTACAGTTCTGCTTGTGGTCTGTAGGAAATATTACAATAAACTCATACAGTCTCATGGCTGAATTCTTATCCTGTTGCTTGTTTTATTGTGGAGAAATGCCAGTTTACTTGAGTGGGAATTATGCCTGAGTGGGAACAGCATCTAAGGACTTTCAGGTCTTGTGTTTAGAGAGTAGAACACGTATTAACCATACAGATACACTTTAATTTTCATTAAAGGAGGCTTTTTTATTTTCTTCACTGAAATTCCTCCACTATATTAAAATGAATGAAAGTAAAGGATGAATTTTTTCATTCTTAGTGATAATTTCTATGAATTACAATGGAAAGATCTCCTAGAAAAGGAAAAAAATGCCCAAACCCTGAATTTGAGAAAATTCCACTAACAATGTTGATATTGTCTTGAATAAAGTTACCTTTTCTTGAGCATTCCCAATTTTGAATTTATCTCTGTGAGGAAACTCACATATCTAAGTTACAAGCTGTTTAATTCTATTTTATGCAAGCATAGCATGCTTTAGACTTTTTAATTTAAATATTTCAAAGAACCAATTTATGGCAGAGGTGTTACTTTCCTTCTTAAGTACATATTATGCATTTTTTATTACAATTTTGCTACAGCCAAATGTCTTAAAAGCCTGATTCACAAACCACTTCACTGCTCTTCAAGTACGAAAAACAAAGAGTATACACTCAGAACGTGACTTACCTTTTGAAATGTTGTAAAGCCTTAGAAATTAGAGTAATTTAGACCTGGCTCTTATTTTTAGGTTTCAGAGTATTTTGGCATTTAGTTTGTTTGGTTTGATGATTATCAATTGATGTAGCTGTAGTTATTTAAAAATGCTGTCTCCATGACAGCCTTGTAAATGAACCTTTTGACTCATATGTACTCTCTTTTCTTTTAAAAAGAAATCTTATTCACAGGAAAAGCTTGCAAGGGGAAATATGTACAATTTCTTTTACTATGGAAATACAATGTGACTTAACCAATGCTTATGTTGAGTAAAAGTGATTCTGACACTGTATTTCCATGTGATTCATGGAGAAAATTGATCCATTAAGTGATGACCCTCAAAACTGACACACCTTAGGAAATAAAACTGTTTTTGTAGAAAAACTGCAAAGGTTCAGAAGAACATCACAAACTTAGCTGGTAACAGAAAGAGAGTGATATTTGCTATTTGTGACTGAACACTCACAGCTCTCCTGGAAAAAATTTAGTCCTGCTGAATGGGCATGGCTCAAATCCTGGACTTCACAAGCAGCTCTCTTGTAGATTTGTTACCCAGGATGCCAGGCTGAGTATTTACAAATCTCTCTGGTCCAATATCCTCTCTCTATCTGGCAGCAGCTGCATCAGTGGAGGTTATAAGAAACTCCAGGACAGTATTGTAATCCAAAATTTGTCAGGCCTTAGGTAGACAGTGACATAGATTTTGTGCTTAGAAAGCAGGAAACCATTATCAATTTAAATATCTTTTTGTTTAATTGCTTTGATCTTTCTTTTGCTTTTGTGCTGTGAGAGAGGGATTTGAATCTGTAAAGTTGTAATGGATGGAAGACCCTTTGCATTTTACCATATACATGCCTGTGTAGTAGTTATAATTATGTCCAAGTTATTTGCATTTTTTACTACATGCACTAGTCCATGTTCAGAGAAACAGTATTTTAGACAGACTGTTTCTCAATCTTTACACGGTGTAATACAAATGGTGAACATATAATATTAACCAAATCTTATTAATTGAAATATATTAATTTATCAGGTCTAAAAATGAATCAAAAAAGTGTACCAACAAAACTACAATCATTAATTAACTAGGCCAATCTCAGCTGGTAAAGGCTGAGAGAGGTTAAGGCAAATTCTCAAGGTCATATACTAAGGTGTTAGTCGAAGAGAGAGAAATTTGTGGAAAAAAGCTCAGGTATATGCTTTCATGACAATTTTGTGCCACAAGCATAGACAAGGCTTTAACCACAAAGGAAGACTATTTTGAGTGTGCCTGTGGAGTTTTCTTGTGATTGAGTGTGCTTATTTGGTCCATTAAGGACATATGAATGAAAATTAAACAGACTTTTCAGTAGATTACTGAAATTACTACATGTTCAGATAGCTACCAGAGAATTTAAATAATTAGCTGTGAGAAGTCTCTTGTCTCTTCTCTCTTATCTTCTATGATAAGAAGCACAAATAAAATTGTAAATAAAAACCTGAATGGCATGTCAATAGTCAAAGAACAGTGATTGAGGGGGCTCTGACAGAAATCATAAAAACAGAGAAAGCTCAGAAACCGTCTGGAGTTTCAAAATTGGCACTCAATAATTTGGTAGTCAAAAATCACAAAGCTCAATCCATTTTAAGGCCTTATCTGAAATTCTTAATTTTTTAAATTAAGAATTTCTGAATTTAATTTTTTTCACTGACTGTAAAAGATTCTAATACCATTATCATTCATCTGTATTTTGTATCTAAAGTGCAATAACAGTGAGAAATAGGAGGAAGCAGTGGCAAGAGGATAAATGGGGAAATATAAAGCAGTTCTGAGCATTCAGATGATGAGATTCTAGAATTGTCTCCAAAAGGGCCAAAAAAAGTGAGGGAAAAAACCCCAGAGAAGTTTAATTTCCACGAGAAAATTATTTATAGGGGATGTATAGGGAAACTTATGCTTCAGGCTGACTCAGGGTTACATTTTTACTTAATATGGTCTGTTCATCTCTTCTCTTAAAATGTATATATAATCACTTTGAGAGCTGTTTACTTAAGCTCCAAGATAGTGCTTTTCTTAGTTAACATGGTTTATTTTTTAAAGTCCTGTATCTTGAAAGATTTTTTAATATCTTAAAACTTTTTGTTTTTTCCCTGAAAATTAACAAATCACTTTTGTTGTGTGTTTTGACAAAGCAGTCTTGCTTACTGTCTTCAAAATAATTTTTTAATATGCTAGAAGGATTTCATCATGCTCCTTCTTCATTTTTGTCTATTGTAAGCATATTTAGTCCTTTCAGAATTTCTTTACAGCACCTGTTTTCTAAGCTTCTTGCTGGTTCTGCCACTTCTTCAGATTTGGTCTATGTCTAAGTTAAATCAAGTGTCCTAGATAGACACAATTTATGTTGAGGACATTCCATTTCTAGTCAAAGAGAAAACTGTCTCTTCCTGTTGAGATATTCCTATAAAAATTACAAGACAACACTGATATTTGTTGCAGTACCAGCACTGGTTCATTCTCAGTCTGAGATCTACTATAATCCCCTAACCACTGCACACAGCACTATCACAGCCAATTATTGCTCACTGTAGATTTCTGAACATCATTTTTTCTATCCCTGTGTGAAGCAGTACTCTTTCTGATTTTGGATCATTATTCTAATTTACCGAGTTTGGTTTGAATTTTAGGCTCCTTCTTGCTATTCCTCACAGATTTTATAAATTTATTCTTTATTGTATCATCCAAGCTGTCATTGAAAACTGTAAGTATTGTTGGATTTGAAAAAGCTCCTTAGGGACAATATCCCAAGTATTGAATTGATTGGGGTTTTTAATCAGTTGTTTTCTTCTCTGTAGTCATTTATTTTGATCATATTTTCATTGGATTAGTCACTAATATCCAAGTTTTCTGGATCCTTCTTTTGTAAATTCCATTCTTCTAGTATTTTTTTCTGTTTTTCCTTTGTTTTTCAAAAGATGGTCATTTCATAGTAACTTTCAAATTATTTTGTACATTCACCAATCAGAATTAAATCTGAACTAACTTTTTTCTTAGTTACAGCCTGCATCAAAATCCAAAGGTTTTGGTGCTGTATTCCCAGGAAATGTTGCACAGTTTGTATCCTGCAGCATTGTTAATCCAATAAATGATATCCTTATTACCACTTTTCCTGGGACTTTCTCCTTTTCCTCTTTACTAAATGTTCAATAAATGTTAGATCTTTCTATTTAAGTTTTAGTGGTCAGAATTAATGAAATTTGCCTCTCTGCTGCGTTAATAAATTGATTCATCAGTTTTCTGCATTATCAGTTTCTCAGCCCTCACCAAACCTAAATTATCTCTGTAATTTCTCCCACTCCATGTCTAAATGATTGGTGTAGCTGCCCATGTTGTACACAAGAAGCCAATGGGAAGACAGCCAGAGTACTTTGTTCCCTTTTAACGTGCCATCCTTCCCACATGAGAGAAAAACCTCACCTATTCCCTGTCACCACGTTTGCCATTTACTGCTTTAAAAGTAAAGACAGGTGGGAAGAACTCTGGAGAAGAATCTTGAGAAGCATATGTGTTTGCTTCTGAAGGGCAGGTGCAGGCAAACATCCCCCTGGTATGAAATAATGTTCCAGAAATACTCACTAAACAGACAGTGTGGCTTGAGATCTGCAAGATGCTGGGTCACTTTCTCACTGTTGAGGTATTGCCCTTCTTTAGGATAATATAGCTGACAGACTCCACAATGAAGCCTTAAAAAGCATAATTAGAGATTAGAATGAGCAAAGATGATGTAAATTGGGCCCTGGTTTTGGGTGATATTAAATACACATTTTTAAATTGTTGTATCATATTGAAGTAGTAAGATGAAAAGAATATTGAAAAGATTGTACCAACTAAAATTGCTGAATCTGGGCTTCAAAAGATAAATTTCCCTGAAAGTAATACAACCTTAGACACTTGGGAGCAAAAAAAAAAGAAAAGAAAACCACTACAAATCCCCAAATGCAACCTCACCTCCAGAACTATCCAATCTGTTTCCTTTGAAAGGTTTGCATTTGCAAACAAACATTATTTTTGTGCTTGAACAACTGCAAGCAAAGAGTTTTAAACACCCTCTGAACAAAAGCCGACTCAAAAAAATATTTTTACTGCCCAAACAAGAGGAAAAAAAAAAAAGGCAAGCAAGGTAAAACCTGGCTGAGTCCTTTTTACTTTATCATACCTTGCTGCATATTTTTAAAATCTTTAAATTGATGGTTCCTTAAGTAGTCTGGAAGCGCAATATTTTGCAGCAACTTTTTAACAGGCATATGGAACATTTACTCTACTATTAAGAAACTATTACTTAAGAGGTTCTCTTATTAAAAATAAATGCGAGTTTTTCAGTAGTTGGACATCAGTTGTCTTCATAGAGCAAGTGCATTTTTTGCACTCATCACCACTGTTGTTTAGTAACAGTGTAACTTTGAAGCAAACTGGAGAAAAGAATTCCCTAAACTTCTTCCTATTAAAGAATAATGTTAATTGGTTAGTGTATATAGAAGAAGGTTATATGGCCCATTGACTTTATATAGATTGAAATGCTAAGCAGGGCTAAGTAGAAGCATCAGTAGGGAATAGAGGGTAAGTGCTCATCAGTTTTATGTTCTCTTTCCTATTTACTGCTTACCACTTACAGTGTTTTACTACTAGATACACAAAGTTTTCTTGGGTGCTTCATAAATAAAAATGTATTTTTGTTTCTTTGGCTAGCCTGTGAGGTCAGTTGTGAGGGAAATACACCGACAAATAGGATGCTTATGGGCAAAAAAAAAAAAAAAGAAAAGGTATTTGCTAAGAGAAATCACCTGAGAGCATCCAGGCTAAGGAAGGGTATCACTATTCAAGACATTTTTTGAGCCTGAGAGAAAGCCATTTCAATGGAAAGGGGTTGGAGAGGTTTGTAATGGAGGTGGTATCTGAGGATGTTTGCCAAATGTGTCAGTTTCAGGAAAATGATGACAAAATTGAGGGTACAATCAAGAGACGCCAACTCTCTCTTGCTTTAATGTAGATGAGAGGTCTGATTTACTAAAAAATACAAAACGAAAAATGGAAGCGTGGTGATATTGTTACTCTGTCCAAAGGAGTTGAGTAGTTATTGCATTAATGATCAATGGATTGCTTACAGAATAACTTAAAAAAATCCCAAAAAACAACGAACTGACCAAAACCCCTTTCTTTTGCAGCTGGGATAGTTTGGAGTACACAAGTGAGGGTCACCAGGACTCAGCTGGTGGATGGCAATGTTTGGAACCATGATAACTCAGCCTGTATGCTTTCACACTAGTTTCCACTAGATTTTTTTCTTCTTTACTTGAGCATAAAATCAGAATTAAGCTTTCTTATCCATACTTGAAAGACACTAATGATAGTCTAGGGACTGATTACAGTTCAGATTAAGATTTTCTACCACCTTCAGAAAGATAATGAAGCTTCCAGCTGAATATAAATATAACTCATCCAGTGTGGAGTGTGGTTATCTGAATACAGGACTTTGTCTGTTGACTCTATCCTACTGAATAAATTTTGCAAGACATTCTCAGACTTCTAACTGAGACCTTTTATGCAATATGTGGAGTCTGAGGTTGGAATTTTTCCTGTTATTGTCCACTGCAGAAAATTAAAAAATAAAAGTATAGTTAAAGAAGAACAGCCTTTAGGAAATACCTTGATTTGATGCTTAAAAATTAGGCCTAGTTCTGATCTCAGTGAAATTCAGTGATGAAGTCATAAAGGCAAATGGATTAACATGGATTCTAAATTTTTTACCCTCTTAAAATAGAAAACCATCCTCTGAAATCCCTCTTATCTTGACATCAGCAAAATAAGTCTTCTGAAAAACTATTAGTTTGTGAGATTTGGGGAGAATGCAGCAATCCTAGCTACCCTAGTTTCACAGCCAGATTTTCTCATTCTGCAGTCAGTCCCCCAAGAAGAAAGGTTTTATTCAAGTTAATCCGAGGCATCTTTCTCACAAAGAGCTGGCATTGGAAGTCGTGAAGGACCTGACACATAATAGCCATTTGCTGTCTCTAAAATGAAAGATACAACTGAGTTCAACCAATACTTGGCTTTCCCCTGCAATCACTAGAGAGAGATTGTGTGGTATACACACAGCTGGCACTAATGGCAGATTCCTCTCTCAGTGCTCTGCTGGGAATCCAGCATAGATGAATCCCCTGGAATTATGTGATTTGCTGGTACAGCATTTTCCTTGCATCTAAGGAAACACTTCCTAAATGTGCAAGGACAGATTGACGGGTGCTGTAATTTAAAAGAAGTCATGATCAAAGAGGAAGCACCGGCACATGGAAGTAACTTTCCTAAAATTAGTCATTATTTTAATCTCTGCTTGTATTTCTTTTTTTTCTCCTTCTGTCTCTGTCCCTGCAGTAAGACTTCCATCCTTCTTGGAATTCCCCAGAGCAAAGTTCAGAAATCAGTCACCGCCTCCCCTAACATTTCCTGAATATTTTTCCTCTATTCCTAACTTGAGACTGGTGTTGTAGTTTTGGGCCATAACTCCCACTGGAGTATTAAGGTGTACAGAGATAAAGAATCAAGACAAGAGGTAATTGATGTTCTTAATAAACTCCTAGTCTCCTTACTATTAGTGAGAAATTATTTTTTAAATTATTTTACTGTATGTCAAATATATAACACATCGTACCTTGGTGCATAATTGTTGTTTAATTGGTGTTTTATTCCTTGCATTGAAAATTATGTTAGGAATAAAATGCCAATATTTCTCTCATAATTGACAGCTCGTTTCTGTCATATATTAAGGAGGATTACAACATCAATTTAATGATGATAGTGTGACATTTTAGATATTTGACCCAAGCTTCAAGTGATAGAACAACTTGTGGGCGAAGGAACTCTATTCCCCTTATAGAAATGATGTTAATTAGTTGCAATATTTATATGAGAAGAGGAATAAAAGAGAGAGGGGAAACTTGCCCTGTCAAAATGTTTGCAATTTAATATCAGTGTTTGGCAATTATTAAAAACAGCACAGACACAGAAAAGTTTTTAATAGTGGAAATACAATCAGTGTAACAGTTGGTACCTGGAAATTGTTGGCTTTTGTCCACCAATCCTGTATTTGTTGAATCCTCTGTTTTCAAGTGACAAAGTCCACAGCTTTTAACCCCTGTTGGTTCCTCAGATGGAGGAGGTTATGACAGGTAGAACAGAACACATCCTCACATTTCTGCAGAAGGGGTTTCATTATCTACCTTCATGCAAAGTGCTCATAAATGTGTAGTGTACCATAATTTGAGTAGCTGAACCTTGCTGTCCAGGAAACTAAACATCTATAAATCATAATCTGTACCAATTTGTCTCTGAAAATGTTTGACTAGGAATTTTGCATTTAAAATGTCTGAAGGTAACTAGTGCAGCTTTCCTGATTAGTTTCAATGTTTGCCCAGTGTGAAGGTAGAAAAAGGTGAAGCACGGGTGACAAGAAAAAGTCATAGTGGACTTCTCATAGATGATAGAGTAGATCTGTGTTGGACACTTCTGATGGGCCTGTCCAGCTGTCTGAGAATTGCACCCAAAGTGCAGCTGCTGCTCTCCAAGCCGAGCCCAGATGTGATGGAAAGCTGGAGCTGATGTACTGATTTCCATTTGCTGTATTTGGAAGACCTGGTGAAATGGCAAAAGACTGGAATTTATGCCCTGTGTTACAACAGCATCTCAGTTCCCTTTTATCACTTAAACTACCTGAAATTCAAATATTTTGCAAGTGCCAGCTAGTGAGATTCTAGTGTCTTCTGTACTATTCATGTTTTACCTGCCTCTATATGTGAACTCTTCATGTGCCTAGATCTTATATTCTCCCACTTCCTCTAATGTATTTTCAGAGGTATAATCACCTCTGTCCCTTTCCCCAGATGGTCTCTGCATGGTACAATCTCACCAGATCAATCCTTGCACATTACAACCTGTTTTAAAGATGTGGGGTCCTGTGCCACGTACACTGGAGCCAAACGATCAATTGCCTTTTGTTGTTCCATCTCTTCAGCTTCTGCAGTGGTCTGCTGTTGGATGAGGAGCAGTGAGAAAAGACCACTGCTGACCATATCGGAAAAGAAACCATTCTCTCACAGGTACCACATAAACCCAGCAATCAGTAACTAATGGTGAAGGTAAGATGAATTCTCTGTCATGTGCCTGATCCTCAGGTATGTAGTGAGGTAAACTGCCCTTGCTCATAGAAGCAGCTCTACAGATTGGAACAGAAAGCACAGCTGTGTGGAACCCTATTTTCCCTTAACATGTGATATTCCAACAGCCTGATCCAGAGGTCACTGGAAACATTAGGAGTCTTTCTGTTGGCATAAATTATTTCTGGTTTATATGAATGTGAATAAACAAAATATAAAGGGCATTCAAAGTTCTTATTTAGTAATTCATGTTGATACAACCCATCTGATTGCCTACCTGAACCTGAGTTGTAAACAAATGCAAACCATCACTGCATATTTTTTGAGTCAACCTCAAATGCTTCAGTTGCTTACAAACTGAGTCATTACTTGCAGGCCAGCACTGAATTACGTCTGTTTCGAGGATATGTTCCACAGAGTTTAGTCTCACTGCAAGCAGTATTTCTGTTACCTAGAGCCCAGGCTGTAAAGGTTTTGAGGTTCAAACAAGAACTTGCATGACTGTGTGTGTTCCCCAAAGGCGGGTGGCCAGACTAACTCATTGCAGAGATGCTGCAAGTCTCATACTCTTTAAGAATCACTCTGCTGTATTGCAAATGACACCTTTGTAAAAGACTTATAATTTTTCCCCACACAGAACTTACATTCTGAAGAAAGCTTGTCAAAACATAATTGCAATTATGTAGCACAATATTTTGTAGATTTAAAGATGTTTTAAAACTTATTATATTTCTGAAGCTTCCAGATTGGAAACTACAGAAATGTGTAGCTACATTGCTTTTGTCTTTTTAGTTCTCATGACAATTGTTTAACCTGTTTTGTTTCACACCTGCACTAATCCTCTGATTCTCCTCGTAGTACTACTCCTCAATAAACTCTCATCTTTTAGTAAAGTCTTGCAGTATAGATACAACCTTGTGAACTCCACTAATAATGCATAGACTAAATAATCCCAAAGTTTAAAGACTGCTAGTTACATATCTTGCCTTTTCTGTATGTACATTGAAAAACAAGTGTCTAGATAATAGGAGGCAAAAATAACTAAAAAGAAGAGACATATCTCTAGTCTAAACAAAACAGTGTATTTTTAATTGAAATAACATTCAGTAGAACTGAACATCAAAACATTTAACTTTTTCAAAGTTTTCAGCACTAAAGAATTAAGATGAAACACAATTAGGAAACAGAAAACTGCAACATTGTAGAGGATGGTCACTTTTTGTATGTCATGTGGCTTTAAAAACAAGTCAGATAAATGATGATGCCATTAAAACTGAACTAATTAAAGAAAGCTTCTTTTAAGAACTCATTAACTGCAACCTCATTTGCATAATGATGCATATTAATTAAGTTTTAATGAATCTGAATTTGCACCAAGCCTATTCATGTTGGCTTTGAAACAAATTGAACAAATTAGTTAAAAGCTTTTTGGAATCTACTTTTCACACCAAACAGGATATGAATGCAATCATCTCCACAAAAAAGAAATATTTTTCTTTTAATTTAATTCAAAGGTATGCAGACCCATCTATTAATTATTTTTAAATGCAATAATTTCCACCTTTTCTTTGCAAAATCAACAGTATTACTCATTCTTGAGCGGCATGTATTATAAATGTATGTTGTGGGATAAAATCATTACAACCAATTTATAGAAAATAAGGTGGAAACATTTGACTTCAGGGTGCATTTAGTTTATTTAATACATGGATTTCAATTTTGTTGGTAACCTTTAGGCATTTTGGCTGTCTGCAGAACAACCACTAAAACTGTATTTTTTATGTTGCTATCAATTTTTCAAGATATATGTAAAATGCTAAATTACTCTTATAATACCCATTTCCTAATGTAAGATTTCACAGCATCATAAGTCTTATAAGTATTATAAGACAAAAATTATATGCTTTTAAAAACTGCATGTTCTTGCTTTGGTGTTGTTGGATCTTATTTTTTTTTCATACACACAGGCATACACATACAAGCAGCAGAATCCAATTTTAACAAGTTTGCTTTCAGCTCATAATAAAAACCAGAATTACAGCAGAAACACTATTGATTTCCTTATACTCCATTGTGTCTTCATCAAGAATGAAGAGATTTATGTAATTACTGCTCCATCTTTTGTTGTTAGAAAGCACTTTTTTGTAAGTCAGCAGATACAAAGGCTGGAATGCTTTTATTGTTGAGATTAAAAGATCATTTTTTTCTCTTTCCATTAAACTGTTTTTCTGTGATAGGTTCTTCAGGGAGGCTGACAGATAGGAAGATACTATACATTGAAACCTCACAGTTTTAACATAATTTTTCCGGCATTTTATCTTGTCACCTTCTTTTCTTATCAAAAAAAGCAACCAAAACACACTGAAAATGCCCCCTTCCCCCTCCGTCCTCAAAACAAACTCCTCTCTTTAAATCTCTTTTGTTTCATTGTCCATGGTGGTATCCTCTGCCACTAAGCTGATACCAATGCAGATACCCTGCAGTAAAGTACTTTGAATCCTTTTATACTTACTGCTACAAATTACAAGATGCTGTATTATCTTCTCCTAATGATTTTCTGCTTTAGTTTTCATTCCCCTTTCATCAACATTCATTAATAAACTTAAACTTGAACATTTAATATCTGAGAGATTTGAGGACTGTGTTCTAGAATTGTGTTTTTGGCAGTGCAGATCTCTCCTGAGTGTCCATTCCCCTAGTGGGAGCTCTCTGTACTGTAAAAGGCAATGAACCTGCTGCCAAGATTTTAAGGAATTGCAATATTGGATTATGGAGGCAAAGAAATGCCTGGTTATATTGTGGTTATTTGCCACACAATTAATGAGGTAACTGTATGGAAAATTTTGGAGTAGAAAAAAAATATTTAGATCATGATTGTGAAATTGGGAGAGACTCACTTTGACTTTCTTTACATATGTTATCAAAATTTCACAATATAACCTGCAAATTTGAGAAACACATTGTCTTAAATTGTGTCATTGTCCAGGGTTAAAATGTCATCAAGGCTAAGAGAAATGTAGACTTCTCTGTGATTTTTGATGGCAATGATTACATTATACAGTCACTTTAAAGTATTTTCCTTTTTTTTTTTT
>VWZP01002662.1:628404-717686 GCA_013396995.1 Dicaeum eximium
TAATTCTTGTACTTTTATAGTGTACTGCAACTTGAAAACAAAATGAAGCTATTAAATATTTTAAGTACCATCTGATTTCTAAATAGGAATAAATTTTTATGAGATCACAACCTGGAATAAAGAAAAAGAATTGCTCTAAGTTATAGAGTCATAATTCTTTTGAATTTTAGGATCCTGGATTAACCAGTGAACATTAACACCATTATAATAACCTATAATTAAAAAAATAATAGAGGCAGTTGGGACCTTCCATTATGGTCTCTATTTAAGCAGACAGATATCATTACAGATAATAGTTTTATATTTGCCAGAAATGCAGTCACCCTAACCTATAGGCTGCTACTGTAACCTGTCATGTAACCCATTGCTTTGTATATTACATTTGAATATTCATGTTTCTGGCCTTAAAGATTTTAAGCTTCTTGGAGACATAAAGCACAATTTGCAAGGGATGTTTGCTTTGTTCAAAATTACTTTTAATCTTATTTATCTGATTGCAGGAGGCTTTTCCTTGGGGAAGTGTTCTGTGGATTTTTTTTTTCCTTTAAATACAAATTTAGTGTGCCGAGCTGGTTTCTTTTGGGGGAATTTTGACAGAAAGTGTCTTCCTTGGGGGAGGTCAAGAGTCACTGGTATTAAACTAGACAAGCTGGTAGTGCAGTGTTAATGGAAATGGAAAGCAGATGTTTGGTAATTAGGGGAGATGTGAATGACAAGGCTTGAGAGGTACGGTACATGCGCTGGCTGGCACAAAGCAGCTGTTGTTACCGATTTCACTGTCAGAAATGTACACAAGTCAGACCATCCCCTGTGAGTTTGCCATAGCACTGACAATTAGAAAAAATTGTATTTGATTAAAATAAGTAATATATCATACAGTGTAATTTTCATAACATTTAGGAATGGCCTGGGTT
This sequence comes from Dicaeum eximium, assembly GCA_013396995.1. NCBI lineage: Eukaryota > Metazoa > Chordata > Aves > Passeriformes > Dicaeidae > Dicaeum > Dicaeum eximium. The sequence goes on from VWZP01002662.1 coordinate 629,319, forward strand.
AAAGTCCAGGAAAATGACCTAGATGTAAATGAAGCTCGGTGAATTGACAGTCCTTAAAAGTAGTCACAGTCAGGATGAGTATTGACAATTGATTCTAAAGCTCTCTAGCTCTCTTTTTTCCTGAAAGAAAAGGAAATAATTTGGTCTTCTGAAGGGTACAAAAGAGAATATTGGAAAATTGAAAATTAAGAAAGGAATTCTTTTTTCTAACAATTCTTTATTTAGCAGAGAATATTCTTATTTTATTTAATTATTTAATGCATTTATTTAACAGAATTTTCATTAGTTTTTTATTCATTTTCTTTTAACAGAACTTTTGTCTCTCTTTTTCTTGTGAATTGTTTAATAGAAATCCTATGGAACAATTTTTTATCTTTTTTTTAAATTATCAGAAAGCAACTCAGTTGAGATGAACCAGCATAAACTGTGATAATAATATAATTATAATGGCTGATCCTCTTCCCCATCAATTTAAATGAGAATTTTGCCTTGTTTGCATTAGTCATCTTCAAAAACTTCTATGGTGCTGTGCTAATATGAAAAAGTCGTGTTCTCTCCCTATTTTTTACTGGATTCAGCATATTTGTACCAGGTGGAAGGGTTGTCACATCCATCATAAAAAAAGAAAAACAAACACCTGGGCTCATCTCAAGTTTACTACAGTTTTCATTCTTCCACCATTTGAAGTCTGGGGTGTTGCAAGCTGCATTACAGGAATAAAAAGGTCCCAGCCTTCCAAACATTTAGCTATGTCCCATTCAGTGCATCAGTGCTGACTGCCTCAAATAAAGAAAAAAACCTACTTTTTCTTTACTGTTGAGAAGGAAATTTGAATCTTCTTTCCTCTTGGCAGTGTTTTCCTTTTATGACAAATCAAGCTATTATTTTCAAAGCAAAATTCTGGTGATAATAATTTCCAGTGTCCACATATGCCTACAATACTGGATTATAAAACGCTTGGGGGAACACTGGATGTATCAGATATAGCAATAAAAGGTACATCTTTTTATGAATAAATTTTATTTCAAGAATTAATTTGATAATTGTAGAAATACAATGGGCCAAAAATAGTAGAGATGATTCCTTGATGCATTGTTTTTAAGTTGGTACTTGCATAAGGAATATCTGAATTAGATCTCTTTGTATACTTGCAATTAAAGTTAATTATGTTTAAGTATGTCTTAGTTCATCTGTCCATTTGTGAATGAAACTTTCTTCCCATCCATAATAAAGGCTATGGAAAATATTAGCTCTCATAAATGGGATTTAAAGATTTTAGAGTATTTTTTTGTTCTAGAAAAAAGTTCCCTCTCCCTGACACATACACACATGCACCCACATGCACACATGCACACATACACATGTAGTAATGTTACCATTTTATTTAAGAGATCTCCTGGGAAATACAAACAAAAAAAAATTCAGTTTAAAGAAACCATCTCATCTTTGAGGAAAGGTTCATTTGTGAAGTTTGTTATAGCATAAATTTTAAGTGGCATTAAAATACATTCCCTGAGTTGAAAATAATCACTTTTCTTTGGACCTGTCAAAGAACATAACGTATTTGCAATCACAGACCTTCAGATTCTGATAGAAATTGCAACCTCTACTTTTAAATTACTTAATTCCTTATTTTAGTTTTTCACCTTCTTCTGCTGTATAATTTTATATTATCATGTAGGGGAAAATTCTGCTTTTAGAGGTGCCCCTGTAGCTTCCATTAACTTGAATGGTGTTCTGTATCTCAAATCAAAGTCAAATTTTGGTTGATACTATGTAACATTTTTTTATTATGCACTCCTCAAAATGCAGTTTTAATATAAAAATAAAAGTGATTTCAGTACACCTGAATTAAGTATGCATAATTTCAGACTGGTGAAAAGCAAATGCTCAAATGCCTGGTGAGTGGTATAGGACTGGTTTATATTCAGTTAATGACAATTTTGCCTGAAAAATACTTCACTATTGGATGTTATAGGACTGCCTTTAATATGGGTATGCTTTGTTAAACCAACTGAACAACGGAATCAGAGATTACAACTGGAAGGGATGTTAGATCATCTAATCTTCAGTGTGCCCTATAATCCCTTTTTAAATATATCTACAGATGGTGTTTTAACACCTCTTCTTAGTGGTGGTTTAGCTGTTGGATTGTTCTTACTGCTGACTGAGCTTATTTCCTTTTCATTTTGAGCAGTTTACTTAAAGAATTATTGGTCAATTTGAAATTAATTTTAAATAAGAATGAAATCAAAGCTAGAATACGGCAAATTGGATCCAAATCCTCCCTCCCCAGTCATGAGAGGAGAAATTCTGAGATCAGCTCCTCATGGAGTGTAAATTGCAGAGTAGTGGCACTGCAGGAGAAGAAGCTGTTGTACAGTGACAGAACTGGAGAAACTGGTTCCATGAAAGCAGCACAGCTGCTGGCAGCTGGGTTTGCAAAGACAGTGCTTGGAGATGCTGTGTTAGCAGTGCCTGCTGTGGGACAAAAGGCAGGGACTGAAAGAGGTGTTTGGGAAGGGGGGGTCCATGACTGATCTTGTCCTGCCTAGAGAGCTATGGATGCTGCCCACAGCTTTTACTTTAGATTGTAGCTTTTAGCATGACCTGATCTCATGGCCAGCTTGGGTTAGGAAGAAGGCAACTCAGTTCTATAATTCCCTAGGAAATTTCTCTGTGATCAAGGGTAATAAGTTTTATGAAGATGCACAGAACATTTTCTTTTGGCATCAGTGTATAATGTAGTTTTTGGTTATTTAGACTATTTTGGTACTGTAAAATGAGCCAGGACAAAGGAATGAAAGCTGATATTTCAACACTGCCAGTGGTAATTCTTAGTGATCTCTCAAATTAGAGAAGTGTTCAGACTGAGTAGTTAGCTTCTGTATATGACATTGCTACTACATCTGTTTAATACGAAAAAAAATTGGAACTTACTCAGAAATACAGTCAACATCATTTCTAGGGGAGGGGTAAATCCAGGGGAATTGAAACCTTCTGTTTTTTACATCAGTATTGCTGTTCTGTAACTAAGTGTTCAGCTGGTGCAATATGAGTGTTGAAGTCACTGACTGAAGATCCATTCCTTTACTTCTTATCCTTATAGGGGCCAAGAGAGACTTTGGGTTTTTCTGTGAAAATAGGACACGTGGATTAGGATGTCAGTGCTGTGGTTTGGAAAAAAGCAAGTGATGAAAGGATTCACAGTGAGACAGGTGCCAGGACTTCATCCATCACACATTAAACAAGTCAATGGAAAATACTGAAATTAATCATGGGATGTTTTGTTTGAAGGATTTGGGTGGGAAGTGGCAAGAGGATGGGGCTAAGTTGAGCATATGGAGTGAGATGTGCCTTACTATAGAGAACTGGACTCTGACCCTGCTTGTAGTTGATGAGCTGGAAAAAGGCCAAAATGAATATACTGAATTTTGAAAACAATTGCTCTGGTCAACTATAATAAGTGAGAGATTATTTTCAGTACATTATCTGCCTAGCAATGTTCTTTTTAATTGTTGCTTTGAATTCATTCTAGCTACTTTAAATTGTGTGTTGGTTCAGTTTTTATTGGAACCAAGCGTACGTACATTTCTTGAATTTTGGATTAACGTTTTTCTACCCAGTGGGAACCAGATATAAAAAAACCCTAATGTATTTAAAATGTGATATGTAGAAAGGAAAACATAAAGAAATCATTTTCAGTTGGCTCCTACTACCATATAAATATAGTATAGTTACTTGATTTCTATGAGAATTAAACTCAAATGTTTTAAAATTCATGCAAATTCTTGCAGGATATATATGAAAAACTCACTATAACTGTAGAAGCACTTCTGCTCCCTTGATAAATGGGACTTCTAGACCACACTTTATTGAGTCTCAGATTTTTAATAATTTGAATCCTGCAAGATTTAATTCTGCATAATTCTGGCTGAAATCAGCTTTTGATTGAGTTGTAATGGCTGTGTTATTGTAAATATCTCTTCAGGCTAATGTTGTGCTGGAATTCAATAATATTTAGATGAAATTTCTAGCCTCCAGCAGTGTGGAAGCTGGATTTAGAAAGCCTGAAAGTTTGTGTCAAAAAGTCATTTATTTTTGGTAGTCCATAAAATGCACTGTAATAAATGGTCATCCCAAGGTCCAATTTAAATGTATACAGTAGAAGAGAGAACAGTTGATACAGTGTATTTTTTACACCCTTGAGCTGCTGGACTGAATAGTATTGATTGAGCAGGGTTTTGTAACCTTAAATGATGTTGTACTGTAATCATCTGCAGTGAGGGTAGAGTTGGTGACACCAGATGAGCAGGAATAAATCATGTTATCAGAACAGGCAGCCTATAGCTTGCTGCATTGTTCTCTGATGTTACAGCAAAAATAACCTCTCTCCCAAAAAAAACCTTATTCCAGATGTGGCATTTTGGTCACATCTTTTTGCTTCTCAGGCTGGAAAACACTTCATACATGCAGGGTAAGTTTTTTTCCCGTGCTTATATAGTTTGTATTACTGTGTTTTCTTTCTGTGTAAAGGGGGAAAACATTAGCACTAGCAAGAGAGGGGTAGAAATTAAATTAAAAGAACAAGTTCACAAAGTCCAATCAAAATCACTGGATATTTTAAGAAGTATTTATAAGGGGGACAAGAAAGAAGCCTGAAAATTGGTTGAAAAAGAAAAAAAAAAGGAATAGAGATGAAAATTATGAAATTTGAAATTATGAAATTATGAAAATCGGGATATTTTACTCTATGGACACATATATTCATTCTCACACATATCTGCTTTGGCGTTTTGTGTCCCTTTATGAACTATGGGGCTCCAGAGGGGCCTGGTTCCCTGACTGACAGACAATGGTCCCCCTTTCTGTAAACAAAGTCTAAGGAATAAAGATTTCCTACCACAGTCCTAAGTTTTGAGAACAATAATACATGTTGTGTATACATGAATACTGTGAAATCTCACTATTAGTATACATTACAAAGAATAATAACAATCAGATTTGTGGGAGCAAAATATGCTTACCAAGTGGAATTCTGGTCAGTTGACACCAGTGAAGCTCCCACTGATTTTTCTGGAGTCAGTCTCTTCCATCCCCTAAGTTCTTATTCTTAGTGAAGAATAAAGTATTCTGATTTAAATGGTTGAGTTTTTAGATTTTTACAAACCAAAGTACAGATTTCCTGACACATTTTCTTTGAGGTTTGCAGTTCATCGCTTCAATTAGGACCACATATTTTTGTCACCAATCGTTTCAGAATATGTATTGAATATTTCTCAGTGCACTGAGAAAATTTACCAAGTAGGATTTTTTGGTTTTAACAAACTCTCAGCTATGTTGGTTAGTTCAGATTTTAGGCTCCTCAGTCAAATATCATGTATATATATTCATATATATCACTACCTGGCTTGTTACCCTTCAGAGAAGATCATATTTACTGTAAAAAAAATAAATTATTCTCTAAACACATCCTCAAGTTCTGATACAAAACCTGACTCAGCAGCAATATTCATACCATCAAACATGGGGAAAACCTGGACATTTGTGGACATGCCCACCCTGAAATCACTGCTCTGACATATCCACTCAGCTTCGAGCTGGCTGCTTTGGCTGCTGCTGGCTGTGTAGCTGCAGCAGTGTGCAGCTTGGCATATTCCCTTCAAATCTGCCTTCCAGACCTCCAGGCTATTAGCAGCATTGAGGCTTGGCTAGGTAAACCAGATACATCTGAAAAACTGTCAGAACAAGGACTGCAGTCCAGATCTGTGCTTCAAATAGCAGCTAGCTTTAGTCCAGGCCTTTTTACTGGATGAGAGACATCTTCCATGTGCAGTTATTTAAAGGGCTTATAAACTTAGAAACTATTGAATCAGTTGATGCTCTTACCCTAACATTTTGATTGATTAGATTGAAAAGCATATGAAGAGATAAAAGGCAATTTTATCTTCCTTGTAATGGGTACAAATATCTCAGATTAAAACTGCAGTTAATATTGCAAGGCATCAGGAAAGAGTTTGCTTCTGCTGTGAAACTTAATGGCAGAGAAGAAAAGTAACTTCTGTTTATGTAGTGATCCTAGTAAGGAAAGAAAGAAATGACACTTAGAACTTCTGTAGATAATTCTAATTTAGAAAGATTTTCCTTCTTTCCCTGTTTTACATGGACTCCTCTTCTCCCCTTAAAACCTGAGGTGAAATTTAATTGTCAGCTTTGGTTGTTTGCTGGGGGTTTTCTGAGACAGCTAGTATCTAATTTCCTTCTTTTTGTCTGCAAGCAAAAGGTGAGACTCTACAAGACTTATCCTAGTTCTTATTCCCTGTATCTGTTAGTCAGCCCTTGCTGATTATTTTTGCTATATCAAGCTATAGTACATTAAAAGTGCTCTTCTCTCAAATGAAATGTCTTACAATTTAAATCTCACTAGGAGTGTCAGCAATGCCATGGGACATCTCCATCTTCCCAAAGCAAACAAAATTGACACAGTTGATTTGGTGTATAAATGTCTGCAGCTTTATTAAATATGCATTAAAGTGCAACAGTCATAAATTACATGCACTCAGCTCACTCAGAACATAATGTGTACAGCTAAATAACTTTCTGACTCTACAACCTAAGCAATAAGACCAACCTAAAGACGGACGGGATGCTGAAAGTCAGATCCCTGAAGTGTTTGCCATAGGAGTATCATTTTATCATGCTGTTAAGCATCTCACCTCTCTTGTGTGGTGTATATATGAGTAGAAGAGGGAGGGGAAGGGGAAAGTGAGATTTCTGTATCGCTTTTAGTTTAAATTATCCATTTCATTTGAACAGTTTGCTTCTTTGATATTTCCGTTTGTTTCAGAGAAAGAAAATCCTCTCAAATAAAGAAACATTTGGTGATTCTAATAATAATAATTTATATCTTATAGTTATATGGCAATTTTATCATATGATGTTAATATCTTTCAAAATCTGGGCATATATAAGAGTCACCCCTTTTCTTTAAAAATGCCCCATTTGCCTGTGGTATAACACAATGTAAATTGTATGTACTTCTCCACCAGAGTGTATTCTAGGAAAGAATGATTTCATAGCATGAAACAAAAGGGACCCTGTTTTAGAGAAGACAGAATGTCATTACTTGCATTCCTGAATACATGTCTACTATACAGTGAAGTGTCATGACTTGTTGATGTCTGAATGTACTGGGGTACTTTTCCAAATTTGATCTGAAACCTGACTTTAATGGTCTTTCTGCCTCCCAATAATATGATTTTCAAGGAGGATACAAACTGTACTGATAACATTAATGATTGTACTTTGTAGTACCTGTGTTTTTCTGAACTACTTTCTTCTGATAAATGACCAATGTCAGCCCCTGATAGTAGTATCTTTCTGGTAGTGCTCAATACTACATGAGCATCAGCTGTCCATGGAGAGAACTATACATTGCAGCCTTCCCGCTATCACTCAGTTCAGGTTTCTGGTAGTTTGCTGCTTGACTTTTGTTTGTTTGTTTGATTTTGTCTGATTTGGTTTGATTTTTTTTGAAACAGAAAAATTCTTCTTTCTGTATTGGGCAGAATGAAGATTTAGTTGCTTTTTTCTACTTCTGACTGAAGTTCTCTCAAATGTCCTTAGGATCACTGCCATTTAAAAAAAATTCCTTTGAAAAAATAGCTGGAACATTAATAAGGAATTAGCTTGTATTATGAAAAGCAAGATAGCAAGACATTAACTTTCTGACAATATCTCTAATTTGTGTTTATTTTATTTCTCATTGATTTATTGCCATAAATCTCTTGGCTCTCTCCCAAACATCTCCTGGCAACAGAGTCAACCAAATTAATTTTGTCCAAGAAAAGATCTACTATGTTAAGTTAAAGTCTGTCTTCATCATCTGCTTAATGATCTGTGTGCTGCTCTATACTTGCTTTATTTTCCCTTGCTTGATAAATACAAAAGGAAAATCTTGGTGTATATGTTATAGCTATGACCTATAGCTGCCTTTTGAGAGCACCTTCAATCTTCCATGAGCTGTCATGTTGGAAAGGGTCCTTCCTGAAGAATTTTTGCTCTCTATCCTCTATGGATTAATTTCTTGTCTATTTCTGTTTCATAGCTAATCCTTGTTTAACATTTACAATTTCCTGATATATATTGCATAATATAGAGTAATTTTTTCTTGTGGCTATTACTAGCTGAATTTAGATTACTACGCTGTTCTGAAGTGTGAGTTGATCCTGCAGCTTTAACTATATTTCCTCAGTAGTTTACTTTTGACTTCTTAACATTTAAAACTGTGAATCTTTTCTTTCTAATTGCAAATCAAAAGAAGTGATCCCCATTTAAACATTAAGGAATACATTTTGACCTTCTTTCTTGATCTTCTGACTATGTCTAAAATGAAGAAAATACATTATATCCTAACATACATTTCACATCTTGTGATGGAAATATAAGTAGTCTAAGAGTTGGTTTTAAGCTCTGGTTGGTTGTTGAATGGATAACACTACTTAAAATTAAGTCCTTACCAGTTACTCTGTGACAATAACTATACTGACATAAAGTTTTTAATAACTTCAGCAATGAGATGCCATTTTAGCCACCTATGCATTATTCTTTACATGATATACCATCTCTGTTTCTATTTGTCCAGACTTAGTGAAACACAGTCTTCTCTTCATGAAATGTAACTGATAATAAGTAAGTTTCTGGAAATTTTTGTCGCTCCACTAACACAGATGTTGTCTTCCCAGTGGCTGGAAAATTGAAGGAAGTATTCCAAAGACAAGAAAAGTAGTCTCTGTGGCTTCTGACTATTTTCAAATTCTTTTATTGCCAGCAATGTGCTTTACAACCCTTCAGCTCATAAAAATCTGTCTGTAAATATGTGAAGAAGGCATGCAAAAGGGTATTCTTTAAGAGATTACCTAAGACAATTTATAATCATGATAATTAAAACTAATTCTGAAATGCCTATCACTGAATTCGTCACAAAATACATGCTCTTATGAAGAGTTTTCAGTGGCAAAAAACCCAAACTGTTGTTTAAGAAACAGAATTTTTCTGAAAAAAGAGTGGCTTATGGATGTTTATGTTTCTAGACCAAATCTTTTCAGACTTTGCCTTTTGCCAGAAGCCTCACAGTGAGGCTAAATAGATATAAAACATTTAAAGAATTTGTGACAGACCCTCCACAATTAGACCTCAGCACATGATAGCCATTGCTGTTCATATGATAGCCATTGCAGTCAGTGGTGATGTGAGATTAGAAGACAATGACATCCTTTGGGACCAATAAAGCTGGCAGTCACCTTTTTATCCTTCTTTACAGTGTGAGCTTTGTGGTGGGAAGAGGAACAATATTTGACTAAAAGTTATATCTCCTATATGTACTATTGACCTGATCTTTTTCTTTTTCCTTGAAAAGTTTTTGTCAGATGACCTCTGCTGAGTTCTGCAACATTCTGACCAATCAATCCCTATTGTCCAAAAATCTGAGAGAGAGAGGAGAGAGCAGACTTTGTATGCAAGAATGTATAGCTCATGTTGTATCAAACTGTTGAAAATAAAGCACAGCTGCTACACAACTGTTATGATTATCTCCTGGAAATATAGACCTTTTTTCCCCCTTTTTTACTCTTGTAACAATAGCATTACAACTTACCTGATATTTTCCAGAAAATCTGTGTGCCCAGACATGGCAGAGTTGAATTATTGTTCTGCTCTTTAAAGAGCTAATAAACTAGTTTCATGTATGATGTAGCAGAAAATGAATTCAGGAGGGAGAAATACATTCAGCTACATTCAGGCTGTTAGAAAAGTCTGAGTATGATTTTGGGCCCAGAAAAAAAAGAAAACTATCTTTCTCCTACTATTGTAAGATGCTAGCCAGATACCTACGATGAAAAAGGAAAGTATAAAATTTTGTAATTGCATATTTCAGTTTTGTAATTTGGGTGTGCATGAAGGAGGCCCTGAGGAACATAGCTGCATATATAATAATATTTTTAGCATGTTTGTTGACATGGAAATGAGCAAATCATTCAAACTGGTGAAATTTGCAGAGTGACAGATTACTGATGAAATATGCTTCAGATGGAAAAATAAACAGGTGTAAAAGTTAACCCCAGGATCCATTTCAATGGCCAAAGGTAGTTTTGTGTACCTAGGAACAAAGAAGCGTAGGACAAAGTTGTGTGAGAAACAACTTCAGCAAGGATTTGTTTGTGAATATTCCTATGTGCTCTACTCATGTGTAGTATCTGTAATATTCTGTAATACTCTTGCTGAAGTGCCATGGTTCATCATGTTAATGGTACCTTCCGGGGCCAATATAGAAGGTCCTTTTAGCATAAGGGAATACATTCATTTTATATTTGATACAGAAGCAATAGCTCCTGAAATAATGTGGCCACTCCAGATATTCATGACTAGAAAGAATACTGATATATGGAGAGCTTGAGATAAAAACCACTTCAGGATTGGTCAACATAATGACAGACACCTCCTACAAAAACTAAACTTGAAGTATTTGAGATGGGTTTAGATACCTGTTTGGGGAATATGACAAGAATTCTTGATCTACTGGGTACAACTAGAAAAAAACCCCTGTAATTGTTAATAGCTGAAGCTGGGCAGAAGATGACAAGGAATTATATACTCTTCAGCAGCAAAGGTATTCAATCACAAAATAATTTTCATTATGGAAGACAATAAGCTAAGGAGGAATATTTTTGTCTAAAGATTATCTGTGAATCCAGATCAGCAGCCATGTAGCTAAAGTAGAATTGAATATTAAAAGTGCATCACTATAAAAAATAAATTTTTAAATTGGAAAAATTCTAAAGCAAAGGTGATAACCAGAACCAATATCATAGAGTAGTCTCTGAAGGTGATTATTTTGTTTTCTTGAAAATATTAAACTACTGCCTATAATGCCAAAGCAAGTCACATATCATTAGTGAAATACTGAAACCTATGCTAATGAACAAAGTGTAGTTTCTGTTTGTGTAGGCCTTCCACTGGTTTATCAAACCAGTAAATTCATGTTCATCTTGTGTCTTTAATGTTTGTTATATCGGTGCCAGAATATCTGGATAAACAAATGAGCAAAAATGTATAGTGAATAATAATTTTAATTATTTAAAGGGGCACAGGTTTGATGAGAAACAAAATTCTTAGATTTGTTTTGTATCTGGGACAAATTCCTGGATTTTAACTAAGAACCAGCAGTTTCTTGAAACCATTTACACCTAGCTTTCACTGTTAGGTGTTACAGCACCTAAACACCTTCAAATTCTTTTCCTGAATCCTGCTGAATTTCCTGAATGACTTAGAATTATTCATTCCATGAGTTCCTTGATGAATTAGTGCAAAATGCTTTAAAAAGCCTAACAGATTTTGGAAGGTTTTCTTTTCTGATGTGTAATTTTAAACTAAGGATTAATTTTGCCAAAATACATTCTTGGGTTTGAATCCTTTCTCAGCCTGGTTCTCTAATTTAATCCTTCTAATTTAGTCCATTCACTAACTTCCATACTTTTCTGCTTAAAAAGGATGACTACAAGATGTATTTTTTTGTTTTTTAATCAAAGGCAATTGGGCATTTTTCTGTGCTATTTTGGGGGAAAAGTGTCCTTGGACCGCATTTTTACAAATAAGATTTCCAATAAAAAGGAATGCTGCCCACTTTTCACTAAGGCTTCCATGTCTGTATTCTTTAAAAACATAGTTTACTGTTTGTGTGTTATCATAGGAAATGTGTAATGTGTAGCATCTTGTTTCCACAAAACCCCTGTGGAGGCAATAATAAGATATAAAGTTGCAATTACATGTATTATATGGGATCGATTAGACTAGCTGGGAACACATACCTGCATATAAAACAGCTCAACCTCATTTCGAGTGCCCTTGATAATAAAATTTCTATCTTTAGCAGTTTTCATCAATTGATTTCAGTCTACTCTATCACTTAGGGTTTCATGTTCAAAAGTGTACTAAGAAAATGAGTTTCAAAATAATAAAATCCCTGTAGCATGGGGTATGGTGAATACTTCTGAAGCTCATATCAAGGGGACCCTCACATGGTATCACAAGTCAGCCCCGTGAACTTGCTGCTGAGAAAAACAACTTTTTCACCTACACAGGAAGCAACTGCTCCTGCATTCTGCCTTTGTAATACTTCCCTCTTTGTTTGCCCCTTGTAATGCTTTTTCGCCCTGCTCAGGTTTTTGTGGGTTTGTATGTCTTTCAGGTAAATCTTTCTTAGAAAAACTGAAAGCAACAGAGATGCCCCTTGCAGTGGAACTGCCCAGAAAATCACCACTCAGTTTTAGTCAGAAAATACAGTTATTTTTCTGTGTTAGAGAGAGAGATACATTCCCTTGAGTTTTGCTTCTCTGAGTAATATAGGAGAAAACATTCCAAAGAGCTGTAACTGGAAATAAGAACAAAAAAAAAAAAAAGTAGGAAAATTTTGAGTGCTGATTCTCTGAGATACCTGATGGAGAAAAACAGACGTAGGGCCTGGTGATCTGGATCAGAGATGTGAACATTTTGCTCCAAGGTCTGTTGCTTACATATTGCATATATTAAGTACAAGGGAATCAAACTTTGGTGTATGTTTTGGTGAACATATATTTTTGTCAGCATAGCCTTAAAGGACTAAAATGATTCTGTGGATATATTTTCGTATACTAGAGATACTCATGGACTGGATCATAATTGAAAATATCAGTGGACAAGTAAAGAATAAAAACAGTAACATCAACGACAACAACAACAGTGAAACACATGCACAGAGACATCTTAAATGAATATCTTAAATTGTTCTCTTAATCTAGCTTCCACAATATTCTTTCCTGTATCTCAAGGTTTCTTTTTTTCCTTTTTTTTAATTCTGATAGACAAGCTATCAAATAAATCTGGCAACAAATATTTTTGTGATGCTATTTAGTCCTTTTTTAACACATGCATCATGTATACTTTCTTGTGAGAGAGAATGGTAGAGGTTTCTGAGGGAAATTTCAGTCATGTTTATAAAATGAGTGTAATGTAAGCCAAGAACATGTTGTTGCAGATTAGTAAAAATTTCAGCCAGAACTGGCCCAGGTTTCAGCTGAAGCACTAGACTAACATTGTCTAATTATACCTTTTAAAAGCTGAAAGGAGATAATATGAATTATTTTGTATGCAATGGCTGCAAATAGTGTTGCTGCTGTGTATTTTTATTTCATGTTGAGCCGGGAATGACCACAGAACATTGCAATAAATTGTAACTTCTGCACATAATTTTGGTTTGGTTTTGTTTGGTTTTTTTTTTTTTCAAGAAAAAAAATTATTCTGGGCAGTAATTTTATGGACATTCTAAGTGTTTTGTTTCTTGATGCTGGTCATTTCATAAGAAATATGATGAATCTATAGGTTTAAAAATAATGTAGGGGGTTTTTTTATTTGTCAGAATGCAATGACAAAAGGCTATTCCTTGATTTGTTGGTGGTTTGTTTTGTTTGCCTGCAATATTGCAGTTGCAAAAGTACCCTTCAGGTCCAATAATTTGTTTTTCAGAAAGACAATCTTCTTAATTAGCTGCATAGTTCACAAAATATGCTATAAATGTGTCTGATTATTTTACAGGATAGATCAGATACATTTGCATCGTCTAAGTGATAAAATGTTTAGTTTCTAAAAGTAGCATAGCATACAGTTTGAACAGGAAGTTTTACAGGCATTAGTAACTTATCTGTCACATATAACTGAATCTAGAGCTATTGGTGTGACAGAGAATTATAGCAATCTTATTATTGACTTTACAAATGAAGATATTTGAGTGACTTATACAGGATTGTCCTGGAAAAGCAGAATTTTCACTCTAACGTGGGGCCTGGGACTAACTGAAGGAAGATGAAAATATTGTCTAAGAGCTGAGTGAAAATATTGCTTACAAAGTAAAGTAAAATTCTAAACCCTCAAAGATCAAGAAAGAAGTGTACTGACAAATCAATTATTTACTCATCCCTATTCTTTTAGACCCTATTAAAGCACTAATTTTAATTTATAGAAATGTACTTGCTCCCAACCTGCTCATATGGTGACATCAAACTGGAACCTCTCACACCTTGATCTCCTACAGAGAGTACTATGATAAACGAAGCATATATTTCTAATTAAGAGTCAATAAAACAAACTGCTCAACATGTCCCTCTATTACTGCACTGGATGTAATTGTTTTTAAAATACTGAGCTTAATCCAATATTTTAACATGATCTGGGGTTTAATCAAAACCATGATTACAGCATATTTTATGATAATGTCTCATTTACTCCGCATTTCAAAACACAGTAGGATAGTATAGGAATAAAGGCTACATGACTGCTTCTGTCTCTACCACAGTTTCCCTGTGTCCAGGGAAAGATGTTACCCCTCTGAACCTCACTTTAAAGATCTGTGAAATATGGATAATTACACCCTTCCTGAACAGTTGCTTTGAGTTCTGTCAGTGTGCAGCATATTATGTTATCATCTACTTCTATTTTGTGATGTTATTCATTAGAACTTGGAATTATTAAGCAAGCTATTAGGCTATAATTAAGGCAGTGGTGTCTGAGTATGCAGAAGTCCAAGTGAAGACTTATGCAGACAGCTAAAAGTATTGTCTAAAGATTTCTAGAGTTCAAGCTGAAAGTCTGTCCTGAAGCTGAACAAACTTGGGGAAGATGCCTGGATGGCTTTGCTTTTAAAAGAGCAGAGAGATGGCTTTGACAATTAATGAGAGTAATAACTTGGCTAGTTACTGAAGTAGTTTTATGCTACCCAGCTGTATTATCTCTATTGCCCAAGTTAAGCTGAAGCCTCCTATTTCTCATCCATAATTATTTCTGATGCCTAAAGATGTGCATCTCAGGTATGTTTTCTATGGAAGTATGTAGCAAGCAGTGCACAACCATATTTTCAGGGACATTTTAGTTTTTCCCCCATGTGTGGACAGGGACTGGTCTGCCTACTGTATCATGGTCACACATGGTCAGTTCATAATCTTTCCATAGTGTGATTTATCTTGTATGGAATATATTAATCATATAGGGAAGACATAATTAATTATAAGGCATAATCATATAATGAAGAACAGTTTATGTCTGAACCTTACAGCTGGCATCTTGTGAACAGTCATCAAGTTATATGTGCTTTGTACCTGAGGAGGGAACAAAGTCTTAGCGCTGTAATATGTGTGTGCTCTGCTACTCTCCTGTGATCCACTTTGTTTTAAAGACAGCTGATAGATCCCACAGTGTCAGTGCTGATGTGAGTCTCCTTCCCCTGGCTGTAAGGACACCATCCATCAGTGCCATCAAAGCTATCATCCTGCTTCATGTTTGTGAGGGAGTTGTGTGAAGTGTTTACACCTCATAGTTTCCCCAGTAAATGACAATAGACATCAGTTTGTATCTATCTCATGAGTTTGAAACTTTCATGAAGATGAATGGAGCGTGTCACATCAAATAAGCTCAGTGCCCTGCACTACTGTATTGGGATCCTTTCAGAGTTCTGCCTTTGTGGAGTGCATTTCACCTGTAGCGAGCACAGATATTTGCAGATATAATCTGTTGTGTTGTTTCAGTCAAAACATTCATTCTTAGGAGAACATATTGGTATCATTTACTGCAGGATGGTGTGCTTTTTATGGGTATTTGTAATTTTAATCAAGTGAAATATTAATAACATTGTATTCTTTTATAGTTTGTCCTGTTTTTGCAAAGCTTATATGGTTTACCTTTTCCAAAAATAGAAAAGGCTGTATTTAGTTAATTTTCTTTTGCATGTATGATTTCACACATTTTTCTGTCAATGCCACATGAGTGGGTTTGGGTCAAATTTGTGTTAATTTGCAGTATTGGAAGTGAACTTTAGGATGTTTACACAGTGGGAGCTGGTGGGAACGTATCTATGCACAGTGAAACTTTTACTACTTTTTTTAAAACCCTTTGACTTTAGTGTAGCTTGGTTGACCTTGTTTGTAATATAGGACATCATTTTAGGATGAGGGAAGTAGTGTGTGAATAGAAACAATGGTTAAACATTGTTTCTGAGTGATTTTCCTCTTCTGCATAAAATATGCACCTAGGAAACCTAGGACTGTATATGCTGTTTCTAGCCACATGATCTGTTAAGGTTTTCCAGAACCATTTTTCTACATGTCCTTATTTTTAAAGCAGAAATACTAAGCAGTGAGTCCTACTCTGAAAAGTGAAATTCATTTGGCTGGTAGCATAAACTGAACAAAAATGTTCTCCACATAGCATGGAAAGCTCTCTAGCAACTTCCTCTCATTCAGAGTCTATCACCCTTTTACATAACGGCTTCTCAGAATATTTTAAGAACAGATTATATCTGCACATTTTCTATTTCCTTCTGTGGTGCATCTTCTCTTTCTCAAAGTACGACTAAATCTTGCCCTTCTGGTTTTGCTAACCCTTATTTTGTCTCACACTTGAAATTGTATTCTAAATTCCATGTGGCAAGGCCTATTCCTTCTTATGGTAGTCTAAAATGCCAAAAAGAATTTCATGTTGCTTAGGGGTGAAAAATGGTTGAAGACTTTAAAAAAAAAATCTTTTGGTTATATGCAATTCAGTGGATGGCTTTGACGCTGAAATGCATGGTTTAAATGAACAGGCTGTGTGACACATTGACATTTTAAATAATCCTAGGAGTGAGCTTTTCGGGCCAATATAACAAGCCAAAAGAAAGTAGGGATTAAATGATATATTTTTAATATAAATAACAGCAAGACAAGTTTGAATTATGACAGTGTTACCTTGCTGATGGAGTGATGTGCTTCACTCATAAGAAAGAAGCAGCATTGTGTTTATTGATATAAACGAGCAATTTAATAAACTTTGATAGTAAATGTGATAGGGGTTTAACAACATTTGTTGGCAAAATACACTTGATTTTTTACTGTGTAGAGGATAGGGTCAGACAAAACCATCAGGGAGACAGTTTTATCTCCTGTTGAGTCATGAGTTTCAGAATAGATCCTCTTGCTTTCCTCAGAGAAGAGTCTAGGTGCATCTGAATCCACTCCTAGTCCCAGACTTGGTCAAGACTTTAGGCTGAAAGGATTATACATGCACAGTGAATCCTTTAGACCTCTTAGCTAAGAAGTCAAAGTTTATCATGCTATTAACCACTTAGTGAGGACCTGTTGTGGAAGGGATCTCTCAGCCTGGAGGAGTAACCTTGGGAGGTGTCCCTGCTGAAGGAGAGATCCTGGCGCGCAGCCCGCTGCCGTACAGGAGAGCTCCCCGGGCCCTGGGTGCCTGCTATTTATAGAGGAAGATGAGTGACTTATGGCCACATTTGCATACCAGCAAGACGCCTGGGTCACCATGACACACAGCCCTTGGCTACCATGTCCAGAGTAAGATGGATGCAGCTATCACAACACCCACTGGTGGTTATGGCTTAAGCTGGGAGGCAGGAGCACACCATAACTAAAGACTGTTTACATCAGAGTGAGGAATAGATCTCAACTCCTCTAGATTTCAACTAAGATAAAAATTTTAATTCTTTGTCCCTCATTCTCTGCTCTTCTGTTTTGTACAAGGCTTTCCCTCTTTGAATCCTCTGATCTTTTAAGATATTTCTACAAATGATTTCAGTTGTTCTTTTTCTGAAAGACAAGAAATTTGTATGATTTTGGTTTTTTTCTTTTTAAACAAAAGAAAGAAAACTGCTGTCATGTAAAATAATGCTGGTGCTCATACATTTATCAGCAGTGTAAAAATTCTTGGTTCATCTTCTGGCTACATATGTAAGTGTGGCTTGGTAACTCTGGAAAGCCCAGACAAACACATAGATTTGAAATTCATCTTGGCTATGTGTGTACAACATGGGTCTGCTCTCTTAAAAACCTGGGGTTGGAGTCCTGCTGCACAACAAATGACAACTCCTGAGTTAATCCTTCTGCAAAATATGGCAAATGATACTTGTCTCTTTCTTAATGAGGCCTTGCTGCATAATAAGGGTTCTGTAGTGCACAGAATTATTAACGTCAAATGAAGAGCTGTGACTAGAACTCGTGGCTCACTGCCCATCATATTTTTGCTAGGCCAAAGGGTGCTTTACAGATGTAAATAGCTTGTAGACTCTGGATCTCTATATAAATTTTTCAAGGCGTGGAGTGTAATGGATGTGGTTAACATATAAGGAGTGCCATGGAGCTGCAGGCATGCCTAATGCAGTTAGGAGCTTCAGTGTGCCAGGAACAAAACTCAGTTGGCGTGCCAGGAACTGTGGGGCTCGAGTACCCTTTGTGCTGATTAAGTTCATTCATGGGAATGACTGGCTCCTGCTGAAAATGTAGTGAGGATAGAGAAGGGGTTTCTCTGAGACAGTTACTGGAGGATTGTAGACCAAAGTCATAATGTGTGTCAAAATTAAAAATAGAAATTCTGAATTCTATGAGTTGATGGACATCTACTAAAACAGCTTATTCTGAAACATTTTACGTGATTTCTTTGTAGGCAAAATGTCCATGAATGTCAATGGGATTTTTTTCTGTGTAAAGAATGATCGAAGACATCGTAGTTAGTAAGAACTGTGTTGCATCAGAGATTGTTGAGGAATAGTTTTGATGGGCAAGTACAATTTCTAAGGACACTCATAAGTGCTACAAGTCCCTGGTAAACAGATCCCTTGCTGATATGAACTGTCAGAATTTTGGTGAAGCTGATGGAGATGCAGTGTACATGCCAGCTGAAGAACTGCTCCCATGAGAAAGATTCAGTCTGAACTCTGCTAATGGGGGTGGAAAGAAAATGGGGGCAGCTTCTACTTATGTCTCCCTTGCATTACTTCTTGGATTCCTGACATGGTTGATGGTCAAAAGAAACGTGACTGAAGCTGGATCACTTATCTGTGGAGAGGGCAGGATAAGAACCATTTATATCTGCTCTCATTTGTCTTCATGAATCAGTGAGTAACTGCCTGGCCTTTCTGAAGATGTAGGGTTAAGGGGCATTTAATTAGTGAGCATTCAGTGTAATTAAATATCTGCTAGTATGTTGCACATATTTTGTTTTCACTGGATTTATCAGTAAAGGCCCACATTTCATAAGGCACTAATACAGTATGGCAGAGATTAGTATATCATAGAGGGAGGAGGAGAGCTAAAGTATTATCATATGTAAGCTATTAGAGTAATTATATTTTTAAAGTGGTGCCTCAAATTGGTTACTTGAAGTGAGTTTCCAGTTTGTGTAGAGGCAGCAGTAGAAAATAATTTATATATGAAGGCCTCAGTCTTTTGTTTAAGTCAACAGCACATAAAACATTTTAAGTTTGCTTTTTTATTGTTGAAGTCCCATAATCTATGAACACTTGGTCATGAAGTAGCTTGTTATTAAAATATAATATCATGTTCATCTGTGATTATTATTTTAATTCAGTGCTCAGTTGACTTATACAAAGCTGCCTGAACTCTTTCAGTAACCACTCTCCTTTCGCCTACATTACATTTAATTTATACCATGATGATAAAAAATTTGATTTATTTTACAACAGATCAGTAATTGTGCTCTACAAATAAGTCTGTAATGATAATCAACAGCATTTTCAACATAATTTAATTTGTCTTCTCCCGAGAGGTAGTTAAATGCAGTAATAATAACACTACTGTTATGGACTCTGCTGCAGTTAATCATGGCCTGAATATGCAGACAGCCCCAATATTGTATTGACAGAAATTAAATTAACCATCAGCTTGGGCAATCAGTGGCTGTACAGCTATTAAAAGTAATAAAGGCAACAAAACCCAACCATAGCCAATTATATTTTGACATATAAACGAAAAAAGACAGATGTTTTTGATTTGAAATTTTTATTTCATTGGAAGTGAAGAAGATATATCTTTTCATATACATTATTTCCCATGCCTTAATTAACCCATAATACACACCAGAGCCTAAGAATCATAGTGACATACTGTAATATCACAAGTGTATTCTGCGTGCCTCCTACTCAAACATTTCATTATTTCCATAAAGAATGGCTTTGTATGGCATGTTAATGCAAAGGTATATATCAAAATGCATGGACAACACAAGGTGCAATCAACATTCCAAAAAATTTTCAAGAGATTAGGAAAAAAAGTGTCTCTGTGTGGGTTCAGTGTGGCATGTTCTTCTTAAACTCTTGCTGAGGTGAGAAGCAAAACTCAAAAATTCTGAAAAAGTCAATGACTTGGCTTGGGTTTTGTAGAGAAAAAATTAAGAGTTATTATTTTCACTATATGTGTGGTTAACACTTCATAATTCTTTTTCTTGTGCAAAATCATCCATACATTGGTAAAAGTTAGTTTTATGTTGTGTTCTCTTAATATCTCTTTTGTCTAGGAGAAATAAAAAATGTAGGTGCACTCAAAAGTGGCTAGTTACTTTTATATTAAACTACCAGGTAAAGTTTAAATACTTGCACCTGTATATATAATATTAAATTATAAGTCTTATATATATTTAAGGGCAAATAGAGTAGATCACACTTAAAGTTTATGGATATTTTATGAGGGAACAATGCTTTTACTTAAAAAATCAGAGGAGTTGCTAGGTAATAAAATCTAAATATATGAATTTGTTTTTAATTTACTTTATAGTAGTTTCTACAGGTTTACAGATTTAAAGGTATGTATTTCAGTTTATTGTGATTTATATCTTATGATGAAAACAATATGTCAGGGTACAAGTGAAATAAAATAGCATAATATGCCATTATTCTTAATCAAAATCAAATCCAGTGTATATAAGAAGAGAATTTTGACAATTACAGTCTTATCTGTCTCTGTAGACAGTGTTTCATAGTCTTGCAGAGCAGTTACCTGGTCTATCAATAACTTTCTGGAGAGTTTGAAAAACTGCATTTTTACAACCATGTCATAAATTAACTTTTTCAGACTGATGAGTAAAGACATTGCATTTTAGAAGGCTTCAGCTTTATAGATCAGAAAGGAATTCAGTTGTCTAATCTCATAGGAATCCATAAGCTTAGTTCAGATCCATTGAAAAACATAAATACATGTTTAATTTGATACATACTATTACCCAATGCAAATGATTTTTCCAGTTCCTGAGCTCTTCTCTGGAAAGAGCCTTAGCCAGGAGAAGAAAATAATCTTTCATCTCTAAATCTTTTTGCTCTGTCGATTTATTAAATCCAATATAGTTCACTTACATGGAAAAGGAGAACAATCCTGCAGGAACTAGGAGATAAAATTATGTGGCTTGTGTTATGCAGGTCAAGCTAGGAGCTCAAGGTTTTTAGAAATTCCCTTCTGACCATACAACCCATGAATTGAAGCTCTTAAAAAGAAATTTGCCCAAGACAAAGGCAGGTTTTAGAGAAGCCCTGACTGTACAAGTGGAGTGACAGAGAAGATGTTTTCATTTTTTAAAAGTTGAGATGTCTGTGAGCAGTAAAGCCTGTAAGGCCAGGTTTCCCAAGGCACCTGTTGGATGTTATTAGGCCCTAGTGATGCCCCAGGTTTTCTCTTGTAACACTCCTGCAGACTTCAGATCACTTCTGTGGCAAGCCCCTGTGCACATGTAGTAGCCAAGTTCCCCCTGCTATTCCTAGGCAGAAACTCATAAGAAACATTCTTCAGCTACTGAATTTCACAAAACATCTAGGAATCTAATGATCTTTGAAAGTTTTACTCTTTCAAAGGTAACTGCAGTTGGCCAGTGGTTTCAAAAGGTGCAGGGAGAGACTGACAGGTATGTGGGAGAGATTTCTCTTATTCCATAAGAAAGCAGCCAGCAGCAATCCTTTCCAGCCATTTTGAAGAAAGTAATTTTGTAGTACATGTGACAGATCACAAAGTTATAAAGGCTTAATTGGAGCTCATGTGCAATCTTTGAAGAAGACATATTCTTGCCTCATCCATTAACAGGCTAACTATAATTAAATTTCTTCAAGGACAACATTTTGGTATATAATTTTGGTGTATACTACACATAGCATGTGTACTTACTTCTAAATGTGAATGTAACAATATGCTGTCAGATGTTAATGTTTATATGTAGGTTGGGTGTAGGTATGTCATGTAATGACAAAATTCAGACTTCTTTAAGTTGCATAGGATTGAAAAATTCCGTTTCTAGCAATATTTCTGAGCTTTAACTTTCTTAGTCTTTATAAATAACTTTATTTCCTGAAGAACAATGATTTTGTAAATAGGTAACACATGAGTGCCAATATCTATTATGACATTTCTTACCAGGAAAGTCAGATATATCATTCATGGCTATTTCAGTGATGAGCTATCTTTCTCTTCTGTAGCCATGAAGATACATGTCATAACAGAGATCAACTATCATTGTAATGCAATTTTCTTTTATGCAGCATGTGTTCTAAATGGTGTTGATTGCTGACAGAAACTCAGAGGGTGGGAGATATGACTCCTGATACTCACAGGGCAGGAAATACAACTTAGAGAATAGTGAATATTATATTTGATGCATATTTGCTTTCACCCTGTAACTTTCTTCCAGGTTGTCTGCAAGTTTCCATAAAGAAATCCGTAGCATTAAAATGCAGTCTGGAAATTTTGTTCCTTCAGACACCGCTATATGTTCACTCATATTTGTTCAGAAGAGTGAGATACACATTAAGCTAAGGAACAGGTTGCCACTGTATTAATTGTAAATTGATTCAGCAGGATGGGAGTCCTAATATAATCATGAGGGTCTTTGGGAAAACAAAGCCAATCTTTAACTAATATACCAAAAGAAAAGGCTACTTTTTGCTTACAAAGCATTAATTAAATATTTCAGCCCTTATCATCCCTGTATTTCTATAAAGGGAACTACTTATCATCAACAAGATAAATCTAGAAAATCCATGTTTGGTTACCAATGCCAGCAGCAAAAGAATTGTTGTTTCTTTCTTCTGGCTCTTAAATTGTAGTAATCTAGGCCAACAGAGATTTTGATTTTAAAAACAACCAAGTAAATTAAGCCAAACCCAAACCTAACCTGAACTTAAACCAAAAGCATTTCAGCATAACTCTGCTAGTTATTCTTTCTGTGAAAATTTTCTCTTAACTGTTCTTATTGGACACATTACTTATCATAATTACTATTTATAGATAACATAAAATGAGAAAGTATTGACACTGAACATCTACTGCTTTCAACTGTTACCTTTATTCTTTCACTCTGATATTGACAATCTTAATATTGTATTATTATGTATTTTTCTATCTGAAGTTTTCTTGGACAATAACTAACTGTTTTAGAAGAATTTATCAAGAAGAATACATGTTGAAAATATTATGGTTTTATGCTTTTTATATACAAATGCACATATAGGTTTTGTAACTTTGCTGTTATTAAATGTGTTTGAATTAAAAATATTTAAATTAACAACAGTTAAGAGTATACCTTTACAAAGAAAAGAGAATAGAGTGAAGTGAAATGTATCATGATGTAATTGTCAGAACAGAAAACTGTTTAAATGATCTGAAATTTTCATTGAAAAATAAAAGCTATTTTGTATTCCTTCTTTCTTTATCTTTTTTCTAATAGCTAAGTTGTAAATGATACTTGATTTTATTTTGAGAATATAATGAGGCCAAATTAATATGGCTTCAATAAAAGGAAGACTGGTTTTTTGTTCAAAAGGTCTCTAAATGTTCCTACACTTCATAGTTTTATGATTTTTTAAATAAATTATTTCTTTTATTTCTCCCATCCTTTGTGGAGTTGAAAAGTATTGACCTCATATTTGGTCTATGCTTTTGAACTTTGACACTTTCTCTCAATTCAGTGACACATGAGCAAGGTAGAAGCTAGGTGACCTTCCTGAATATCCTGGTAAATTGTACACTGGAAGAAACATTTGCTTCAGAATGTATAACTTGTTCATGTTACTATTTCTGTCCAACAATTTATTTTGGTCTAACATTAATGAAAACACGCCCAGGCAGGTATGTAAGGAAATTTGAAAGCTGTAGAGACAACCTGGTACTGGTATTTCACATTGCACCCCTTCAGAGAGACAGAGAGAAACCCACATGAGTGAGTCTGTAGTATTGGAGTAAATCAGTCAGTACTTTGGGGGTTAATTCACTTTCTGTAAGTAAAGAATCTTATCACACTTTCCTTGGTGGTGAGTTTGTTAAGGCAGGTGCTAGAGCTGCACTTCCTGTTGTCTAGACTGCACTTTTGAGTTACTTGCATTATTATTAACACCTACATGAATGCATCTCCCTTCTTGCTCACAGGACGTGCCTTAGGAATGGGAAATGGCATTTGACTGGCTCTAGACCTGCAGGCTGGCTGCCCAAAAGTTCACATAACTTAACTAGTGGGAAGAAACAATTCATCTGTAAGCAACAGTTGAACACTAAGCATCACCCTTGTTATGCTGGTATTGTCTAGAAACCAGAGTGGCAACTGATCAAAACAGAAAACCGTAACTTGGAGAAACATCATGTTATTTTGATAGCTCTTGTTTTAAGAATGCAAGCACATAGCAGCTTGATTTTTCAGTGTGTTGGTGTTTTAAAACTATAGCAGCTGAATGAGCCCTTCTCTGGACAAGATTTTTGTATTACCTGTCAGTTCTGTGGCTTCTGTTCATTTCCAAAAGTACTAATGGACATGCATCCTTAATAATCTTTTATGTCCAAGGAGTTGCCCGACTGAAACGTCTGATAAAGAAAACTGATCCTTCTCCAGTATAAATTTTGCCATAATTGCAAAACTGTGCTTTCCAATTCAAAAGGCACAAACAGCAGATTTTTCATGTAAACTATGGAATCTCATAAAGAGGGATGAGAGGTTAGAAATCAAAATATTAAAGGTAACATTCAATATAAGGTCTTACTTATGGTTTCAGAGTATGAGACTTCCCTGGGGAAAAGATGCAATACAGAAAATGCTGTGTCAAACTATTTAATCATCCTTCTTGAAACCTTTTATTCTTAAAACAATTCATGGACATATTATAAACTGCTGCTTTATTGTTCCCCCTTCTCACTCTGGCTTTGTCTTCTATTCCATTGCAGTATTTCCTTTCTGTCCATGACATCATCTTAACTCTCACTAGGGGAAAGGGGGAAAGAGACAGAGAGAGAAAGGGAAAAAGCCCTCACAAGACTCACCCCCTCCCCACCCCCCCGCCCATCCCTTTCTTGGCAACAGAAATACCTTTAAGTGTAACATAATTGCAATCTCTCTGCCCTTTCTCCCCCCTCTGGGACTGTTCAGCAAGCCCTACAACATACACTTAAATCTTCAACTTCTTAGAGACACTACACGCAGATGGGAAAGATTTGATTAAAATTACAGTGCTTTAGGTTCAACTTCACCTATTAAGAAAAAAAAAGGGATCTGGTGGTGGACTTCTTTCCCTGAGAAATAACTAGGCCACAGTAATTACAGACAGGGCCCTGCTGTGTACCATGAATAGGATCCCTGGGGTGGTATTTTCCTGTAACCTCTCTATGCAGGGCTGTTGACATCAACATGAATGATAACTATGCCAGGCTTCCTTTTTTTTTGTTGTTTGTTTTACTTTTTATTATTATTATTATTCTCTTTATGCCTTATAAAAAGAAGGGGAGGAGAAAAAAAATGAAATAAGTTATAAGTGTTGTGATTTACATTTTTTGTGTCAAGGATGCTTTTATGTACTTTTCTATATGTCTGTGTGATTATTTTCTTAGAGTATTTTTCTTAAAGTTGCATTTTGGCCCTCAAGCAATGAAGAGACCGAAATGAGGAGAGTAATGCACAGAACACTAGACACTGTGGAAATTTAAATGTTAGCACTTTTCCCAGAACCCAAATTAGTGGAAGCTTTCATTTTTAAGCACTGCTCCACTTTAGGACAACCGACTCATATTAGTAGATAATGTCCACCAAATTAATTTTATTTGGATTTCACATCGTATTAGTCAGCTATACTTTGTTATTGTTTTAGCTGCTAAAAGTCTGAATTACCCAGAGAAAGCTTTATTTTGCAATACATAGCACTGGTGAAATGGAGACTAGAATTAGAGCTCCTGGAACAGCCCAGATATTGAACAGAATCAGTTGAAAGTCTATTGGAAGAGAATATCTAATAAGAAAGGTAGGGAAACAGCACTACACAAATTATCAATATGTTAGGATGGGTCCAAAGAAAAGTAGTGGAAATTTAGGTTGAGCTCTGATCATAACCAGAAGTGCATATAGGATAGTCACATGGAATTTAGAAGAAAAGGTTTTGGGAAGTCTCCCAAAAATGACAAAAGCTAAAGAATGAAAAGGAAGAACAAGAACAGGAGCTGGAACGGAACACCTGCAGAATTTGTTGGAAGAAGTGGACAAAAGGTAGCAGAGTTCTTCCCTTCTCCATTCATATTATGTGCTTGAGAAATATAAAGCACTAAACTGACCAGCAGTCTTGCCAAAATCAAATGAAGCTCAGACTCTACTAATAAGCAAAAGTTGAGCGACTTCTTGCATCTTATGTTCAACTCTACCTTCTAGAAAAGCCTTCATGGTTTGGGAGTCTGAGAAAAGGGCTAGATAAGTGAACCTTTTTTCTACTAACTCTTGACTAACTCTTGCCTTGAAAGCATCTACTCTTAGCAGTTGTAAGTAAATGCATCCCTGAAGGAGCCTGTCTCAAAATCAATTGCTGGAATCAGTACAGGTAGCTCAGGATAATCTGAGAGATATAACCTATTCCCTGACAAAAAAATCTTTATCCTGTCCCAAGAGGATCTTTGAGAAGAAGAGAATCAGAACTAGTACAGCAGCTAAGTAATTGGCTTTTGTAAATATCTAACAAAACCAAAATGAAACAAAAACTCCCAAACCAACCAATTAACCAACCAACCAAAAAAAAACCAAAACAAAAACTCTCTGAGAATACTAGAAGAATACTAATACTAATCATTCATGCTAGGACACCTGTTTATCTTTAATGTAAAAACAACGTGGAGCCAAACAAGAGGATGCAGAAAGTAGAATGACGTGGTAAAAGGAAAGGCCTGAGATAATGATATTTTCAGCACAATTGTGAAGGGATTTGAGCATGGCCTGGCTGTTCTCGTCAAGATTTGAGACAAAGATGTTGCAGTGATTCAAATGAGAGATGGGAGTCTGGATATGCTTGCAAATTTCACTTAAAGCTCATAGACAAAGGACCCTGTATAGAAGAGAGTTCTCACTTTATGGATCTGTAAGTTGACAAGCTGTGGATATTATCCACATTCCCAGTGATTGGGAAGAGTGGGGGAAAACAGCTCTTTCTCTCCACATTAAGCTCTGGCTATTTTATATCTGCAAAGATATGTGTGAGAGAGAGGCTTAGATTTTACATTGAACAGAGGTAGACTTCTAACTGAGCTGATCTTGCAGCTCAGTCATGAAGGGATGCTCTTGGGTGCCTGTAAAAAATCCAGTGCTATAAGTGCAGAAACTCAACTGTTTTTTATTTCCTATAACCATGATAAAGATCAGTTTTGCCGTTACAACCACCTAAAATAAGGAAGAGATGACCAGGTTACTATGGGAATTGTAGGATTAGCAGTTAAAGAATGAAACTTCATTGTTCTAGAGGTGATGTGCGAGATTCTTTAGTGCCTTCCAGGAATGCCACTTCAAGGGAGAGTTGTAGAGCAGGGCAAGGTTTTTTGAGTGAGGCCAAACTTGCTATGTGCCTCTCATGTGGAGTAGAGATTAATTTTCATGACATTTTTTTCTGTAATGTTGGAAAGGGAGGGGGCTGAGAGAGCCATGCTTGGAAGTCCTGTGGGAGGGAGCTCACCTTCAGGCATGCTGAGGTGCCCCTGCTTTCTCACGTGGAGCAGCTGTGAAACTGATCTGCACAACTGTGCTTATGACTCACATTCTTCATTTGGTGCTCTTTTCCCCATTCCCCTTATACTTCCATGGAGTCTTTTGTTACTGTTTTTATTTTCTATTTATTGTCCTAAGTCCAATTCTTCGGTAATATCTCTGTGCCATTTTCTGTGTATTATGAGATTGTTCAACTTTCCTCTTCCTTGTTTCCTCATTTGCCTCAATGGCTGTTGCTATTGCTCCCTCAGCAGTTGAACAATGTGTCAGATTCTACCAGAGCAGAGCCTTTTCTGCCTTTTTGTCAACTGAGAGAGTGACTTCTGGCCTTTGAGGCAGCTGACATATGAAAGGAAGCGCTTCTGCAGGGCAGGACTTCTCCCATCCTTCAGTCTTCTGAGGTCCCCCAACCTCTGCCATCCCTCCCTAGCTTCACAGCAGTTGTTCAAATGTGCCTGGATGTGAAAGGACTGCTCCAGCAGCTCTTGGATCTTGTTTTTTTTATTTATTTCTTTTATTTCTTTTATTTCATACTAAATGTGTAAACCTTCATGTCATAGCTTGCTCTCCTGATTGGTGAAAATGTTCTTGGCTTACAATACACCTTCTTTGACAGAAAGTCCTTGGCTCAGTTAAGGTACCTTTCATCTCCTCGCCTCCTCTGGTGGATTTTACAAGGAATTGCCCAGCTTAAGGCTGGGCTTTTACCAAGCACTCTCACAATTCCAATGATAACAGATTATTGTACACTGTAGAGTGATGCTGAGCTGATCCAGTCATATTTACTTCATATTAATCACACCCTTTTACTCAAAATAGTGCAGCTCTGATCTAAACCAATTAAGCTACTGATGTTTAGACAAAGAGATTAATATGGCTCAGAAAAGCATAACCTTTGTCCATAGAAATATCTTAAGATAATGAGTTTTATTCAGTGGATAGGATTTATAGAAAGGTGTGGTTTGGATGTGGACATCTAATTGTACATCCTAAGCCGACAGGAAAATAAACCTGTGCAGGCAGAGAAGTTTCATCTGCATACATGAAGATATAAAGAAGGAATTATCTCACTTTACAGCTGATGCTTGAGATTATATAGGGAATTAAACACAAAATCCACAAAATGAAGAGATGACTAGATTAACAGGCAAAGCAGAAAAAAACAAACTTTGCTTGTATTTAAAAATTCATTTTCTCCTTCATGCTGACTTAAAAAAGAAAGAAAATCTTCCTTTAATTTCTCAAGTTATACTAAAGATAAATATTCTCATTTGTATTTGGAATTTTAAAATTGCAGTGCAGGCTTACCATGAACAAATTCCTGAACTCTCTGCATCTCTAGGATATCATTTTTAGTTCAGAGAACATATGAACAAGATTAAATTATTTATAATATTTATACATTATATACTTATGATGCCTGACTACAACTGATATTAGATCAGCTATAAATTTTTAATTAATTAGAATTTCAGTTAATTTTTGAGCTAATTAGATATAAGTTAGGTATTTAAACATTAGGTGTTAGATTTGTGTTCAAATTTAGCTCAAAGAGCCAAAGGGCTCGGAATCAGCTCTGTTTTTGATAGAGTGTCATACAGTGTTAGGTTATTATTATTTGGAATCATCCTGATTATGTCAAAAATTTACTTTAAAACCAAGCACCTCAGCCCATAGAACCTAGTGTGATAAACAGGCACAGAAACTGAAACTGTGTACCGGTACCTAAGCTCCTGGAAAGGGAGAAAAAACGGAGGAAATTGCATCTACTCAGGCTGCAAGAAAATGAAAAAATTTCTGAGTATCCATACCAGTTTGAGTTATTCAAGAGAGCTATATCAATCAGGCATCTGTAAATGAAAATTCAGCTTAGATATATATTATCTAGTGTGCTTG
Organism: Dicaeum eximium; assembly: GCA_013396995.1. Taxonomy (NCBI): domain Eukaryota; kingdom Metazoa; phylum Chordata; class Aves; order Passeriformes; family Dicaeidae; genus Dicaeum; species Dicaeum eximium. The sequence continues at coordinate 659,055 of VWZP01002662.1, forward strand.
CCTCCTGTCATAGCCAGTCTGTGTTGATTCAGAACAAGGCAGTTTTCTCCTGCTGCTGAGCACTTGTGCATTTAGAAGAAATAAATCTTTCCTGACCAACCAAAGCCCTGAAGTATGGGTTATGATATTACTGTTTGTCTGAATGCAGAATTTGTAGCAGTTCAGTAGAACTCCTTTATGGATCATGCAGATGTAACACTCAAAATGAAAGTCCCCTACTGCATTCGTGTCTGCATCTCTGCTGGGGTCTAAGATCCAGACCATGTACTTTGCTCAACAATGGCTTGTTTCCACTTGAAACCTCCAAGTAGGTAAAACAAAATATTTTCCTCCCATCAGGGACTGAAGGACTCTTCCCCCCAGGACTACCCCACTCTTCCCTTGGCCCAGGACCCCATTTAAGCTCCCTGGGGCCAGCAGTCCCTTACCAGCCCTGCCACAGCAGTGCTGATCCCCAGCTCCCCACAGCCATATCTTGTCCCAGTCATAGTTCCTACCAAACCAGTTGTGTGCCACATTCCAACCCAGATTTAGTCTTTCTCTGGGTAGATGCCAAATACTGGGTGCTGGTGCTACCCTCTGTGCCCCCTCAGCTGCCCTGCTCCTGCCTGAGGCAGGGGGATGCAGGCTCCATGGTCTGAGGGGTCAGTGGGCTGCTGCTCTGCCTCCCATACACACCATTTCTGGAGCACTTTCTGTTTTGAAAGAAGTGATAAAATACACAATCAGTACTTTGTCTCATGGTAAGATACCAGTGAGGGCTTTGTTCCATCTGTGCCCTTGTGATGGAGACATTCCTCATTTCAGATTGCCGTGGCTCACACAGAAGTCATTCAGAAACCAGTTTTGTCTTTCCCACATCAATAGCTGTGGTTTTAGTGGGTGACATGTCCACATGGTCAAAAGCAGGATGGGAAGGATGGCATTGTAAGACTTGAAGTTGGGTCTTACTCCCAGGTTTTTTCCCCACTTCATTTAAAAATCCCTCTCTTGTTTCTAGCATCAGACAGAAATCACCAACCTGGCACCTTCTATCCCACCCTCTGGTGCCACCACACCCAGAAAACACAGGTTCTCTCTCTGCTTCTACTTCTCACTATGAAAGAGATGTTCTCCTTTACTGCATACTGCATACACTCTCTCCAGTGTTTTGGCATCCAACCACTTCTCACCCAATGACTTTGGAAACCAATTCCAGCTCAAGGAAGTTGACTGTAACCTGTAATTTGTAGTGACATAACCAATGTAAGCAGCAAATGTCCATAGTTTGATACACATCAACAAACACCTTGTGTTGTCATGGTTCTATGCCTTGGAATACCACTTAAATTTGTTTTGGTAGATTTCTTCTCTAAGGGCTTTTCTTTCCCCACAGTTCCTAGGCTCTCTGCCATGTAGCATCCAGCAGTCCAGGCTGGGCTGGATTGTGCCAGTGTGAAATTTGTTTAAGTACTTGTCATCTGAATTATACTAACTGCTTAAAGAACAACTTAGTGAGGGCAGAAAAATAAAATTTCAGCCATATTTGCATTTGTCCATGTTACCTAGATATTGTTGACTTTGTCTTTTTATTTTGGTTGTAATTCTGTGACTTAGTGGGAGCTGCCTCATTAGCACTGTATGTTTTGAATTCTGTTGAATTCCTCACACAGTGCTGATCAGTGAGTCTTACACATAATTCTCTTGGTTACACTACAGGTTCTCAGTAAAGGTGCTGTTCACCACCAGGACTAAGTGGTACTCAGTCTGGTCAATAGCAATCCTTTGCTTTAGAAATGAAAATGTGGATTTTTTGCACATCAGAGGTATTTATTAACTCAGCACCGAGAGTGAAGAGTCTTGTCAATGTCCACATTTTTTGCAAATGAGCTGTAAGTTGGTAAATTTGAATCTGATTTGTGTCTAATGAGTTTAACTCAAGGGAAAACTAAGTATACTTGAACCTGGTGCTTGAACTATGAATGTATGCAGCTGGATTCAGTATAAAAATAGTATGAATCCATTTTACATTGCATGTAGAAGTTTTTGCACAACTTTATGCAAAATAACTTTTTATTATACTACAGTTCTATGCAGTTTACTCTATAATAGTGTTTTCAGAGGTAAGAACTTAAAATTGGAGGTCATGTTTGCTCCCCATGAATATTAAATATGCCAGGATTATTTTCATAATCATACAGATTCATATCATGCCCTTGAGCAGAGCTATCTTTCCATCAGGACTGGGTAGTTCCTCAAGCCTGTGCAATCAAATGAGTGTCTAGAAGTTGAGAAAAAGCTTTGAAAAGAGTCAAATTAGAAGCATGATATTTGTACAAGAGTACATTTGAAGAGTGGAAAATCCATTGCAAAAACAGTTGCACAGCATAAATCTCTTGGATTCTGAGTCCTCTCTCCCTACTATTTGTATGCAGAGGAGTTCTGTATCCTTGGACACATCCCTGCTCACGAACAGGTTATGGAACTGTATCACACAATTCCTTCTTCTCCTCTCACATTCCCAGGAAGGATTATCTGAGCCTCTGTGGTTCCATTATAGTGAATCAGAGGGTTAAATACTGAGATTGTATTGGCATATTCTCCCATTCCTTTTGGTTTCATTCTGGGATTGTTTTCCTTAAAAGCTAGGCTAATAGGGAGCCCCACATTCTTTCAGCTGGCTAAATTTCTGACTGTATAAGCAAATATGCTTGAGATCACACTGTAGGAAAGGGCTTTCTTTCCTCTATTTTACAGGCATTCACAAAAAAGTGGGGTGTGACTCATGCTTCATCTCTTCTTTAAACCTTTGTTTCTATAGTCATTTTTTCTGTTCTTGTAGTGCAATATAAGAAGAGGAACATGGGTCACAAGGATTGGGTCTAGACTGGACTGGAATGGTAGAGCCATGGTTTGAAGAATTCTGAGGGTACTTTTACATGTAAATAAAAAAAGACTCTTCTGATTAAAGATTAAAGTTATTCCTTAGTGAGCAGGACAGCCGGGAAAAACGCAAAATTGTTTTCATTGTAGCAGAAAAAGAAAACCTCTTTGCAGAATGATTTCTTTGTAAATTCTGTAGAGACCTATACTGTACTGTTTGCTACTGGAGTAGGCAGGCTGCAGGATCCATCTAAGATATATTCTATATTAATACATATTTGTGAATATGTCTTAGATATTTTCATGGTTTTAGCTAGGAAACAGTTAATTTTCTTCCTAGTGGTGGGTACAGTGCTGTGTCTTGGATTTGGGGTGAGAATAATATTGATAACACGTTTTAGGCACTGCTGAGCAGTGCTGCTGTTACCTCAGCACATGTGTTTTTCTCCTTTTACCCTTCTGATCCTCTCTCCCATCCCACCTGGAGGGAGTGAGTGAGGGGCTGTGTGGTGCTTAGTTGCAGAGTAGGATTAAACTTGTCACTCTTATCTTGGACAGCACCTTCATCACACCTCTGCATCTCAGGAAATTTTGCAAAACCTTTTGTAAAACTAAAAGCATCTTCTATGATGTATGCATATATTTCTCTCATCTCCTTTCTGCCAACCAAATGTAGGAGTTGCAATATATTAGTATGCATTTGGTTTGTATACAATCAGCTGCCTATGAACATATATACACAGAAAGTATTTGGTAGCTTTGTGACCTTGAGATATGAGCCATTCCTCATTGACTAGCCTAAGAATACACATCCTGGTATGTTTTATTCATAACCCTATATGTGTGTGTAAATATACACATATATGCAAGTAAATATTCATTTTGTACATATTACACATTATAATGAGTGTGATTTATAATTTGAAAAATGAAAGCTAGTGGGAAAAAATCTTACAAGCGACTACTATTTTCTCCTTTGATACCTTTCCAAATTGATGTTTCCATCTCATTGTTTTTGTATTTGTTTTTAACTTTCACTAAAAGATTTTAAAATGGGGTATTATTTAACAAAGAGGAAAAGTTTCCCACTTTCTCATGTAAAGCTAATGTGACAATAAAACTGTCAACAAGGAGGCAAGATGCGTCTCACAAAAATCTTGAAACCTCTAAGTGGAATTTGCATAAAATAGTTCTGGTATTATTATTCACTGTTCTTTCAGTGACAGATATGTCAAGGCCTTAAAACCTAAAAGAACAATTATGCTATTGTATCTCTCCAAGGATTCAAGGGGTGTGTCTTTGGTGAAAAAGTGCTATTAGAGCTTTGAAAAGCAGTAAAAAGACAGCCCAAGGGGCTCTTTAGCTAGTCATTTTAAAAAGAATGCCTGGGCTTTAAGTGTCTTAAAGTACATTTATTCAACTCTTACTTTGTGCTTTAAAAAAACTGCTAATAATTAATGGCTGTAACATTTTTTTTACATTTGCATTATCTATAAATAAAAAACTCTTGATAAAGCCTTTATTGATTAACTTAAACTGTGATTCTCTCATGAATGTTTCTGTATTTCTGTCAAGCATATTGCAAAGAATTATATATAAGCTTTTTGGTTAAGCTAATATTGAGGAAATCATTGAACAATTATAGACCAAAACAGGAACTAATCAGTAAATCCATTACGTGAACAAGCTAGTTTAACATAACATGTCTGACATTAAAAATGAGGGATTGATAAGTAAAGTATCATTACAGCTGGATATGCCATAGAAATAAGCAATCCAAATGTAATTTTATATTAAATGTGTTCTTGATTTTAGATTTAGACTTGTTTGATTTGGTGGAAATATATATATATATTTATACATTTTGAAGTTCTCAGTAGAGAACAAGTTGGAACAAGCCTGTAAAGTACAAAATCATGAAGCAAAGAAAGAAAATGTAAAATAAATATAAAAAATGGATCAGACCTGAGAATATGGAGCAAAGAAACATCAAAAATAATTTAAATAGGGAAAATCAAGACCTGAATTAGCAAACTTTAATTGTTGTCGACACTAGCCAGCTAATAAATGTATTTAGTGTGAGACCAAAAATAGCATGAAATTAATTTATTTCATACCCTTCACTGTAGAACAGTGTAATTATGAACTTGGCAGCCAGGTGGTAGATTGGCCAGAGACCAGGTTAATATACAGTATTTGATTATAAAATTATTCATTATAAATATGGCAGGTCTATCTCTTTCTTATCAGGATTGTCATATATCAATATAAAGTAAATGAGGGAAAAGTGCTGGCCTTAGCCAGCTATTTTTTGTTATAAAAGCATGCATTGCTGTTAGATCTAGAGTACAGTGAGGTGCTATTCAGTTTTCACAGTAATAGTCTCTTTACAAGTACTGGTGGTATGTGGAAACTCTTAGAGCAGTCTACTTAATACAGAGAAAACAAGTTAAGTTACTACACTGTAAATTTTACTACAGACAGAATACAGAAACTTCCATTAAAACTCTTATACATAACATTGAAAGTCAGTCACTTTATCTTAATATTCTTTAGATATTCTATACACTAACTGTATATAATACAATAAAAACAGAGTAATGCTAGGTATTTGGAAAAAATAAGCTCTGAAGTTTTTAATGGTGACCACTCTAACAGTGGGTGAGTGGTTAGAAAGTCTGATGAGATATATATAAGGTCCATATAATTTCAACTGTGTCGTGCCAATATTTAGGTAAAACCAGTAATAGTGAATTTCTGAATCTGGATATTAATCTAATTTTTATGTGATATTATTCACTTAGTACTAGAGTATTTATTCTAATTGAACTCATGAGGAATATTGCAGAATGCAGTAGGAGGTTATGTGTGACTGGGATTTTGCACTGTGTGGTTCGCTTTGCATTTACATGGCTGGGAGTTTTGTCATCATACAGACATAGAATCAGGGCTTTTGTTTTGTGATTTTGGTCACACGTTCCCTGTATGTGTGCAAATGCCTGTTTGTGCATAGATAAGTACAGTTTTGCTTCCATGTCATTGTTGAGGTGGTTAGGACACAAAGCAAAGATCACAAGCAGTCTTAGATAGCAACTGTTTATTGTCAAAAATGGCTGAACTTTTATACACTTTCTGATTGTTTATACTTTTTTTACTCTAACTATTGGCTACAATAAATCAATATAACACTATTGGTGCAGCTAACTTTTTAAAAATACTTTGTCTAGCTGTAAACTTCTCTCCTTATCTTTCTTCAATTCCTCTCTTCTCTTGGTCTCTTTGCTAACAGTTTTGGAGAGAGCTCTTTATCAGTTTCTTCTTGTTTCTCAGCTTCTTCTCACTCCTTTAGCTAACAGACCTACTGTTAGCCCTTTCCACATTTCCATATTAGAATTTAATTTATTGCAATGTTCTGATGGTGGCTGTTGAGCCAACATGCATTTTATCACACCATTAGATGATTTAGGATTCTGAAAATATATATTATGCAAGTGTGGGTGGATAACACTTTATAAACAAAAGACTGAACCATACCTCTGATCCATCCTTGAATTTTAGGATTGTCATTGACTTTGCATGAAAAATTCTCCTTAGCTTTCCTCAATGTACAGTAGTGTTGTCTTTTAAAGATTAGGATTTATAAAGCAGAACACAATTGCCAGATTTTAAAATACAGCTGGGCTTTCTTTCCAGTTGCATTCTTTGTTAAAAGCTGCTTAAATTCCCATATATTTAATGATGTCTTTTTTTAATGACTTTTTCTGATTTAAACCCTTTCTCCATAATTTAATTTTTCTTCTCCTTTTCTTTTAGTCCCCAGCTAATGTAAGAGCTTTCTGACAGGACCATATTTAATTAAGGAAACAGGCCAAATTCTGCCCTCACTTAAAACCTATTCAACTTAAAATTTGTTGGGCAATGTGGAGATGAAGACTGAGCTGACTTTTGTCCTGGCTGATAGATTTTGTAAAGATGCAGGCAACAATCTTGGGCAGAATGGGACAGTGGTCAAGCACACACCTTGCTCTGCAAATCCTCAGTGAGCAGGAAGGAGGGGAACCCCCTGCAGTTTTTGCTCTGAATGTTTTAGGCAAAATTAGTCTCTCAATCTCAATTCCTACCCCAGCATTTTTACCAGCCTTCACTGCACTTTTTCATGTTGGGCATTTCATTAGAGGAATATACTGACAAGGAATTTAAAAGAAAAATAGGGCACTGGCCTTACTATTTGGCTAAAAAAAGGGTAGCAAAGAAAAGACCATTATTAATTTGACAGAGAAATAGGGAGTCAGCTGTCAAACCTGGAACTGATGCCAGAGTGGTGGGGAGGAGATTCAGTAAGGGCCAACTTGAGTAAATAAGCAGAGCAAAGCGCTGAAACAGGGGGAAGGAACTTAAATGTCATAAACAGGGCATTGATGGATTCAAGGTGTGGGAAAGAGACATCAGGTCAGACTGGAAGGCAAGGCAGATTTCCTCAGCTGTAGAGGATTGTGGAGAGAACAAGGTGACATGTGTATATGGGAGGCTAGAAAAGAAGAGCTGTAGTGGATGGAATATTTAGGGTAAAAGAAAACAATGGCCTGGCCAGGTGTTTCTGAGATACAGTCAGAAAAAAACCACATGACTATTGAAGACACAAGAAAGGGCAGAATTTGGATACAGGCTGCTTATAGGGGGAAAAAATGAAAGGAAAGAAACCAAAGAACCTATTGAACTGTGGGGCCGACCAAGAGAAAAGGTGATGATTTTATTGTACACAGTGAAGGATGTCATTGTGAGAGGCACTCATAATAGCATTTCTGAAATGTGACAGTGCTAATGGGTTTGCAGCCGTGTGACTCAGAGAAGTTGGCCCATTTTTTTTTTCCCCTGAAAGAAGACAGACTTATCCAGATGACAGAAATAGCTATTGTCCCAGATGTACCATCCTTGCTCCCACAGAATTCTTTAGGAATGACTCTTTCAGGCATGGCATTTCTGTTCTCTGGAAGAATAGTCTTCCATTCTCTAAAAGTCTCTAGAAGTCAACACGCATCTTTTGAATGGGTATATATAAGCACAGAATTTTTCCCAGTGTGTCAATAGGTTTGTTTGCTTTGCCAGTAGTATGTTTGCCATTTGTTATAACCTTTTGTGTTAGCAACAGAGACACACATGGCAGTTTCTTCTCTCAGCTCCTCAATATCCAGTCCTCTTAAAAATGAAAGGAAAACTGAGAAATATTAGTTTATATTCATGAGAAATATTAGTTTATATTCAGACTACTCTTCAGATTACTACAGTATGAGACCTTGGTTTGTATCTTGTAGCATCTTGATGTGAGGTATTTATGTTGGTACAGGAAGTGTATTAAATATTTACAGTGTATGTCAGCTTACTAATTTTGGAGCTTTAGGGACTATGCCTTACTGTATATCATGAACAACACCAAGTACAAGAGGGTCTTGACCTGCTGGTCCTCCAGGAGCTGCTCTGATAAATAATAGTAGCTGGGAAACAGTCTGTCACTGTAACACATGCTGTTACTGTTGTAGTTTAAACTAAAATGGAAGTATCATCTTGAGAGCACTAGGAGTCCTGGTCTTTGGTGGTAGAAAATGTCCTTGTTACAGTGAATTCAGTAAAAGATACTATGTCAATCCCTGACCCTGGCAGTTGCTGAAAACCCTAAATTTATAATGATGCAGGTGTGCCCGAGGTAGTTGTCATCCTTCACTATCAATCCCTACTCAAATGCATTCATGAACACCCTATGAGCACCTATGTGCCCCTAATGTATATTGGGCACAAAACTTGATCATCTGTTCATCTGTGAGAAACAATCTGTGGGAAACCTGACCTGGGATGATACCATCACTTTCAAGAGGGGCAATGGCTAAACAGTAATTCCAAAGTGAAACTGAGAATTTTGTGGCACAGTAAATGTTGTGCTGTTCTTCTCTATTCAGTCTTCTGTTCTACCCCTCATGGAATAAATCCACCTCATATTGAATGTCTTGCTGTGCCTCTTTTCAGATGTTCTTTACAGAATTGGGCAGTGCACCCTGGTGATGGTGTTTGGTTGGCATGGGAGCTGGAGCTGCTTTCCACAATCCACCTAAGGGCACTTCTCTTTCTCCCACGAAAATGAGAGAACAAAACTGTGCTGCCCTGACTGTGGGCTCAGCTGTGGGTCTAAGAGCAAGTTGTGCTGCATTAGCAGTACTGCAGGAGAGTCCTGGAATTGGTGCTAACTCCCAAATAAAGTTCAAAAGGAAAGCGAGAAGTTAAGAATGGGATGAGAACAGACCCCCAAATTTACCTTCTTTTAATCCAACTGAGTCCTTGCCCAGGAGGTTTAGTAGTGTGTTTTAAACTTGGTGGTATCTTAATACTCTCTGTGTGTCAGTATTTTGAATAATTCAGATGGTGTCACCTGTCATTAATCTATGCCTCCTCTGCCAGTCAGGGTTCTGACATTGTCTGTGGGTGGGATCCAGTATCTGAAAAGTTTCATTGTGTTCCCTGCTGTTCCATATCTGAAGAAGGGTTTGCATGCCTGAAAGCTCATCTGTTCTTTTCTAACTAAGTCAGTTGGTTTAATAAATTCTATTACCCTTCTGTACTAACCCTGCCTCTAGTCCATTGCTCATTGCACTGTGCTTTTTCCTCAATTACCCATAAATGCAACTCCTTCCTCTTCAGTTTTATACCTTTTTCCCTCTTTTCCTATTTTCCTCTCTATCATCCTGCTATGTACATTTATTTCCCGTATTCTTTGCCCTGTTTAATTTTGAAAAACAGAACATAAAACACTTTTAAAAATTAGACCTCTGAGTAGGCTGCTTATACTGTCTTGGCCTGAGTTGCCTTTCACCCCTATAAGGCTTTGTCTTTTTTGATCCATTCATCTTTGCTTTTAAAGGCTTCAGAATTCTCTTAGTAGCAGCCTTTTTTATGAAAAGCAGCATTGCAGGACAGACTCAGGAAAGTTAGTTAGAGTAAGATTTGTTTTGATAAAAATGACAGTCAGAAGAAGTGTGACCTGAGAGTATTTTCATCTAAGAATTTGGAGGCAAAAATACTTTAAAAATTTTAAGAGAGCAAAAATCGTTCAGGTAGGTAAATATTGAAGTATATATATATATATATATATATATATATAATCCCAGTCATTCAGAGAACATTACATTATAAAACAAGGAACTCACAGAAATTACCCAGTCCACAGTGACTTGTCTCTCATACTTTTCCAATCCACTATGCAAACACTTAACTAAAAAACATATTTTTATCAGGACTGAAGGTAGGAGTATGCAACAAATTTTATAACTGGATATCATTCTGTAATTATCAAAATAAAAATTAGAAGTTAAGTTTACATTTGAAATTACAGAAAAACACACTCCAGGAATCTAAACACAATGAACTCTTTCTTTTGGAAATAAAAGTCACTTGTTTTACTCTCTTTGTATTCCTTTAAATCACTATGATGAGGGCTTAGAGAGGTGACTTTTAGCCATGTCTTTCATCAGTGTTTACACTCTGACCATTAATTCAGATACAGTTTTGAATACAAGTCAATCACATTTTCAATACATCTAGAAAAACTTTCTCATCATTCTCTTTCCTGTGTCAAAATTGTCCTTACCCTCTCCAAGACATCACAGAGAAGTTAATGTAGAAATGACCTGTTGGAAGATTTCTAAGAAGCTGTCAAATCAGGTACATAAGTGAAAGCAAATTTCAACTATTACTGTAGCCTATCAGTTCCTCATCATACTGGAAATATCCCTCAATAGTGTATTGAAAAAGAGACATTCAAACTGACTTGTTGCAGTAAGCAATACTGCAGCAAAACCAGTATTATAAAACTTTTTGTGACCTTTTGGGAAAAGTGTTAATTTCATGGGGATTTCTAGAAAAAAAAAAAAAAGTGCCAATTTAATGCAAATTCAGGGGGAAAGGTAGATTGGAAGGTTTTTCTTGGGAGGTATAAAATCTGTAATGATTCTAAAAGATGTACAAACCTAATAATCATGAAAACAACACTCTTTTACTAGTGTATATTAATTGCCTCATATCATGCTGGCAATATGTAGAAACATGATGTTTTACCACAAGTATGATGAAATGCATCTTTACACTTATTTCCAAACAGTTCTAAAAGTGGATCCTTAAATCAATGTCTCGTGGAGTTCTCTGGGGGCTCAAATCCTCCTTATTGAAGCCCAGAAATATCAAGGTCATCTCGAGTTTAGATATCTAACCCTGTGACTAAACAAGTGTGGTTGATTATTTGAACAGATTTTATGAGCTTGAGCCTTCTGGTATTGTTCCCCTACTTTTACTCTGAGGTTTCTGGGGGCATGGGCAGAGCACACTGTATGAAAGCAAAACATGCAACAAGTAGTGGCAACAGCTTACTGTTGAATTTGAAATGAATGTAGAATAAAAGGTGAGAAAAATCAGAGTTTTGTGATTATTTAGATTCTTAGTGATGTACTTATCTGCTATAATGGAATCAGTGAGAGAGGTGAAAGATACACCATAAGTATTTCACACTTTCTAACCATTTTTCAAAAGGTTAGAAAGTGTGGACTTTGGATTCATCTATTTTCAAAATTTCATTCAATCTTTCTCAGTAAGTATTGTCTGCTTCTAGTGGAGAATGCTAATAGCCAGACTGAAATTATCAAAATAATATAGAGAGCTTAATATAATTTTCACAAGACAGGTAGTGATAGTTGCTGGTATGTGGTATGAGCACTTTACCACCCTTTGCAGTTTAACAGCTGGTGTTGACTCTGGAACAATGGTTGGATTTCTGGTGTGCTCTGGTGACTCTTTGAGTCCCCTGGTCCAGATTTCAGAAAGCTGCAGATCTGTGGTGTCAGCACCAAACTACTAAAATTTCTAGTCTTTTTCATGATGTTTGTCATCTTGAGATGCAATTGCACGAGAATGAATGATTTTATTAGCTATGCTGAGCTAGAATCAGAGGCATGTTGATTTGTATAAAATCAAAATAGTAGAATTACTGAATGAAGGATGTTTACCATATCTGATATGGTATCTTTCTTCCTTTGAAATTTGTGGTTAAAGTTCCATCATCTACATTTGCTGATTATTAACCTCTCTATGTCAATTGGATTATGAGTTTTTTTAAAATAGCCACAAATTAGGAGAATCTTTATGGCATTCTGACAGAAGTTTCTCTGGAGTCACAGGAAAAAAACACCCAAAAAAACCAAAAAATAAACAACACAGTCAAAATGTGCAACCTCAGCAGTCCCCAAAGTAGTGTAGAAAGCACTTCCAGAAGAATTACAGGATGTACTACAACCTGGGTATAGTGTAGGAAGAAACTCTATATTGCCCTTTATACAGAATGATTAAAAGAGACATGACTCTTTATAGATTTGTAACTTTAAAAGGCAGTTTTATTGACATACAGAATACCTGTAAGTCCAGCAAAAGATTAAATATTATCTTAGAGAAGTCCACTACAGTTTAGCAAGAGATCAAGGAGTTCCATTAATGAAGCAGTAGGAGGCTATATATATATATATATATATATATATATAAATCAAAGGTTTATATAGCTCTGATGAGATTCCCCTAGGGAACTGGGAGAGACTCAATAGGTGAGAAGGAGATAAGACAGGGGGAGATGGGTGGGAAATTATTGCCAGTCTAGAAGGAGGAGGCAGAACAAATTATTCTAATGGCAGTTTTTAGGAATACATCTTGAATGCACAAGCTGATAGCAATAATTGAATGTGATAAAATCCTAGACAGTGAGCTTTCTTTTAGCACAAACATGTCAAGACAAAAATATCAAGTCATGTAAAGACCCTCCACCCCCTTCCTGACATCATGGTTCAACATTAGTCTTGGTTTGCAAACTTACCCTGAACTTACTGAAACAAAATTTAAACAAAAAAAAACGATAATGGGAAAACAAAAAAAAACCCTATCACTTATTCTTCAATTAGTTGTGGTGGGAAGGACTTGTAAAGGGGCATCTTTTTTGTAACTCTTTAATGGAAAAGTGAAGAGATAACATAACCACAGTTCTAAAATCCTGGAACTAATGGAGAGTAGGTAAAAAGTCCAGCTGAGGCCATAGATTAACACATAAACACTACAAATTATCATGCTAAAACTGTAGAAATAGTTCAAAATTAATAGATTTTGACTTTTTTTGTTTGTTATTAATAAAATCTGAAAACATTTTGAAATAGAGTAAAGGATATAGTCATTCTCTTTGTCTGAAGATGAAAGAAAATAAAGAGTACTGAGAAGCCAAAGAAACTCACCTTGAGTCACACTGAAATTTTGACAGTGGTTTAAAACAGTTCCTGCTTTCTTGCTCAAGTCTTGAGAGCTGGACTGCCTTCTCTGCACCCTAAACACTGCATACTTTTCTCCAGGATCCCAGCACAAATAGTTTCTGGCCCATGGCTGAGGATGTCTGTGGATTTGGACATAAGAGATAACAATTACAGAGCATGATTTTGACATGGACCCCCAGATGTGACAAAACTGTTAAAAAAAGGAACAGGAAAGTGCAGAAAAATAAGTGAAATAATTACACCAAATAACTGCTTTAAAATTTGGAAGTGACAGCTGAGGCAACTAACCAGGGAACAAGGACAACCAGGGCTCACTGAGGGTTTTGCAGTCATCTGGGTAATTATTTATTTATTGATTGATACAGTGAAACCAAGAGCTACTGGTCACTGTAGACCTGACATACCAAACTCCTGGTAAGCTTACATCTGAGGGGAACACAACACACATCATAGCTACAAGCTAATGATGGAAAGCTCTGTCAAACAAAAATTAAAAGGGTGGACACCACCAACTGTACTCAGCTCAAGGCAGAAACGAGCAAACTACACCCACAATACAAGAAGAAAACGTTTCCTTTTAAATCTGCTATAGACAAATTTTCAGTGCTCACAATATTAAACTGCATGGTATTAACTGAACATCAGGGTGCTAGATCTGTACTTGTTTTCTGTGGCTTTAAAAAGTACATTTATGGGAAATGATGCCACTTTAGCCTCCTCCTCCCAACTCTATGGAGGAAAAAAAAAAGTGCCAATTTAATGCAAATTCAGGGGGAAAGGTAGATTGGAAGGTTTTTCTTGGGAGGTATAAAATCTGTAATGATTCTAAAAGATGTACAAACCTAATAATCATGAAAACAACACTCTTTTACTAGTGTATATTAATTGCCTCATATCATGCTGGCAATATGTAGAAACATGATGTTTTACCACAAGTATGATGAAATGCATCTTTACACTTATTTCCAAACAGTTCTAAAAGTGGATCCTTAAATCAATGTCTCGTGGAGTTCTCTGGGGGCTCAAATCCTCCTTATTGAAGCCCAGAAATATCAAGGTCATCTCGAGTTTAGATATCTAACCCTGTGACTAAACAAGTGTGGTTGATTATTTGAACAGATTTTATGAGCTTGAGCCTTCTGGTATTGTTCCCCTACTTTTACTCTGAGGTTTCTGGGGGCATGGGCAGAGCACACTGTATGAAAGCAAAACATGCAACAAGTAGTGGCAACAGCTTACTGTTGAATTTGAAATGAATGTAGAATAAAAGGTGAGAAAAATCAGAGTTTTGTGATTATTTAGATTCTTAGTGATGTACTTATCTGCTATAATGGAATCAGTGAGAGAGGTGAAAGATACACCATAAGTATTTCACACTTTCTAACCATTTTTCAAAAGGTTAGAAAGTGTGGACTTTGGATTCATCTATTTTCAAAATTTCATTCAATCTTTCTCAGTAAGTATTGTCTGCTTCTAGTGGAGAATGCTAATAGCCAGACTGAAATTATCAAAATAATATAGAGAGCTTAATATAATTTTCACAGGACAGGTAGTGATAGTTGCTGGTATGTGGTATGAGCACTTTACCACCCTTTGCAGTTTAACAGCTGGTGTTGACTCTGGAGCAATGGTTGGATTTCTGGTGTGCTCTGGTGACTCTTTGAGTTCCCTGGTCCAGATTTCAGAAAGCTGCAGATCTGTGGTGTCAGCACCAAACTACTAAAATTTCTAGTCTTTTTCATGATGTTTGTCATCTTGAGATGCAATTGCACGAGAATGAATGATTTTATTAGCTATGCTGAGCTAGAATCAGAGGCATGTTGATTTGTATAAAATCAAAATAGTAGAATTACTGAATGAAGGATGTTTACCATATCTGATATGGTATCTTTCTTCCTTTGAAATTTGTGGTTAAAGTTCCATCATCTACATTTGCTGATTATTAACCTCTCTATGTCAATTGGATTATGAGTTTTTTTAAAATAGCCACAAATTAGGAGAATCTTTATGGCATTCTGGAGTCTTTATGGGTTTCTCTGGAGTCACAGGAAAAAAACACCCAAAAAAACCAAACCCTAAACAACACAGTCAAAATGTGCAACCTCAGCAGTCCCCAAAGTAGTGTAGAAAGCACTTCCAGAAGAATTACAGGATGTACTACAACCTGGGTATAGTGTAGGAAGAAACTCTATATTGCCCTTTATACAGAATGATTAAAAGAGACATGACTCTTTATAGATTTGTAACTTTAAAAGGCAGTTTTATTGACATACAGAATACCTGTAAGTCCAGCAAAAGATTAAATATTATCTTAGAGAAGTCCACTACAGTTTAGCAAGAGATCAAGGAGTTCCATTAATGAAGCAGTAGGAGGATATATATATATATATATATATATAAATCAAAGGTTTATATATATATAAAATCAAAGGTCTCTGATGAGACTCCCCTAGGGAACTGGGAGAGACTCAATAGGTGAGAAGGAGATAAGACAGGGGGAGATGGGTGGGAAATTATTGCCAGTCTAGAAGGAGGAGGCAGAACAAATTATTCTAATGGCAGTTTTTAGGAATACATCTTGAATGCACAAGCTGATAGCAATAATTGAATGTGATAAAATCCTAGACAGTGAGCTTTCTTTTAGCACAAACATGTCAAGACAAAAATATCAAGTCATGTAAAGACCCTCCACCCCCTTCCTGACATCATGGTTCAACATTAGTCTTGGTTTGCAAACTTACCCTGAACTTACTGAAACAAAATTTAAACAAAAAAAAACGATAATGGGAAAACAAAAAAAAACCCTATCACTTATTCTTCAATTAGTTGTGGTGGGAAGGACTTGTAAAGGGGCATCTTTTTTGTAACTCTTTAATGGAAAAGTGAAGAGATAACATAACCACAGTTCTAAAATCCTGGAACTAATGGAGAGTAGGTAAAAAGTCCAGCTGAGGCCATAGATTAACACATAAACACTACAAATTATCATGCTAAAACTGTAGAAATAGTTCAAAATTAATAGATTTTGACTTTTTTTGTTTGTTATTAATAAAATCTGAAAACATTTTGAAATAGAGTAAAGGATATAGTCATTCTCTTTGTCTGAAGATGAAAGAAAATAAAGAGTACTGAGAAGCCAAAGAAACTCACCTTGAGTCACACTGAAATTTTGACAGTGGTTTAAAACAGTTCCTGCTTTCTTGCTCAAGTCTTGAGAGCTGGACTGCCTTCTCTGCACCCTAAACACTGCATACTTTTCTCCAGGATCCCAGCACAAATAGTTTCTGGCCCATGGCTGAGGATGTCTGTGGATTTGGACATAAGAGATAACAATTACAGAGCATGATTTTGACATGGACCCCCAGATGTGACAAAACTGTTAAAAAAAGGAACAGGAAAGTGCAGAAAAATAAGTGAAATAATTACACCAAATAACTGCTTTAAAATTTGGAAGTGACAGCTGAGGCAACTAACCAGGGGACAAGGACAACCAGGGCTCACTGAGGGTTTTGCAGTCATCTGGGTAATTATTTATTTATTGATTGATACAGTGAAACCAAGAGCTACTGGTCACTGTAGACCTGACATACCAAACTCCTGGTAAGCTTACATCTGAGGGGAACACAACACACATCATAGCTACAAGCCAATGATGGAAAGCTCTGTCAAACAAAAATTAAAAGGGTGGACACCACCAACTGTACTCAGCTCAAGGCAGAAACGAGCAAACTACACCCACAATACAAGAAGAAAACGTTTCCTTTTAAATCTGCTATAGACAAATTTTCAGTGCTCACAATATTAAACTGCATGGTATTAACTGAACATCAGGGTGCTAGATCTGTACTTGTTTTCTGTGGCTTTAAAAAGTACATTTATGGGAAATGATGCCACTTTAGCCTCCTCCTCCCAACTCTATGGAGGAAAAAAAAAAAGAAAAAAAGAAAATCCCAGTAGCTTTCTTTCTGTATAAATTCGTATACATTGAGTTTTGTTTGTTAGAGAGAATTAGATCCTTTGGCAAATGAATCATCTACCATGCCACATCTTTCCTTCCTCAAGAGGGTAGAGCCTTAGGCTTTACATCAAATTGTACAGTACACCATTTTTTAAGTTGTTGGAGTTTATTTCTAGTTTGCAAATTATTTGATTGAGTCAAGTGCAGTCATGAGGTGGAAAAGTGGTGATAGATGAGTATGATAAATGCACTTTGAAGAAAAGTGCCTCAAGAAAGCTGTGCAGATGTATTCAGCTGCATAAGATCAAATTTCCATGAAAAGGGTAGCCATGGATATACTAGAAGCACTTCCACTAATGGAACCATAATTAGTGAAAGCTACTTGCATCCTGTGCAAAGTTAACTCTCCCTTGTCACAGATAAGAGAGTAGTAATATTTTAGTAAATCTTGATGCTTTCCTACTTGCATTTTCAATGCCCTTCAAATTAAAACCTTTCTCAGATGATAACTGGTGATTAGGATTGCCTACTAGAGCTATTTGGAATTTTCTTGCTGTATACGTCACTTACGAGATGCTGAAATTAAGTTTTGGTATCCAGCGGTGTGGGTTGTTTAAGGACCCTGGGCTTGGGTAGGTACTACCATGGACTGCAGGTTCAAGTGCTGCTTCTGTCTGAATTATCTGCATGAAAGTATCATGGGAACTTCACACTGATGTCACTTTCCCATTTGCAATCTGGATGTACCTACTGAATAATCAAAGCACAGAGAAAAAATCAGAAAACTAGTGATGTAAAGGATTTATTCTGGTGGTTTTTTTTTTGTTTGGTTTTTTTTTGTTGTTTGTTTGTTGTTGTTTTTTTTTTTTTTGTTTTTTTTTTTTTTTTTTTTTTTTTTTTTTTTTTTTTTTTTTTTTTTTACTTTCAGTCATTTCAGACAATTTTTGTGTTAGATTCTGGCCAAAGAATTTTCCTTCAAATCTACGGCACTTCAGGGTCTTCAAAAAGTAAAAAAATCCAGAACAGTCTAGAGTGAGGATATTATCTCCCACTCTAGAGATTGCTTTCTAGCAATAGATGGCTGTGAATGGCTACTCTCCTCTCCGGGCAATGGCTTCTGAACTCCTTGAAGCACTGCTACAAAAGAGCAATCTCTTCTACAACACCAAAGCAGACCTGGCCTTTCATGTGCTTGAAATCATTCCGTTTTGGTTTTTATGATTATATACTTAGGTCTTAGCTCTGCTACTGCTGGTTTTAGTATCACAGAAGACTGTGTGGGCCACAGTATCAGAGATGATGGCTAAACAAAGAGTGGTTGCAACAGATTCAGCAGAGGTGCATGTACAGCTGCCAGGTGAGAAATGGGTCCTGTTTGTCAATACAGTATGAAGAATACAAATGAAATGGGGTCCTTCAGCTTGGTATGGTGCCAGGGAAGCAGTGGAGCTTCTCTGATTTATAGAAGAGGAGCACCTCAACTGCAATATTTTATTATTGTATTTTAGTGGGTAATTGAATATGAGGAAACTGTGCACATTGTATAGATTTTTTCTTTTTTGTAACAGCAAAATGGGATTTTACCAAACTTCTAATGAGAAGTCATTTTTAGTGTGTAAATTTCCTTATTGTCAGAGGATGCATAAAGCATGACTGATTAAATCCCATAGTGTTTATTTTAAACTCTTCTTTATTAGTTATCAAAACATTTTCTGTAGTTCACTACCCTGCTCAGGTAGAAAGATTTGTAGAAATATTACTTGGTAAGAAAGGGTTAAAAGAGTGAAAGATAAATAGCTCTAAGTGTCATTGTTTTAGTAACAATAATGTTATGTCTCTGTTACAGTGCATAAAGAAAAGAAAAAATGCTGACAAGAAAAGAAATATCACACTTTGAAAAACTTTAGTGAGTCTAAGGAAGGCACTTTTAAATTTGTGCCAGTTACAGTAATTAGTAAACTTGTTCTTAATAGTGTTGTTAAAATGTAATTTTTTCACACTTTCTCTGACTTTGACACTGCTGCTTTTTAAACTTCATTTTGCACTTTGTTCCATTGTTCTTTAATCTTCTGCACTTTGCATTTAGTATCACTGAAATTTCGCACTTACTATGTCAATAACATCTGGCAAAATTGCCACCTATTAAGAGTAAGTGTTCTTTTTTCTCCTGTGAGAAATGTGATGGTGTATTATATTGGTTTCCCTTGAGAGGCTAAGGAGACAATTTTAAAGCAGATAAATGCATTAAAGAAATAACCTGAACTACAAGAGAAGGTTAACGAAAGTCAGAAACTTTTTACTTTTTTTTTTCCCATCTTATTTTTTGCCTTGATAAAAGCATCCTGTACATGTGAGGAGTTCAGTCATGCTATGTTTTGCACATTTGGATGTATGTTACATTTCATGATGCTGCTGCAGGATACGATATGTTCTCATAGGCTTTTAACTACAACTTTTTCTGGCTGTGTTGGATATGTGTCAGTTTAGTGATGTATTGCAGCAAATGTGCTGGTAAGCTGAGCACTGCTAGAGCATTGTGAAAACACAGAAGTGATTTTCTAGAGATGATGTAGTTAGGAGTAGGCCTGGCTTTGAGTTCTCCACCTCCATGGTCAAGCACTATTCCACTTCACTTGTGCATGGAGTGATCATCAAGTTCCTTCTCACAGCAGAAATATTCCATTGAAGGAGGATGTGATGGGTTGGAGTGAAATCATCATCCTAACTTCCTCTGTACTTACAAGACCAGATAGAAAGTTCCTGACCTTTAACCTTACCCATAACCAAAAGATTGACCCACTTTGTACATGCTATTTTCAACAAGGCCTTCCTTGTTGAATTTAGGACATATTCATGCATGTCTGCATATAGTCTGGCCTTTAAAGTGTACAAAGTGTACAACCTTTTCCCAGACTGTAAAAATATCTTGACTATGCATGTGATACTTATATATACTGTGCCTATAAATGAAGCAGAATTTAGAGAATGAAGTACAGCCTAAGTGACAGATTTTCCTTTGCCATGGATAATACCTGGGTGAAAGTGAGCCCTCTATGCTATACAGATGCTGAAATTATGCTGAAATTCACATAATTGCACACAAGGCAAAGAAGGAAAAAACTTCACAGGAGAAAATTCTGTACCACTGTTTACACGGTGGGGTCAATTTTCATAACACAGTGTCTCATGGTATTGCAGGAATGTGAGCTGTGAACGGCTAAAGAAAATTCAGTGTGTTCCAGGGCCTGTCAAAGACATGGGGAATCTTTCCATTGACTTTGGGAGAGCTTTGGCCTGAGTCCTTATTATAAAAGCAAACTATACAGTTTGATTGAAAAAACAGGAGGAATGGGAATACAATGAACTGAGACACAGGGATTTTGGTACTCAGGCGGATTGTGGAAGGGCATTCCATATCTGCAAAACCTCGTGTCAGACTCAGTGTTGCAAACACTGATATCTGGCTTTGCATGAGAGATGTGAATTTTGCACCCAGCTACATGCACAGCCCCAGATAGAATAATGAGAACTGTGCATATATTGAATCACAGAGAGAGACTGGAGCAGAAGAAGGTCTGTCCCCATGGAAAAGTGACTTAACAATTAGAATAAAGAAATGGACTGTTCTAAAATTGGTACACTTGAGCTTTATTCAGCATATTGTTAAAGAATAAATAGATACATTCTTCATCTCTGTACAGATATATGTATGAGGCTTAAAACCATAAATGGCTTGAATTTGTATGCTTGAATTCAAAAGAAGTTTTACTTGAGTAAAGCAACATAGGGATGAGTTCAATGCCTTAGTGACTTTGACATATACGATTGCTACAGAACACATCTAATCTAAAATAATTTGAACCAATAATATTACAGATTTGCTACAGTCTGACTATAGCACAATGCATATTTCTGTGGTTTTCAATTTGCACATAATATTTGTAATGGCATTTATTGGCTTTTTTCAGTATAAATCTACCCAGGTGATATGTTGCTGCTCAAACTTTGAATGTACATCTTGGAGGACATAGAAATAGCAAAATAAAGCATGCTTGAATATTTTAACTTTTCTTTCTTCCATGTATACAATTAAGGCTCAGATATTTGCATCTCAATTGATCCTGTATTATAATATGAAGTTTACATATCACTGGTTACAAATAATGAGGTGGTGAAGAGCAACAATTGTATTTCTCCTCTCAGATTTTCCCTTTTCTTAGATTTCTGTTCTTCATTCTTTGTTGACTTCAATTTAAAAATCTTTTCCCTGACATGAATGTATTTTCTTCTGACAAATTGAATTTTCTGGTGTTTTTTATTTTAAAACAATTTTATATCCAAAGAATAGTATTCTTAACAATAGACAAATAAGTCTCTAATGAGTAGAAACATGAATCAAATGCTTGTGTTGTCTGGTGCTATCCAGCATGATCCTGCAGTGCTCATTGTTAGCCTTCCTTCTAAAATTGTCATCTTCTATTTCTTAATTTAGAAAAGATATTTTTTTTCCTTTTTCTGAAAATCCACCAAGAATTTGCAGTTGTGATTCATTAGCTTCTAGCTGGAGTCAGAACTGGAGACTCAAGCAAGTTCTTAAGGTGACTGCTTGACTAAACTGCCCCAAAAATCAGTTATTTTTATGTTTAAAGACTCATTGTGATAGATTACATGCAGCTAGCTCATATGAGCCTTGTTCACACTTTGTAATGATTTTCTTGGTAGGTAGTTCCCATGATTTCCTGGGGAAGATTCAGGGAGTAAGTCAAGGTTTGGCAACTTTTCAAAGTTGAGGTGCCAGATGGTATTTTTCTTTCCCAAATTAGAAGTTAAGCATGCTGTTTGAAACTCAGCAAGAGCTGGGAGATACTGCTTTTCACAGAAGCAAGATGCTGCCAATCACCTTTTTGGAGGTATCATCTCTCCGCACAAAGCCGTAGTTTCCCAGCCCCTGATGAGAGTGGAAGGTGCGGGAGCCTCTGCCTTTCACAGGTGCTCCTCTAAAGATGTGCTTTGTCTCCCAGCTCCTGAGCCCTGCTGTGTGCCCTTAGGAGACTGCCTGTGGACCATCCTGGCCAGCCAAGCTGAAGGTTGATGATACCTAGAAAAAGTCTTTAGTTAAAGGAGCAGAGATGCCAAATCTAACCCTATCAAGGGAACGGTTTGGATTGTCACAGTGGTGCCCCCATCTGATAGTTGTTTCTCTGTGCGCTATTTTCATTGTCCTCATGCTGCTGTTTTTGAGGTTGTTTTTCCTCCAAATTCAATCTTAAATAAGTGACTAAAAGGTCAGGTTTTCAGCCTATAGTATATATCTTTAGGCAGTTATGCTCACAGTAGGTACTTCAGGGAAAACAAATTTGTTTCAGGTAGGCAAGTGATTTAGCTGCCAGCACCCATTTTCTGGCACCTACCCCTTGGCAAACATCGTAGTCTACTTTCCTGTTCAGCTGCAGCCTGTCAGATGAAAGCTGCTGCATTTTACATTTTTGAATCTCTTTCATGTCACCAGAGGTCACAATCCCTTGTCTGGGAATCACTGAACTCGTGAATATCCTCATGGCACAAGGCTCTTTAAGTCTTCTGCTATGTGAACTAACAGGAGCAAGAAATGTTAGAAAAATGGTGCCTTTTGTAACCTGTTAAGTTAGCGATTGTCTTGTACTGCTAAACTAGTGTCTCCACTCAGTGAAAAGGCAACACAAAGGTACTAAGAGAGGGGGACTTTCTGAAGTGAGTAAACACAGATTTTTGGTGGTCTGGCTTGTCCTTCATTCCAAACGCAGGCTCAGCCCTCAGCTGTTTGCATGAGGTGAGTGTAGCCAAGCTGTGGCTCTTGAGAGGAGTCTGAGTAAGTGAATGCATGGTCCCAGAGGCAGAGTCCTCTCATGCAACCAGTAGGAGCCCTGCTGTGTTATCTGAGCTCACCGTGGCAGGAAGAGCTTTGGAGGACAGCATCACTGAACTGCTTTGGCACCTGGGCTTTTGTTATGCAGCTCACTGGTTTCTTGGGCATTTCTCATGAGTGTGAGCATCAGCAGATCCACATCTGACTAGAGGCTGACAAGTCAGAGGACTATCAGAAGTCCAGAATCTCTTGGCTAGTAACCAACTGATAGCTCATCTCCTGCCATATCAGAAAAAAGACTGCATAAACTTAGGTTGATGCTTTCTCCATCAACCTACCAACTCAACACCACTTTTAAACAAAAAGGAATGAAAACCAACTTGACATTTATCAAGATAGCTCAGAGACAACAAATATGTTGCAAGCCTGAAGACAGGTGCATTACCACTAAGAAGGATTTTGTTATGAATGTTCTCATTACAGTGTGTCAGGGATAACTAACAGCATAGAGTTTGTGCCTTGAGGTTCAGCTTTGCTGTTGTTATATTGCTGTCACATGATTTTATGCTAATCTTTCAGATTAAATGGTAAATATAGAAGTCTTTATTCAATTAGCAAAGAAGTAGTCATTAAGGGATGGTGATTGAAATAAAATGATGAGAAATATTATCCTCTTAAATAAGAAATTACTGCATGAGTGGACAAAAGCAGTACAGCAAAGGATGGAATAAAAATGGAAAAGTGCAAAAGCAATACTGAGACATGCCTCAGCTCTCTATTTAGAAGGTAAATGTTCAGAATTTACTTAAGCTTTTTTACCCACTTTGCATGATACATGTAATGCATATCCTAAGTTTTGCATGTGAGTGTTTGCACATATTATGTTTGGTATTTACTCTCTCATTGGTTTCAATGGTTTTAAAGTTTGGTGCTGGCTATAAATCTCTCACTATAGCTTTTATCTGAAGTAAAATAATGGACTCTTTTCATGTGATTATCTGTCTTCCTTATAGTAAATGTCCGAGTTGAGGGATGTGTTTTAGTCTTGGACTTTTGTTTTAACCTGTATTCTGATCAGATCTGACTGTAATAGTTATCCTTATTATTATTGTTGTTGTAATTTAAGTGATTTCAATAGACTTCTGACAATTACCTGGAATAATATAGCATGTGTATGACAGTGCCAGCCAGCAAGGAAGAAGGGAACCTGCCTACAGAGGCAAAAGAGCAAACACCCACCACTCTACCTATTAGACAGCTAAAAAAATGTCTTCTCTATCCTCATAGCAGGTAGGCAGATATGAAGTGTGGTAATTACCTGTCCCTTATCTTATCAATAATTAATACTTTTCACTTTCATTATGTTCTTTTCTTTCTGGTTACTACACCTTGCTCATCACCACACTTGCTGTGTGTCTTGTTCCATGCATTTCTACAGCTGTCACATGTTAGTTTTCTTGTGCTCTTCTGGGACAAAAAGGCATATAGAAAATTTTCAATTAATTTTTACAATCAGTATGTCTCTACATATATATATATTGCTAAATGTTCTGAAAGAAATCAAGATTATGATTATCATGGAATTGGAGGGGATGGTTTTCTCTGCCTTACTCTGCCAACATCACATCAGCTGCAAGTAAAAAACAATAAACCCTAGAAGCAGAAGCCTATATTGTTTTGCAGGTGTTTTGGTTATATTGACATTTTTCTTTTAATAGTCCTCTGACATATCAACAGTCAGACATTGCAGTTGCACTGTGCAGGCATGTGCAATCTTACTGTAAAGCCCAGCAGGGCACTCAAGTGAGCATTTTATTTGCATCATCCTCAGAAGAACTGAGGGTCTTTACTTTTATCCTGGCTGTGACGGCAGGACCAGCCCTGACAGAGCTCAGATTTCCTCTGTCTTTCCCTCACACACAGAAGCTGTTGAGGAACCTCTATGACCAGTGTAACTTAGCATAGCTTGGCAGCAGCTCAGTGCTGCAGTCAGACAGCCTGTTCTGGCTGCAGATGGTACCCTGGTTTCTCCTGCTTGAGCATCCCCTCAGCTCACACCCAGGCTCCTGCTGAAAGTTACAGCCTCCTCGGGTCTTCTGGCATGAGTCACAGAGTGACTTTCTAGCCCAAAGCAGCCAAACTGATGCAGGTTAAGGAAATAGCTT
The DNA here is from genome assembly GCA_013396995.1 of Dicaeum eximium. Lineage (NCBI taxonomy): Eukaryota > Metazoa > Chordata > Aves > Passeriformes > Dicaeidae > Dicaeum > Dicaeum eximium. The sequence continues at coordinate 684,225 of VWZP01002662.1, forward strand.
TTATTGAATCAGGTTAGGGAGCAACTAGGTGAGCAGGCAGTGGCAGCTGTGAGAAAATGGATAAGAGGTGAGCAAGTGAGGGGGTTTCATCTGCAGTGAGAAAAGGGTGCCTGAGCACCACGTAAGTGATGTCAGAATCCCTGCCTGTCTTCTGATATGGGAAAGGGGAGAGACTTTTTATGCCCTTCCTTCCTTTTTCTTAAAGGAGTATATCTGTCATATAGAAGTGCATCAAACTCAGTGCTAAAACTCACTTATTTATTATTTTAAGGAGTTGAACAGCTGTTACCCCAGTCAGTGAACAGTTTCTCTAATGATTTAGTTACAGATCATGTATAGAGAGTAAAATAAACTAATTTCTCCCACTAGCTGCCTTTGTTTGAAGTCTGGCTTTATATACTAGGTTAATTTATTAGCTCTTTTTCATTTTCCTTTACCTGGTTAGTATCTAAGGCCTAGATAGCTCACAAAAACTCCATTTTGAACAGTGATCAGCTCCTATCTCATATGAAATCTATAAACAGATCTGGTCAGAACTTCAGCAGTAACAGCTTCAGGAAAACAAATTATTATAGGAAGTGATTGATGTAGTGACTAAACAGGTTGCAATCTTCCCCTGCAGTAGGTGGTGCTCACTGCTTAAATAAAATTAAATAGTGACAGTGATGGGCATACCAGTTTTTGGTCATGTCCTAAAACCAAGGATGGACAAATTGTAAGGAAAAAAATAAAACCTATGAGAGAGCAGAGCCTTGTTTCATAGGGTGCATTCTTTCTAGCTAACCTTTCCTTTGCAGTTTTGCTTTTAAGTACTCTTGTTAAAAAAAACTCCTCTGCATGCTTTCTTGCTGCAGGGACACCTGGTATATTTTAGTGTGCAGTATACTTTAGCAAGGTCTCAGAATGCCAGAAATGTTAAATTTTTATATAAGCAGTGCTATTTTTGGTGAGAAAAAATGATTGGTAATTTATATAAATGCTAACTTCACCTGTTCAGCTGCTGTTTGTGGGGTCTCAAGGGAAATTGAAGTTAATCAGAATTTGGCCCAAATGCATTTGAAAACATCTATAACTGTTTGTATGTGTTTTAGGCACCAAAATACCTTCAAAAATGTGTTCTGTCCTGTGTAAAAATCTCAGTAGTGAAAGCCTCTGTTTTGAGACATTTTCAAAACAGCTGATCTGGTTACCCAAGCAGAATAAAAATAGAAATTATAGGAAAAATGTGTGCTAAAATTTTTGTAGTTTGATTTACTATTTGTATATTTGCAGTTTATTATTAATGTTCCATAATAATACTTCACCTGTTAATAATGCAGATTCATTCTTTCATATTTCTAAAGCCCTTTGAGAACCTAGAGAAGTGCAAAGTGTTATTAAATGAGTTTTAAATTCCAGCTGTTTTCCCTGCAATAGATTTCATCTTAAGTAAGAATGAATATTAAAGAAAAAATATAGATTTTCCTAAAGTGGATCTTCATGAACTGCCCAACGAAGTACATTTATTGGCATGCTTTCCATCTCTTTTTCTTGGTGATACATAATTTTAGTTTGATTTAGCTATTACTTCGTTACTTTAAGAATAAAACTTCACCGAGGCTGACACTTGTCTCACAAGGTAGACTTCCACTGCAGTAAAAGTGAAGTAAACCTCTACTTTCCAGTCAGAAAAATATTCTCCTGTAATGCTTCTTTCATAAATATTAGTGCAGTGCTTAATAATGTCTTATGTATAGAAATCTTGTCTCTCCGGAGAAATACATTGGTCTAAGAGCCCCAGAGATAGAACAGTAAAATCCTTAGTTCACTGCCTTAAACCTGGCATTTTCTAGATGCAGTGTTCTGCATGGCTTGATTTTGTTTTGTTTGAAACCACAGTATTTCTATTACCATAGAACCTGTTGAAATGCAGGCTGTTTAGCGTGCTAATGTAAATTCTGAAAAGGAAACTAATTTGTACTGTTTTCTTAGGCTGCAACCAAGATTATTTTTTTGTATTAAAAAAAAAAAACCCAACAATTCGATGATGTAAAGGTCCATGAGTTAAACTGCAACTCTTTGTGTAACAAGGAAAAAAGCCACCTGAAAATGTGTGTAAAATGTGTTTTGAGCTGCAACAATGAACACTTTCAAAACAATGCTGTCACTGTTTCAGTACTTTAAAGTGACACTGTGGTTTTCAAGTATTAATAAGCATCCAGGGGGAGCTAGGGAGTAACAGTTTTGCTTTTTCTAATGGTATATAAGGAAATATGAATACAGAGAGAAGTAGTATAAATGACTAATTCGTATTTTGGGGTTGGGGCTTTTTTTACTAGGAACTTTTGATAAGAAACTGGTCAGCCATTCTGAGAGTGGTGGAAAGCCTGTCAAGGTCACTGCCAAGGACAAGAGAGTCAATTAGTATGCAGATCAGAGCCAAGGAGTTCAAAGGTATTGTTCCAATTCAATCACATTAGCCAGGCCAGTAATGAACAAACGGCATGACCTTAATCAGGGAGCCTGAACCACTCATTGAAGGGTAGTCTGTGTGTCTCTGTGTGTATTTGGGGGGGACCAGGAGGAGGGGTTAGGGTGGCAAAAAGGATGTGGTTTCTTTTGTTGTTGTTGTGGTTTGGCTTGGGCTTTTTTTTTTCTTCTTCTTTTTTTTTTTTTTTTTAAAGGGACAGCAAGCCCAGTCTGCTTAATTAGCCACCCGTAGTGGAAACTTATTTCTGGGTTCCTGTGTTCTGAAGTACAAAATTGCTTTTATTTTTGGGTGGTAACTGAAACAGCTTCAAACGGACAGGTGGCTTGAATATTTTAATAAAATGCATTCAGTGATATGCTAAAGGGTATGCAGGAGGAGGGAGATAACCTTATGTAAAACACCAAACCAAATTTTGCAATTACAGTTTCTCTCACACTGTTCTAATTTTCTGAAAGTCTACACGCAAGGAATATTCTGAGTGATTTTTTTTCCCCTTAAACATAACGTAAAGTAATCCGCACTCTAGTTAATAATAGAAAGAGTGCTTATTTAGAAGAAATAATTCTTTAGAATTCTCAGTCAGATAAATATTGCATCATACATAATTATATTTTAGATATGGAAATTGCTAAGTTGTTTCATGCTCTCAGCACAATGCACACTGCATGTTTCGGTGTACTCGATTTAGTACAGTCAAAAAGCAGCATTCATATTCACCTTAACAAATGCCCACTTTATTATAAGCTTACAAAATATATTTCTCTGCTATTTTTCATGTATACATAAGCACGTTCAAATACTTCTACAGAAATGTGTACATAGTGAGGACACAATAATAAAATGACAGGATGTATCTGTACTCATTTATATATTATAATGTCTGCATGTTTCTGCAAAGTGGTTTTTGAATGCATACTTAGGTCTCCATTGAAATTTCTACATAAATCAGGTCTGTGTTCCCTTTTGTATAAGCTAATGATTGAATTTGGTAGCCAAAAATACTAAAATAACATTTCAAAGGGTAACGTTTTTCTGCATCTGGATATGTAAACACATAGTTTCTGCACGCAGAAGGATTGAAAAAAAACCTCTGCAAGAAATCAATATTAACCACTGAAAAATGTGAATGATGCTTAAAATATATTCTCATGGTTTACCTGCAAGTTTTGTGTTCACATGGTTTACTTACAAGTTATTGTTTTGTGTTTACATATACAATAAATTATAAGTTTTCTGTATCTCTCTGGGTAACATTCACTCAACAGTTACTTCAATTGGATCAGATTATCAAAGAAAGCTGCAGGCTTCATTGGGGAGACCGCAGAAATCATTCATTTCTCTGTAAATGAATCGTAATAGGCAACTAAGATTTTAGGAATCAAGGGGCACTTTTTTATTTTTTTCCTTTCACTCTCTTCCTCTCTCTTCTTTGCTGGGGAGGTACTTCATCATATCTCACTAAAACGGAAGATGCATAACAGAAATGAAACTATTCTAGGCTATGAAGCACCCTAGGGGTTCATGAATGTTGGGGGAGGAACACTGATTATACAATGCAATAACATATTGAGACACTATTTCAGTTTTACACTTGGTATCAAGTAAATACAGGATATCTCACCCATGAAGGGTGATTATCTTTCATGAAGGGAGGAAATGAGTTATTAAGGTCTTTCTCAGGAGCAAAACAAGGATAAGAATCTTTATTAATGTAAGAAACATTTTTTCCCCCTACAGTAATATACTTCCTTTTTAGCAAAGATATGGATTTTTTTTGTCTTTAAATTGTCTATATCTCAGAATGGAACACATATCAGTTTTAGCTGACACCACTGCAGTGCTTGAGAATATTGTTAAAAACATGTGCTCATTTTTTTTATCTAGATCACAATTAATAACATTTTTAAACATGCAATGTCTATCTCTCATAAAAACACTTGTAAAGTATTTGACATTTGATTTGAGGATATTAAAAGATTGTTTAAAAATAAACATACACCAGCAGAGCAGAATTTTCACATGATTATTCAGATAGTCAATAGGTCCTCTTTGATCATATTATTATGATGCTTCTGCTGGATTTCAGTCTAAGACAGGCATATTTTTTGCTCTCTCTCTCTGTCTCTATCTCCCTCTCCCCTCCCACCCCCCCCCACCAAACAAGGTCATAGATTTTTTTAAATGAGGACTAGAAGTTCCAAGTACAAGATTAAGTAAGTTCTAACAGTGTTATAAAAGTAAGTGCTTTTTTCTATAATAAAAGGTGTTTAAAAGGTTCGCTACAGCTTTAAACAGAATTACAATTTACTTCTTTCAAGTGTCCAGGCCATAAATTCTTCTCAATTCCCTCTCTCTCTCCTTGTCGGAATTAATGAGATCAGATTTGATCAGGGCAGTGATGTGTTCAGAGCCAAATCACACAACAGCGCGCGTGCGGTAATGGAATTTGCATCTAATGCATACATAAATCAAACATCTTTCTGGACATTTTCATATGCATAATGTCATTTCATCCAGTTCTCTCTGTGCAGAGGGGGAGATTTTTCTCTCTGAGAGAATGACTTTCTTTAATGCTTTCATTTTATTTTCGCTGACTACAATCCCCGAGAATGCGCTCGGTCGGAGAATCTTTCGGGGCGCGGTTGACAGTTCCTTTTCCAAGAGGGGTCCTTCACATTTATCATGCCTCTTCCTCGGGGGCTTTGTTATGCAAATGTGGCTGAAATTGATAATTCCAAAGTGCTTCATTTCGGTTCCTTGGCGGTTGGAGATGGTAGATAAAAAGAAACTGACAAGACACACTGATTGCCCTCAATGCTTGTAACTCTCTTGCTAACAAGGCTCGATATTGTTAAAAATTCCTATTGTTATCAGGGTGGCAGTTCCATTATGCAGGCCTTGCAAATTTCTCATTTGAATATTAACCCTTTAATCACCCAGCTCTGCTCCCCTCCCCCAGCCCCAAGCCAGTTGCCCTCGGGTGGGTCAGAATGCAAACCAGGAAATTATTACCCTATTATTAGTGAAAACTATGTACGTGTGTGTTTTGTTCTGTTTTGTTTTTTTGTTGGTTTTATTTTTTGTTTTTTGTTTGTTTCCTAAACTACATCTATTAATCATTTTTTCAATGAGAATTTTTTACTGTTAAAAAAAAAAAAGGCTTTAGCAAAACACATCTAGCAGAGACAGACAGAAGCGGATTGTTTAAAGTTAGGTTTGGGAGAATATTTACATCGAAATATCTGTTCACAGAAGTCAAATTCAGTAGCTCCTGGAGACTGGAGAAGTTTCATTATTTTTAACTTGTATGTACTTGCACTTTATGTTCCCTCTTAGGTAGGCCTCAGGGAGGGGATAGCGTGTCTTTATATACCAGAGATACATGAGATTTTTAGCTGCTGATCCTACAGGCTGCACCATCCCCATCTCAGGCTCGCCAGCAAGTAACTTCCAGCCTACAGACAGGTGGCTGAAATAAAGGAGTAGAGAAAAAGGGAACTTGAGAACCACAAGGATTTCTGGAACTGTGCTTTTTTTAATCTTGAAGGACACATGCCTATAACTTCCGCTGTTAAGCACATATTATTATTGACAGATCTCACTTACATAGTTACAAAAAAATGTTAATAAATGAAAGGGGAAGGACTGATTCAGGGACCTGATGCTGCAGCCCCTATGATTCACAGGAGTTTTGCTTGTATTTTCAGTGACCACTGCCCTAGAAGTGACATAAAATCAGGAAATGATGAGTTCAAGCTGAAGATTAGGTCACACAGCAAAAGAGCATGACTGGTTGCTAACTGATTTACTCATTGATTAATGAAATTGTGAGGTCTGTGTGTGTCCTCAGAAGGTGAATTCTTTCCCCACCAAGTACATGCCTTCAGGCTCATATTACAATTATAGGTTAATTTTAGTTTGTCATTTTTCTGGGGATACCTGACAAAGTTCCAGTTAAAGTAAATCTTGATGTGACAAAGGTAAGTACAGCAGATGCTGGATGGAAGTGGAGAAAGGAAGGACTGGCACTGTAAAATGAAGCATAGTTCACTGCTATCACCAGGCAGCTGCAACAATATAATATTTCTCTACAATTACTAAGAAGATGCATCTCAACCAGCTCAAGTCAAAAGAACGTCAAAGTTTTCCACTTTCTTAGCTCTGAAGTCTTGCAGAGATGTGTCTGCCAAATTACAGTAAATAAAAAAGACACTTGCACAACAGTAACTGAAGATTTCCTTCCCCCACTCTATAAAAAAAAAAAAAAAGAAAAAGAAAAAGAAAAAGAAAAAGAAAAAGAAAAAGAAAAAGAAAAAGAAAAAGAAAAAGAAAGAAAAAGAAAAAGAAAAAGAAAAAGAAAAAGAAAAAGAAAAAGAAAAAGAAAAGCCTCTCATGTTATTGTAGGAACTCTTGGGAAGCTCATACTTCTTTCTTTCACTTACAGGTGTGATAGCAGATTAAATCCATGACAGAAAACAGTGACAATGCCCACTGTAGAGCTGTGTGAGTTACAACAATTGAATTTCCCATGCCGGTGCTTTTTCTTTCAATTATCTAAAAACACCCTGTTAATTTTTAATGTGTTCATACCCTCATTCTGTTACCAAAACTGCTACCTTTCTCCCCCCTTCCTACTTCAGAAATAGATTTCACTAAACCTGGCTGCTGTAAACTCATTATATGATTCTATCTTTTATTCTATCCATTAGAGTAACCAGTGTTAGTGCTTTTCCCCCTACTTGAGTCTGTCAAGTGCTGTTATTTATGCTCAATGGTATTAATATCTCTGGTTGTATTATAGTTGTGCACTCAAAAATCTCTAATACAATCTAAGCTTGGCAATAGTGACTGCATCAGCTATCAATAATCAAAAAGTCTCACGCAAGTTGTAGGTATTAATAAGAGTCAATATTACATAAATGTAATTAACATCTTCTGCTTGCTATAAAGAATAATCAGTAGTACTTATGGTTTTAAAAAGATCCTCCTCTTCAGAATCAGAGAGCATGCCCATATTATGAACAAGAGAATTAAAGATGTGGCAGTATGATTTTGACTGTTTCTTTTTTTCGGTTACCCTTGACAATGACTCTGCTGTAACCTGGCTACATAATGTTATCTGCTGTCTTTAGGTGGAAGAGGGCTTAAAAGTTGATTTTTTTTCTTTCCCTGCTCAGTTTCAGTGGGCTAATTTCACTAACAAAAGGATTTTCTGTTTTTCTGTAACAAGAAAACCTCTTAGGTAATTTGTGACCGCAGAATTAGAGCAATACAGCCAGACTAATATATATGCAATGGTTTCATTATGCATAAGAGCAGGCACTCTTTACTTTGCAGCCCAAAACACACAAAGCACCCATTAGAATGAAGAGGCCTGTGATGTCTCTTCATGTGCAGAGTGTAAAGGTACATGAATGTCCTTGCTTGTTGGCATTTAATTTACCAGTTGCCTCTGTAGTGGAGCCTTGGCAGATTCAGCTTGAATCTGAAAGACAGGCTGTCATACTGAGAGTCTGCTGCCTACTGCTGAAATTGAGAGGCTTGGCAGATATGCAAACAGTAACTGGGTTTGAGTTGTTTTGATTACAAGTTAAACAGAAAGTCATTGGCAGGGCCAATATAAATCTGCTGAGGTTTTTTGGCAAAATCTGTGGAGGTATTTCTATAGATTCTGCAGAATTCTGTAGCACCTTGATTTCACATCAAAGAATGTCCACCTCTGAACCCGTTCTGCGGATAAATGTGTCAGAAACGTGAGTGAACATGTTTAAGCCGCTGAGAGCTTCCAGATTCAGAAATATAAAGCACATTAACAACATGCTGTACCACACCACCTTTGTACACTTGATAAATTGTGAAACCAAATGTTTCACTGAAGTTCAGGTGGATTTTTGGAGAAGTAAATTAAGGTAAGTTATAAACAGCTGGAACAGGAAGGCAAAATAGATTCTAATGGAAGCTTCAGGTGAGCAAATGCCAAAAAAAGGGATTAGACCATGTCCTAAACTCAGCTATGTTGGTTGGAATGCTGAGATATTTCACCAATACGTTTTTATCACATTAATCAAGATTTTCTGAAGCTGCTTCCTGCATGACATGCAGTGCATTAACTGTGGTTCGACTTGGTACAATTCAGCCTGCAACTGAATTTTTTTGCCCCTTTTTCAATAACTTTGCCTGAAACACCATATTTGACTAAATAACCAGACCTGATAAAATCCAAATGCTCACCCCAAATCTATTTCCTTACAGTTTGTTTCCCTGCCTAATCTGCAATGCTGGGTTGATAAAAGTAACACAAACTGACATTGTATGAGCAAAAAAAGGAGGCTGTAAACTTTAGTTATATGCACTTTTACAGTGCAATCTCTCCTGAATTCTAACTTAGTGTTTTGAACACTAACACATCCTTTAATAAAATCGCCTTGCAATTTTAAGGCAAAACCACATTAATTTTGGAGGGAGGGAAAAGAGTACATATAATTGTCACTCCTATTGTTTCTGTCTGACTGGCTGTAGACAGATTTCTGCAAGGTTGGCTAGCAACAACACATTGATTTACAGAGGCAAGAATATCTCCACAATTCAAAGGGCTAAGACACCTTTATTTGAATACTGAGAATCTGTAAAATGTGGTAAAGTTCTTGGAAAGGACCCAAATGTATGGAATCTTTTTCTCATATTTTTTTTTTTCCCTCCTTTTCCTTTTCTACTTGTATCAGCTACTTTGCCTATTGCAGCTTTCTAGGCAGGAAAAAAATGCTGCCTTTCAATTTGCACCAATTATTACATACCTCATGCTAAATTTTACAAGAACCTAATTTGAGCAAATTGACTTGAATATGTTCTTTATTTTCAGTTCTGGCAAACTGAAAAAGCACATTATTTTCCTGTGAGAAGTAAATGTTTGTTTTCTTTGGAAATTACTCCACTGATATTCTTTTTCTCATACTGCATGTCCCTTTCCCTTGAGCAAACAGAACGAAAGAGTTTATGTGAATGGACCATACTTCACTCTGGTTAATGGGTAACAACAGCATTTTAGGAATTTAATTTTCAGATGAAGGTTGAAAATATATGCCTTTTGTCTTTTTTTGTTGCCTTTCACTGTTCCATATACTTGTCTTCAAAAAAAAAGGTGACTTTAGGAAGCTTTAAGCAGCATCCTCACCCAATACTGCAACCCGATGCAAATTTTTAGAGAACGCTTACAAATGTCAAATCCCTGTGAAAGTGATATACTTTATTACTGTTCTTTCTTATAATACAAACATTTCGGTGCAGCTTGGAGCTTATTTTTCAAAATATACAGGATTTTGATATATGGACAACAGGAGAATATGTATTTTAGATATAATGCCAGAAGTGCTCAAAAGTTATTTCTGAGCTGATTTAACATGGAAAATCTCCAGGTAGATTAATTTTATAGGCTGCTTTTATGGGTGTAACATTTCAAGATGAGAAAGCCGTGCTTCTGAAATTTAGTTTCGGCAGATTTCATTGGCACCTCTATCTCCATCTTTTATTACCTTAAAGTTGAAATTTAATCTCTCTCCTTTTTTTTTTTTTATCCCACTGATTTTTACTTAATTCCTTACTGAAGTGGCTGGGCCTATATTTTTGTTCTCAGGTTCTGTTGTGTCTATTGCTGTCTAACTACATCCTGAAGGAAGAAACAAAATAATTGCAAAAGAGGCACTTCAATAACTATGCTTAGAAATTACAAGACCTGTGATGTAGAAGATTTTTACTGGGACAGGCAGCTATAGGAGGAGGTTAAGCAAATGTTCCCCAAAACCCTCTTTCCAAATGGCTGAATTAATTACAGCGGTAAGAGCAAGTTGCCCCAAACCCAGCTGCAGTATTGTAGTAAAGGCAGAGCTCGAAACTGCAGCCGTTGCACACAAAAAACTTCTGAAACATGACTTTTTAAAGAAACACCTATTTGTAACATTGCCAACAGGGGCTGTGTTGCAATGACAGGAGAATGTGGGCTACACACAAGCATGTTTAGTAATGTTTCTGCACAACTCTTAGTATGGATTCAATATACATTTCATATATGTGTCCAGAAAAAAACCTATGAACAATAGTGCACATTTGCATAATGTGTACATTTTTCTATTTCTGAAACATAGTACTGAATGCATTGCAACTGCATATGGAAAGTGACTTTCATGCATGTGTTAAGGATGCTTTATAAACCTCAATACCTCAGCCATTTGTTTGGTTGTTGTTATTGTTATTTGTTTCTTTGACTGCAGCACAGAAATAGTCAGTATTCTGGCCTGATGGCCTGCAAAAATTGCTAAAAAAGGAGGAATGTATTTTTTAGATTTCAGGAGTGCAGGTTAAGGGAAAGAAAACGAAGCATTTAAATCAGGAAATGTGTGTGTGTGTGTGTGTGTGCACGTTTGGAAATTCACAAACTAACACTTTCAGGCTATGATCTCAGTTTTTATGACTGAATTACATACCTTAAAAAATTGGTCTCATTAATATAAATGCTAAGAAACTCTCAACAATTGTGGTGCCTACTGTAATAAAATTCTCTGTGAGAGAATGACAGAGATACAAAACACTAAACAATGATGATTTCCTTGCTACCAATGCAATTGCATAAGTTAGGTGTGCATTAAGTTCCCAATGATTTATAGCAGTTGAAACTTACAAAAAAGATTGCATTTGATGTTTCTTTATAAAATACAAAAAAGGTGATGTTTACTCACAGAGTGGTTAAAAGAAGCAGAAGCTAAATCTAGATTATAGAATCTGTCTTACAGAGATTTTTGCATACCTTTAATATAATTTTTTTCCTGCAAATTTTCCTTAAAGATATTTTTCATTAGTCAAGCTTGCATATACTATTTGATAGTTTGGAAAAAAAAAAAATCTTTATTTTTTCCTCTCTTGCCCTCCTCACTGCTAGCCTATTAGTGGAAGTAGCATTTTATTGATTAGACATTTAATAACAATATTCTTTTATATTTGCTCAAATGTTTAACTGTTTGCATTGTAGCTGGTGCAAAGGTCCCTAAGAATTGTACAACTGAAATGGGAGAATGAAGAAATGTATTGGCTATGACAAGAAGAAGTAATTGCTTTTCCTCAAAGGATCAGATGTGGTATAGTTGTTTGAAAAACAATCTAAACAACATTTTGTTCACCATTGATTTTAAAAGCATTAAAATTAGTTTTTATGCAGCTATACTCATTAAGCTTTTATGTATACTGTGTAGGGTGAATAGTTAAGAAGCAATAAAGCATCCTGCAGTAAAATATACTTTGCCAGTTGTCAGAAGAAATAAAATACATAGATTGGGAATGTTTGTTTCCTGTAGAATATTGTGATATTTGCCATGTTAATTACAATCCAAATAAAGCTATTTTATCTGTGTATTTTAAACAGTCTTGTAGCTGTAGATGGCTAATACAACTGTTATTGAAAGTGTTGTGTTTGGGGATTGTGTGTTCATACTGATGAGAAACAATCACCAGCTACATATATCCCAACAATTCTTGCACTCTAAAAATAAATCTTCTCTTAGAAATTGGCATTCCAAAGTCTAATTGTAAATTTTTGCCTCAAAAAACAAATGAAAGCGCCATGCTGTGCAATTTTGTTCTGTACTCCCTTTAGTTCTTCACCTCAGTATCTGCATTCATACACAAACTAGTCCCCCTAATTTCAATGAAGTAGTTAACAATTTTTTAAAAAAATAAATAGTCTGGAAAACAGCAACAGTGTAGTGCCCAAGGAAAGGAAACTTATTTGGTTATTACTTGGAAGAGCATAGACTTTTATTTTGTTTCTCAAAAATGAAGAGAGGAGTATGTGTACAGTACAACAACATGCCATCAGAGAGAATAATGCATATAAAAATGAATTCCTGTTATTGTGTTCAGGTGTGTTTGTGAATAAAAAATGGAATTTTGAAAAGTCAATTAAAATGCATTTAAATTCTTTAACATCAGAATTCTTTAATGTGAAAAATTTTTCTCGACAGTTTGTCAGTATCTCTGTAAGCACTGTGCTGTGATCAGAACTGGTCTCCCCCACCTACAACTGTTAGATGGCTCAGGAATGCATTACACCTTCCTGTCTCAAATGAGGAGACCACTCTTGAAAACATGGAAGTACTTATAAAGCAAATAACCTTTAATTAAATATCATTGTCTAACATTAATCTTTATAGCTCTGCTCCCTATGGAAATAAAAGTGGATATTCAATTTGTTTTGATTATGCATGAATTTTAACAGAAGCGTTATTTCTATATTGCTGTGTTCTTCAAGAAAGCAGCATATTTGTGTCAGCATAAGCCATTAAGAAGATGGTTCCTCATTAATGTGAAATAAGAGTGACTCATTTCTGTTGTGTATAAATAGATTGACATTTAGAAAGATTAATTATTATTTTTAAGAATAAACATCAATTCATATGTGGCTGGTGTAACCTTCCCATTCAGTCTGAAATCCCAGTTATTTTCAGAGTTAACTGTGAAGTGAAATACAAAGTGTTTCTATTGTTAAATGGGTATTGTTTGTGGTACCTGCTGATTTCAAGGATGTTTAGTTGCACAAGATACAAGATACACTTTTCTCCTAAACTAGGATTTGCGTAGTGGTTCTTTATGTACATGCACAAGACAGAGCAGGGACACATACTTAAAACCTGCTTCCTAGTATCTTGAAAAAACCTCCATTCAAAAGGGTATCTTCAGCCTCATACAGTTTCATTCATTTTTTCCATCTTAGGATAATTTTGTGGCAGCCAGATCAGGAAAGTCCTGAAATTCTATCTCAGTGCTTGGTCACAGTGCCAGGGTGCATCCCACTTCATCAGACTCTGGCAGCACTCACCAACAGGTCTTCTGCTCTTGGCAAACGGAAATTAATCTACTCTTGGTGAAAATACACCCTTTAGTGCTGAGCTAATGCTGTCTCCTGTGCTAACCATGGATGAGGGATAAACAAAGAGGAAAAGGGTGGTCTTTCCAACTCTTCAGTATTGGAGTATGGTTTTTGCTCTGGCCTCTAACAGTGAAGTGAGGAAGGCAAGTTCCATGGTGAATGAGGAGGTAGACCATAATCTCTGTAATAATGCTCTGCCTGACTTGGTCTGAGGGTGCTTGTCCTCAGTGCAGTAAACACTGGATTTTTTTTGTAGCTGTGTGGCAAGACACACTTTGCCACTCCACTGTGGCTATGCATTTGCAGGAGATGTCAGAGAGTGTTTAAATAACGTGTAATGGCGTGTTGCTCTTCCATCATTTAGGGAAGTGGCTCTCCCCTGTGACAGTCATTATATGCTCAGTGCTGAACCTTGGAAAACACTTTTAATCCTGCCTGTTGTGCCCACACAGCTAGGCAAATGCATACATTCAGCACAGAAGCATTATACCAATGTACAACATGATGTTTAGTGATGAAGCCTGAACAAACTGAACCAATGCAGACCCTGGGAAACATCCACTGCAGAGGCAGAGCTGTGGGCAGATCCATCAGGGTAGAAATTCCCCAGGAGCAGAATTCTCTGCACCAGGCAGGGGTCCCAGCAATTCCTCTCACAGCCTGGCTTTCTACTCTGCAAACAAGGTGAAGAGATAGAAATAAACAAGAGAAGTGAAACAACACATGCAAGGAAGGTCACAGCAGAATGTTAGATTTTGAGGAGAAAACAGAGAAGCAGCATTCCTCTCATTCTTGCACATATAACCTCCATTCTGATTATAGGAAAGAAGTAGGGGCTGCAAAGGCAGAATGCTTTTGGGTGGCTGTCCTGCCATTCCACTATGTATAATCAGGATCCCAGACTTCATGTACAGTCAACAGAAAGACAGGTTTTTAATGCTGCTGTTTTGAATTAGAATTCAGACTTCTGACTACATAGGAATCCTTGACACTGCCAGAAGAGAGACAACACTGGGTCTTACTGCATAAGCATTCAACAATTACATTCTCCTGAGAGTCCCTCCCTTTCTTGCACCTAATGGGAGGTAGAAAGCTGTTGTTGAGGATGTTGGCTGTGCAGTGACTAGGCTGGGAGTGTCACAGCCAAAGGGCACAAGTGTGCTCTCCCACAAGTGTGGGAAGAACTGCAACAATTCTTTTTAGAAACAAGGTAGACCAAATTAAAAATTTTATCTGCTTATCTCAGGCTATAGACCTTCTCTGAATTAACTCTTGCTTGAAATCTAACAGCTGTCATTGGATAAGTATCACTTTTTCAACTATCCAGTAACACATTTGATAGTTGCAGTGAGGAATAATCCACCTTAAACCTCACTTAGAGGTTTCAATGCTGTTAACACTGAGCATCTGGAATACAGCTTTTGTCTTTAGCTGTTGATTTTTACAATTTTGTAAAAATTTTAATTTTTTTTTGCCTTCTGGATGAAGATTCCCCTAGTATTAAATCTTTATATATGTCTAGAGATGTGCTTAAACCATAATCAAGTTATCCTTTGCATTACCCTAAACTAAATAAATTGAGTTATTTCCATCTTTCACTCTAAGTCCTCCTCCAGTTCCATCTCTGAAGTCTTTTCTGCTCCAAAGTCTTTCCAACCCTTCTAGGACTGGTCCCACTGCTATTAAAAACACATGTAACTTCTCTACTTCTACTCTGTATTCCCCTGTTTATTCGTCTAAGGACCAAGCTAGTCCTTTTAGCTACAATGTCACACATTAAGCTCCTGAGGAGGAGATGAAGGGGATTAATGGATCTAGAAGTCAATTTTTAAAAGTTTACACCAGAGTGAATGCTATTATAAAAGCCTTTAATGAGAATGAACCTGTGCAAATATCACTGACTGTACCTCTTCAGCATTTGTTTTACAGTAGAGATGGTTGCACATTAAATATCTTTTGGCAAGGGAGTTAAGGATTCTATTGGGAGCACTATTAACATCCGCTTTTTGGTACTCTACTCCTTGGGAGATCATATTGTTTCCTACTTGAGTAAGTCTATCAAAACCTGCCCTTGCTCAGGAAAGCATCATTTTGTTAGCACTCATTTTCAATCTTTCTGAACTTGCCAGTAAAATATACTTCAATGGGCTTGTTCAATGTCTGGTATGAACACAGATGAGAAGATAATTAGCTGTGGCTGGGAAAAAATGGGTAGAAACAGAAGTTGAAAGTTGCCCTGAAAATATTCTGATCTGAAACCCATAATGTTGATTATTTGCCATAATTTCTTCTCTAAATTATAACCAACTGGTTCTATTACAGATGTTACTTCCCAGTGTAAGTGAAACTCTCTGAGGAGCAGTGATAAGTCAGTGAAAGTGTATGGAGGAGAGGGTGAAAGAAGCACAGTCAAGAGGATGTGGTGAGAGGAAATGATGAAAGGGCATATTAACATAGCAGGAAACAGCAGAACATGTAGCAAACACACTGAGGACTGCGTGCATTTTATGTGTCAAATTACCTCCAAAGAGGTTTTTTTGGAATTTAAAGCATAGTAAGAAAGTATATTGCAAAACTCTCAGGACCTAATTATGTGGGACAAAGTAGTCTGCAAGACCTTCATAATCTGTCTAAAGATGCGGGTGTAGAAGGAAGCTAACGAGCAGGTTATTTTGAGTGAGTGTCTGAAACTCCAGTTGTACCACATGTAAAAGAGCTTATGTGCAATAAACAGAAAACTGCAGGAGGTTTTAATGCACACCTGAAGCAGCAGAGTGACGTAATGGAGATAAGACAAAAGGAAAGAGCTCACAGTGGCTTGTTTGGGCAAAATGGGCTCA
This sequence comes from Dicaeum eximium, assembly GCA_013396995.1. Lineage (NCBI taxonomy): Eukaryota > Metazoa > Chordata > Aves > Passeriformes > Dicaeidae > Dicaeum > Dicaeum eximium. The sequence continues at coordinate 700,447 of VWZP01002662.1, forward strand.
AGTGTCTTTGAAGGCTGGCAGCAAACATTACAGAGCTGCAGTTTAAGTAAGAACGATCCGCAGATTCTATATCGTCATAATGAAACACATTTTCCATGGCTTAGATGACTCATCTACTACCTCTAAATACCTCAAGGTATTTAAAGATCACAACAGAATTAAGATCTGAGAGATGCTAAAACAGACACCATACCTGCAATTTTAGCCTTCAGCTGGGAACCAAGTGGCAGCAAAAGTTTGTCTTTTGCCAGAAATTTCAGATGAATGGGGATAGTGGTGCCTTTGGTGAAACAGGCTTAGCAGGGACCCTTACAGCACAGACAATATGGTTGAGGGGATATGATAGAAGCTGTAAAAAAATCAAAGTATATTAATGCTTATATAGGTTATATATTAGAAAATATGATTCTTACCTCAAGCTAAAAAGTGTTGATAACAAACTTTGAATCATGAGACCTTAGGTTAGTGATCAAGCCAATCATCTGTGTGGAACATTTAGTGTGTTTGAAGTAATCTTTATCTTGAAAGATCGTGAAAGAGAGTTGAAAACTTCTGTTCTCATTGTGTCTGTCTTTTTTATCCACTACCTAGTTTTACTGTTTCCTTTAGTTTATTCACTTAGAAATGTGACTGAAATGTGATCCTTCAGTTACTCCAAGAAATTTCTATCTGCTGGGTCAAGATGTTTAGCCAGTTTGATCTAAAGCATAGTTTTTAATTCAGTCTGACACATTTTTACACCTTCAGAGAAGCTCAGATGACACAGTTTTTGAAGAAAAAGTTTCAAAAATACAGGGATTAATCCCCAGCATCAGTCCCTTTCTGGCTCGTAGCATAGTAATGAATACAGTCCTTTTTCTAAGAAAATTTCCTCTTCAATAACAAATTATAAGTTTGTGTGAAGCAGTAGTGTCCAAAGAAGAGGATATTTCTTGAGAGGTGGACTGTAGTAATCTTTTTTTGCCTATAATTTTTCTTTGCTTTAAATTCATAGTTATTCATAATTGCCTTAAAAACAATTTGTACAGTGTCTAACAATGTTTCACTGGTTCATAAAAATGAGAACAAAATGTTCTTTGCTCAAAAATCAAAGTGTTAATCTTTGTTCTATCTATCGATCCTCCTCAGCGACTGCCCTTTGGTTCATGGCCACAGAACAACCTGTCAGCTGAGGAGCCATGATTTTAAGCTTTTTTACTGGCTTTAAAATTAATGTTTATAAGGAGTGTACTTGCAGTCAAAATGTAAATAGAAATTTTTACTGGAGCTCTTAAACCCTTACAGTGTCACTGTAACTGTACACTGTGCACCTGTAGTTACAGCTATCAGCATTTCTGCTGTAAGACCTTGTATTGAGGAGAGATTTGGTTTAAGATAGACAGCAAGTATTTTTTGCATTGTCATATTAACTCTAAAATTCTACAACGAGCATGAAATATTTGGACACTTTTACCCTGTGGGAAAGCACACACACACACACATATATATATATAAAGTTGCTTTTCTTTCATTTCTTAAAGTAGCATTAGTTGGGGTGTCAGTCTAAAAAGACACTACACGTTGAATTTTTTTATTTCAAACTAAAAAAAAATCTATGGGATATAAAACAATGCATTTAATGAATCTGTGAAGCTCTACAAAGCAGGATCTTCAGTAAATCTGATAGCGGTAAGAATGTACTTCAGGCAATTGCACAAGAAATTTAGTAAATAAAAATGGAAGCTGGTTTTATGAGTGAATATTGAAAATGATGCTCTCTTGTGCAGAGAGCACTAGTGCATGTGAAACCCTATGTGCTTTTTACATAATATGCCTCTCTAGTTAACATATAACATAAAGTGTCACAGATCTTTTAGAGCTTGATTCACTATGAAAGAAACACAGCCATCTGTAGTGTGAAAGTTTATGACTCAATTGTCCACACCTTACAAAGTGATTCAGCAAAGACATATCTGGGCCGTGGAAACTTTTCTTTCCCTTATTCCATTAGTTCTTGCTTTGAAAGAATAAAGAAGATCTTTGAGATGCAGTATGCATTTTAATTCTCGCACAGTAAGACAGTATGCAGGTTTAAGCATGTGCTTTTACTTATTATTTTTGTATTTAAATAAAAAATATTATTTATTTTTTTAACATTATTATTTGTAAATAATATTTACTTATTATTTTACTTATTATTACAATCACAAGGCCATTTCCTGCTTCTGAATAATATTTTGAATTTTCAAAGGTGGATTAATAAAATGTGAAAAATGGCAAGTCATTTTCAAAGTGATAGGCGTATGGATAGATTAGATTAGACAGAAATCTGGACAGACCATTGGAGAAATGTTGTTAGACAAAATGAGACTTCTGCAATTACTTCTAGTCCAGTTGTGACCCATTTTGTAGAGGTTATGCAGTGCTATTTTTTAGCTTTCTTTTTCTTACAAATGCAAAAAACCCTATGTAGAGCCTTAGTTAATATCCCATCCTTATGTCCTCATACAAACCGTAAGTTTCCAAAAATAATCAGTTTGACATTATAAGTAACATTATCATTTATCTTTCTTTTCTTTTTTTCTTTTTCTTTCTTTCTTTCTTTCTTTCTTTCTTTCTTTCTTTCTTTCTTTCTTTCTTTCTTTCTTTCTTTATTTCTTTTCTCTCTCTCTTCTCTCTCACACACAAACACTGTATATATAAAATGCATAATTCCCCTTTTATGTTTGGTACACATAAACAGAATTCATGTGCCTAGAGTCCAACAGATCAGCTGACACACAGTAACTGCAAGGACTTCTGCATTTTCCCTCTTTATTTAGTGTTCTCTCTAAGCTTGGTTGTGTGAAGCATTTCCCTTTAGGACTCCCTGCAATATTTCCTTCTTCCTATCTTTTATTTTGATTGGGGTGGATCCACACCTGACATTGTGAACAAATGAGCTTCAGTAACTTTTAAATCCCACTACAAGTCTTCCTGAGTTCTAACACTTTCTGACAGATTGGGGCAACCCTGTTATATACCCTCTGAAGAAATGGTAAATCTTTTTGCCCTTCATGATAGCTGCCAAGTAGAAGAAGCTGAATGCATATCTAGGCTCACTTTGGAAATCACCTTGCTTCAGGAACATGCTATTTCTCTCATTTGATATCAAATCTTTGCCAGAAACCAACAGTTTCAGATGAGCCAATTTTTTGAGATGAAAGAGCAAGAAAAAGTCAAAGGTATCCCTTTTTTTTTTTTTTTTTTTCATTTTTTTCATTTTTCCCCCTGGTTGTTTTTAATCTTGGCATTCTGTTCATGGAGCGATCTTTGTTGCCAACATGTCTGCTGCTTCTCCATCTCTCACCCTTCAGGTTTCTTAAAATAGCTAAGAACACAGAGTTTCTAAGCCCGAAAAACACACTTACTGGGAAAACCCGTATGCATGAAGTTAAAAAAATATATATTTATACTGTAAGCCCTGCAACCTGGCTTCCTGCCCACATTTGGGCATCTGTGCTGTCTCTGGATACCTCAACTGACACATGCCAGATCCAAAGAGGAAGAAATAAAGGGCACTGCTGGTTCAGTGCTGAGCCCATGAACACAGTGCAGTATCTTTGAGAGGTGGGGTTTGCCACCATTAATCTGCTCATTATCACAGGCCTCTGGAGAGTAGGGTTCAGTCTTTATTATCTGAAATTAAAACTTCTTTCATAATACATACTGTCACTTCAAGCAGAATTCATTTAGTCATTCTTTTCATTCTTTCACTGCAGAGTCTGGAGTATGTTTTCAGGTGAGTGCATCTTCAAGTACAAATCCAAAGAAAGTCATACAGGGCATGGCAAAAGACAGAAGATGATAATTTAACACATAAGATAATTTAACACATTAGATGATAATTTAACACATCAAAAGTTCACATATCTAGAGTTAGTACTGAATTCATGGAAATAGAAACAAAAGTTTTAGAAGGGAGCATAGCAATTCCTCAGGTTTTTGGCACAGAAATAAAATTCTCCTCTAATGAAGGGGATGGGTTTTTAGAAGGAAAAATTCAAACTGGAAGAAAAAATGCTGGCATACAAATGAAGAGGAAAGACAGAAGGAAAAATTCCTGATATATATGATAAGCTTCAGGAAAGCATAGAGAGTTCAGAGGGTTGAAGCAGGGGTAACTGAATTCAGGATCCAAGATGTATGCTATTTAATTTCTCTGATCTACTTCTGTTTTCACCTTTCCAATTTTTCATGGATTTGACAAAGGATTTTATTTATGGTCAGCAGAGATGAATATATAGAGAGAAGAAAAATGATGGAAGAGTATTCCGGGCAACCCTCTTTGTTGCCCTAAAAGATATTCCTTAAGTCCCCAACAGCAAATGACACTGTCAAAAAGATTTCCAGTAGTACTGCTTGCCCTTGGCCCATCCCTTCCTACCTGGAAACATTTGGCTACCAAGGTTTTTTGCCTTCACAGGGTTTATGCAACAAAGAACTGTAAAAACATAGACTGTCAGCTCCAAAGATATTTTTATCCTCTCTGCAGGATTCAAGGATATGCAAAGAGAAGTTGGCAGATTTATGGTACTGAGTTAGGAACTGGTTCTGCACCGGCTGAAGAGCTTGTTGAACTTGCACAACGCGTAGGGTACAGGCTGGGTGGGTTTTGCCATCTGCTTAGGAACAAAAAGCAAGGGAGAATTTCAACAGCTGTTTGTTGAGTCAGATACTTGTCCCTGATTGTTTGTGCCACAGCGGCAGATTACTGCCAAAGAAATGCATCCCCTGTTGCTTAATACACCTGACCTGGATGTTATAAAGTTACACCTGCTGGAAACAAGCCTTATGATGTAGTGCTCATAAAATGCCAGTGATTCTACTAGAGAAATGTTCTGAAATCAGCATGTTGAGTTCATCCTTGATCCTTTGTAGCTAGTAGGGATAAAGCAGGGGGCAGTAGGGATTTATCCCAGCTAATTCTACAAGGTGATTAGGGCATGAGCGTGATGCTTACATTATATTCAGGTTTTCCCCGAGTATGCTCAGTTTTGTTGGGTATGACATGCTGCATGTGAGTCACTCATGTTCTGCATGAGTCATATGCTGAAGTGTGAAAGCAGTGCTGTATCTCTGCCGTTGTTACCCGCTGCTCAGCTGCTGCCATACCACACAGCTCAAGCCAACTGAGCTCACCTTCCCAGTTTGAGCCAGCTCTCCTCAGCTGCCTGAGCCCTATAAATATGACCCACAGAGTTGTCCAACATATAACTAATACAAATGCCACATGGGTTTGGGATCAGTCTTTGAGTTACGAGTCTGTGGGTTAGAACCTCCAAGAGTTCTTCTGAAAGCTCTGTAAAGTGTCCAGAAACATGTTGGCATCTACAAAATATATTTTAAAAAGGGAAATAATTTATGTAGTCTTTTGAAGTGCCACGAGTGCACTCGTCTGTAGTTCTAAGTAGATAAAATGTGTTTGTTTTTCTCACAAACCTGACATTTTAAGACTGCAAACCTACTGCATGTTTGATGGATTTCTTAAAGATCAGGTGAACCAAGAATGCTTTCACACCTTCAAAGTCTGAGAAATTCTGGTCAGTCACAGAAACTCAGAGAAATTCCAGTCACATCCCAGAGGTCAAGCATTAGTCAAACATGGCACATCCATTGTGGACTACTGAAGTGGTTTTGGTTTTTTTTTCACAGATAAAAAAATAGTCCTTCAGTTTACAGGTGAGTGTCAAGAAGTTGTAGAATTTGTTTTGGCTGCAGTCATCAATCTGTTCCCTGCTGTGGCTGTGGTCACCACATGGAGCCCTTTTTTATTTGTGGCATACAACCTTTGTTCCAGTTAGGTTATAATGAATACCTCTGGATTAAAGCTGCTTAATAAAGGATATAAAGAAGAGTACAGTTATATTATACCCATTGTTTCTATATGTCCAGTGATTCTCCAATGCTGTGTGATTCATGGAGCTGAAAGAAATTATTTGCCTAGAAAAATATTAGTGCTGATTCTGCCTGTAGAACCCCTTAATTCCTGTTACACATGTCAGCATATTATGACTGTGAGCTGTCAAATTCTAATGACTAAAATTTCATTTTTCTATCTTTTCATGCTGTGTTTGAGAACTATAGATCGGAAATAATTCCCTAGCTAAATTCTTCAAATGGTAAACTCAACTGTTTTTGTTCTCTCTCACTTTGTCTCTATTGCTTTCTAAATTTGTGTTTACATTAGTGACTTTCTCTTTTTTATGTTTCTCTAAGAGAAAAAAAATTGATTTTCTTCTCAGAACCACTATCCATTTTAAAGAACATAATCTTAGTTGACAGCACACAGATTTGATGCAAAAATATTTTTTTATCCACTGATTTGATCAAAACATGGGTTATTTAAAAGAAGAAGAAGGAAGAGGCAAGGTTAGGAGGAAACAAAAACTTACCATTTCATGTGGTTAAATAACCTTGACACTGGAAAATATTTTTGTCATCCTCCTTGAAACAGGAATTTGTTGACACAATGTTCAATAATAGAGATACAGGACTAATGCTAACATGCTTCAAATACTGCACCAAATAGCATCTATTGATCCACCTGTTATTATGCTTGTTACTGAAATGCTGTATGTAAAGCAAAGGAAACCAGTTTCCAATTTAAGTCATTAATAGATTGGTTTTGAAATTTATGTTATACATGTCCAACAAATCAAGAATAAAAGCATGTGAAAGGCTGTGTAGTCTGTATTGAATTACTCATTTTTTTCCACAGTAAAAGCCTTTACCTAGAGATTGACCAAAGAATTTTAAATATCTCATTATATATATGTCATTGTTCAAAGTGTCCCTAAATGGGATTAAACAATACTCACTCAAGAGTTTCCTGTGATGCCTATTCCCCTCCTCTCGCCCCCCTTCCCCTCCTCACCTTGACTTAAATTAAAGCTAATGATATGTTTTCAGTGTAAGGTAAAAGAAGGATTTTCCTTGAATGACTTTCCAACATTTTCAAATCTAATTCATTATAAGTACTTCTATCAAATGATTACTTATTTCAACTCTTTGTCTCAGAGGATTTGACTCTAAAACACACATGTCTGATATGGATTTAATGACCATGTTATAAACTGAAGCAAGCTGAAGCAGTATTCACCTACAAATTTCTGTTTGTGCTCAGATTAAAAATAGTGCCAGGACAATTTTTCAAAGAATAATAGATCTTTTCCTTACTGCAGTTTTTCCCCTTGTGTGTACTAGTTTGTCTTAGTCACTGATTCTTCAATAAAAGGTAGGAGACAGCCTCATGAGCTTCCAAGGAGAGGGAGGAAAGGGCAAAGCAGAAGGAACAGTGGAGAGAGGCTATTTTTGCATAAAAGTCTACTTTGGAGTACCAACTCAATGACACCACAAATTTTTAAACAAAATACTTATTTCAAAAACCATTCCTGTTTTCTAATCCTGTGTTAAAAATATTTCCATAACCATAGGCATAGTAACACTAAATATCTTTATAAGGAGGGAAGAAGCAAATAGCTTTGGTTTCTTACCAAAAAAAAAAAAAAAAAAAAAAAAAAAAAAAAAAAAAAAAAGTTGAGATAATTAAGGTAGCGAACATATTGCGCTGCTATATTGGTTCAGTCACCTGATCTGTCTCTCCGATCACTATTTTGCACGATATACATGGTTTTGACGGGCTTGTGATAGACTGCTGTCTGAAATTCTTTAATCTGGGTCTCCTGTTTGGCAGTGCAGCAGACTTTGCTATTTTGGGTTTTTGAAACAGAGCCATACTCTGGGAGGATAAGAGATAGCTGTGACTCTGTACTGACTCATCAGTATGAAGGAAAGCCAGGTAAACTCAAACCCAACAGTGGTCCTGTTTGTGCTGCTGCTTGTGCAGATGTGCAGCAGAAGTGAGCCCACTGAAATCTGTGCTTTTGCACCTTTGTGCATACCTGGGGACACCTGAGAATCACGCCCAAATAGTTTTAGGTTAAGAATATAATAAGAATAAAATAAGTGTTTAAGCCTGCAGGAGGTATGTGGGAAAATCAAAACTTTCTGAGACTTTGGAGGTGAAACTGCTGAAGTGCCCATTCAAGGACAGACTGTGTTGTTGCATCAAGGACTGGCTTTGGCACAGGAGAGTACATGCTGCTGAGCCTGTCTTTGGCCTGTGTAGAAGAGAAATTTATAAGTCACTTACACATAGCTCTGTTCTCAGATTACAACAGATAGGAAGGAAGACTGAGTTATTAAATAAAACTTAAAAAAACCCCATTTTTTCTGTTTTTGTATGAAAAACAAGGATGCAAAGAACAGTTCAAATACAAAATACAAAAAATCCACTTAATCTATTTATAAATCTATATTTTACTGTATTTGCTTGCATTTTGACTTTAAATCATATTGTATGTGAATTTTGTCTTAGTCATTCTAGGATGTATGTAACTTTCCAGAGCTCAGTCAGGACTAAGGGATGGAAGTGCAAAAACTGGGAGAACTCAGGGCAGAATGGCCTTGATCCTTCGGCTTTTTTAGCTGGCTTTGTAGATATTTCCCCAAAACTTTCTTTCTATGTGGCTTAAGAAAGAAAATTGAGTAGCTGGCTTTTTATGCATGGGTTTGAAGAGTTGTGTTGCTGAAAGCAGGTAGCATTTAGGAGGTGGGAGCTGCTGTATTCTGGTTGCTTTTATTTGTAGGGACTTGTCAGGTCTTTCTGATCAGTACTGCAGGTGTTTTCTCATCCAGAGCATTATGAGAGTGTTTTAAGACCTTAACTTAGCAAGGATTTATTTTTAGGAGATGAAGAATGAATCTGCAGCTGAAGGGCAAGTGGAGTCTGCAAAGTTTATACGAACATGCTATCAGCAAGGAAGATCTCTAAAACAGTCTGAAAATTAACTAAACACTGTTTTCCTTACCTGGGTTTGAGTCTGCTAGTTGTGGTTATCTCCTGCTTGTGTGCACAAGGGATTTAAAGAGCTTCACTTCTTTTAAAGGGCAGGGTGCAACTGAAATCCTCAGGGCAGATCCTTTTCTTCAACACTTTCACTGGATCTGTCTCTGAAGTTTAGCTCACGGTGCAGCAATCTGAACATTGTTTTGATGGCGAAATCCATTTATGACATTCCCCATTCCTGTTCAGTAGTTTGTTGCATTCTATATTGGACAAGACCAATTGTGGTGCTGTCCTGAGAAGTGACCCTTTGGCATAGCCTGTCTTTAATCCAAGTCTGCCACCAAAGAAAGGAGCATATTGTCAAGGCCTGCTTCTTGCTCACATCAGAGAAGCCTGAAAGCAATCAAAGTAGGCTTCCCTCCCCTCTTAAATAGAAATCAGAAAAATTGATGCAGGAATTCTGTTTCTGTTATCAAAAAGGAAAGAAAGATTTTCAAAGGCTGTTGCTATAAAACAGGGTTACTCAACACCCTTACTTCTTTAGACTCCATGAGATTTCCCTTACAAGTTAGGAAGAAAGGTATAGATCCCAAACAAGATTATACAGATTGTTATCAAAACAAAAACAATGGGAAAGAAAAAACACAGATTTTGTATTGTATATCCCCTAAATCAACTGTGAATAAAATTGCTGATTTTCTTTTGTTGGAGATTCGATTTGCTAGCAGTGAATGTGTAGGACAACTGCCTTGTGTTTCTGAAGGTGCCTGCAAAAATGGAAAGATTCAGAGTTTGCAATGAATGTTTCTCAAAATTTGCATGAAAGTGTGTAATTTGCCTCTTGCTAATAGTTATTTTCCTTCTTAAAATATTTCAGTCGAGTAACAGCAATGATAGTATGACGTGGGTTAGCTTTACAAATTTGTTTACATTTAGTATTTATATTGCAGTCAAGCGTAGCAGCTCTCCTCAGGGACTCATCTCTATTCGCTGCCGCCAGTGCAAACTGCTGAGTGCTTTAGTCCTGCTCTGGTTCTTACAGCAGAGCTCTCTCACATTTGGGGTTCTCTGATGGACAGGAGCACAGATAACCAGGTCTGGGGGTCCTTACCTCAAAGACTTTATAGGAGCTGGTCCTCAAAGGCTGCAGTGCAGCAAAGATTTACATGTGTTCTGAACAACCCATCCGAGTTCAAGTTAATCCTTTCAGAATTAAGATCCTGAAATTTAAATGGCAAACTTATGCAGCATGAACAGCCAATAATCCATATAACTAATCTGTACAACCTACAGGCTGAAAGCTTTCTTCTGCCCTATGAATGAAGAGAAGAGAGAAGAAGATTTGCTCCACTTAACAAATCTGATCCACTAATCATAAACAAAATGGGGGCAAGAGAGGGCAGGGTGGTGATGAAGGCAAGGAGAAACAAATCCTCAGTAAATAGTTTAATTTGCTCCAATATTTCTTTGTTGTCAGGATGCAATTTAACTGCATGATATTCAAAGTTGTTGCGAGTTTGTGCTACAGAGGAAAATGCACGCATGTGAGCTCTGAGGGAAGTACACAAATCTGTGAAGAAATCATAGCCCTAATGCAAAATTTATAGGATCTTATTTCCAAGTAGGTAATAATGTACAAATTTGTCAGAACCAAAGACGAGTTAAAGGAAGATGTCATGCAGGAGCAAACTGCAGAAAACCCATCAGCTGCTACCCCACGTGACAGACCCAGAGGCAGCTCCAGAGCCATTAACACAACTGCCTAGGGAGTTTGACAAGGAAAAAGATTCTGACACTGGAATAATATCTGCCAGCACTTGGCATCTGTGTCCTGTGATGGCCAACCATCCTACATGGGTACAGACTCCACTGCTAGAAAAAGCAGGAAAATGAGAGCAGTAGCAAAGAATTATCATTTCTCATATTAACTCATAATATTCACAGAAATTTAGAAATGGGAGCTGGAAGGGCAAACCATTTTGCCTATGCATAGTTGCAATTTTTATTCACACAAAAGGAAAGTATCAAAAATATGTATTTGAAAAATATTCTAAGAACATTTGATTTTATAGGTATGACAGAGTGAATGATAATAAACATCAAAACAGTATTTTTGCAGGTCCCAAGCTTCCCAAAGCTGACCCTGGGCTAGCACTAGTTGCTGATTTACAGGGTGAAAATTATTCTTATTTAACAGAAGTGTTTGGTTTTCTTACACATTTTTTACTGTTTGCAACCAAATCAATAATCTGAAGATCAGAAAAAAAATGCAGTAATAAGTAAGAACTAAATCTGGCCGCTCCTATGCAAACATCACTGGTATTTGAAACCTTGGTCCAGCACTTAATTCCAAGGGCAAATCTTTCCTGAACAGTTTTCCTACTGCTAGGAAATCAGGCCCTATGAACTCCCTGAGGGCCAGCACCCGTGGTTTCCAGTGCCCAAGTGACAGACTGATCTAGCAGGTCCAGCCCCTACAGACATTCCATTGAGCGTGTACTTTTGTAACCTTGTTGCACTGTTTGTGAAAAATGGCAAAAATGCCTGAAAATACCCTTTGAGCCAATCTGCAGTTTTTATCTGAACTCACATACGAATGCCTCTGCAGCAGCAGCATTTGTCCAGCTCCCATCATCCCAGCAGGGTACAGCCTGAAGGAAGGGAACGTGTGGTACCCATCCTTGCTTCAACCAGCTCCCCCTTTGCACCTCATGTGCTGAAAACGGCCCCTGCCTCTGCTTCCAAACCATTTGTTTTATTTGTTGCTCTTGTGACACTGCAAGATCTCCCTGTTCATCGTGGCTGCAATTATGGCTACGGCTGAACCCCTGGTACTGGAAGTAAGAGTCTGGCCCTGGAGAATAGAAGGCTATAGCCTCTAGCATGTTGTTCCAGTCCACTGGCATCTTAACTAGACAGCCTTAGGTTTAGCATAAAATCCATATTCCTAGCCTTGTGGAGAAGTGAGGCAGGATCTGTTTTCTTTTTCCTTTTACCGCAAACATCAAGCAGACAGACGCAAAGTTCAGGAGACAAAAGACTGTTTCTCTGTTGGCTTTTTGTCTCCGCTTTTCTGTTGGTTACCTGTACCCTGTGAAGGGTGTGGTTCACTCTGTAACAGCGAGAGGCAGTGAGAGAATAACCCTATCCTGAGAATAATCTGAATAATTTATTATTTAAATGAGATTTTGTGAGGTAAAACGATGAATCCGGTACGGCCCCCTTCTGAGTTTCAGGCATTGTTTCTTCGAAGGCATAAATTTGCTTTGCATAGGTTTCTTGCTCTACTGTAGATGGTATTCCTACTTATGCTACGTGGTGACAAAACCTAAAGAGGGAGTCAGATGTGTGCTCTACAGTACTTGAGAATTTAAGTTAAATCTGTAATTTTCCCCCCTGCATTTCCTCAGAGAAATTAGCTATTCTATTCACTGCATAAATTTTCAGGTTTTGCTAGCACGACACTCAGGGTGTTGAATTTTTTATGACAAAAATGCTGTAATAATTGTTGAACAGATGTAAGTGTTGGAGAGTGGGCTCTGGCAGACCTCATGAAACCTCTATTAGCAATTTAACCCTGTCGTTACTTGAGTGAAATGGAAGTGGAAAAGGACAGAGTTTTGAACTCTTTCATTCAGACGTGCGCAAGGGGGTCCCAGGTGGGGGGTAAATGACCTTTAATTAGATGTATTCCTAATGAAAGCAGGGATTTTAAAAAAATCTGAATGAGCACTAACTCTATACAACAGCACTATTAGGACTTTCTGCTGTGATGTGTGGAGATAAGAACAATTCTGGATGGAGATATCCCAGTCCAGTGATCTATGCTGTCTGAAATATTCATAGGAGCTAATCCTCCAATTTTAGGTCAGTCTCTGTAATACACCTCTCCTTCACTGCAGCTGAGTTAGCAAATGATGACAAGACAAAAAGTTTATGTCCAAGAAACAAGAAGTGCTTTAGATTTTCCACACCTGCCATATTAAATAAATGGCTTTTGAAGCCTCCAAGGCTTCAGGAAGGGAACTGAAAGAAAAAGGCAGCCCAACAGCAGTGCAAGTAAGTACCCAAGAAAACTGCCTCTACATGTAGGTGATGTCAAAAGGAGGTGTTTTTCTGTAGCTTTGTACCTGAAACAGAGATTTTGTGTATTTATACTATAGACAGAAATTAGACATGTGCAGATAAACAGTCATAGAGGCATAAACAAAAACTCATACACATAAACATGCCCATCCTAAAAATATGCCTGCATTTGAAACTGGTACATATAGAAGTATTACCTTGAAATAATAACCTGTGTTTGATGGAAGACAGTAATTAGTAAACAATTACTTATAGAGTCCTAAGACTGTGTTATCTGTGTGCTTGGTGGGGAGAGCCATGCATACATACAGCTACACCACACAGGGGCAACGTAGAAGTATAGGATTGTTTTGAGATATTTTGATACCTAGATATATTCTGATTTTTTTCAAGTGAGTGAAAAGGTTTGCTATGATGAGTCTCACTTTGTGGATAAAACCAGGTAAATTCCAGCTCTAATTTATGAGACACACAATAGCATGCATCTATAGCACAAGTTACTAAATAAAAAACTAAAAATACATAATTTTTTCCAAATCTGTGTATGTATGAGATGTGCTAACTGAACTTCTCTGGGATGGCAATGTTTTCAAAGGCTGGAAAGATGTTTGAATACCTGGCTGTTTCTTTATACATTTACCAGCCAGCTATGTTAGTTGGTATAAACAGAGGTATTTCCAGTGTATCTACATATTCAAGAACATATTAAAACATTTCAGAGACTGTTTGAGAGACATGGTTTCACAGACCTTCCCTGTAGATCATTTGCAAACTGGCATTTTTTCTGCTTCTCTTTGTTGTTCTTTCATATGTTGTGCTCTCAGAACCTTTTAAGTTGAAACAATCTGATATAGGAAGCGATGTCCAGTAAAGGAGCAGCAGAAAATAGGATAATAGTCTTGAGAAAATGTCACTTATGGATTTGATTATAATTTAAACTTGTCTGCTGCCCATATAGATGTAGCAACTCAAAGAATTTGTTTTGAATTATTTATTCTTGTCCCTAGAACACAGTATTTATAGTTACATCTTCATTTCAGATTTCATTAAAGAACTGCTGTACTTTGCAAGGTGCTCAAGGTCCAAACAGGGGCTGTCTGTAGAGTGTCACTCTGTAAATCTGATGTGATGATGTCATATTTTATGAAGAACACATGCAAAATTTGCTCCACCATTGAGCTCTCCTCCTTTGAAACAAAACCCAACCCCAAAATGTGACTTCTGACATTGCAAGATATCTCACAGCTTTTGCATATTTGGATGCTTAGATCTTAGAAAATAATAATGTTTTTTTTTAACAATTCATCAGTCAGTACTGAAATTTGGTTTTATTTCCCAAGCTTTGAGAGAACATTACCTCACTCAGGCTTTGCACATATTACAGCTATTTACATTATTTGTTTGAATGGAAGGAATATTTGAGAAAGCATGAGAGGGATAAAGCTGAAAAGAAAGTGGGATACCTGAAGAATGGACTTGAAAGTTTTAAGTTGAAAAACACAATGTCACTTACACACACATTCCAACCATGTAAAAAAGAGATGTCTTTGGTAGTGATCCTGACAGCAGAGAGTATTACTCTGTAGAAGCTTATATATAGGTTTTTATTGCTTAGTGCTGCACTAGAAGACATAGAAGAAATTAACTTTACAGATATTTTAATAAATTTTGTTGCCAATAGTCAAACATAAACAATGTATATTGATAGGAAAGAGCTGAAAAAATAAAATTAATCTGTTATTTACTGCCTGTATATTAAGGCCACCCTAAAATCACAGTTGGAAACTGAAAAACCAGAAGAAACCTAGTGAGTAAATGTACTGGCCACTGTGGCAAGGGCTGTATAAAGATACTAGAGAACAGATGCTGTATGAACTTCTGATATGAACAGATGAAGAATGACTTAGTTTTACTCAAAACAACAGTGTCCCACAGGTGCAAACCCAAAACTCTATCCCATGCTTCCTAAAGAGGCTTCCAGGTAACTTCTGCTGCCTAAAGTACAGTCCTGCATTTGGACACCTGGATGCCAAAGCAGCTTGTTTGTGGTGGTTGGCACTCTGGAAATGAGTCTTTAGTTAACAGCAGTGTGGAGTGATGGGCAACATGCTCTCTGTAAGGAAAAGTGTGCTCCAAGAATAAGGAGGTATTAAAAGCTGGATGAAGACTTTTCACCACTGATACTGAAACCTGAAGTCTTGTTAAGACCTGAGAGGACTGCAGCTATGGATTTACCGTAATGAACCCTCAGTAGCAAAATGCAATATCTTATGTGCTCATAAGCTGGATGCCAAAGTAAGGCAGTCCCTTTCCTTTTTGGAAAAGCCTGTATGCCCCTTTCTTGAGGGCTGAGGGAAAGGAAATATAGCATAATATGCTCCTGAGACCAGGTCATTGCAGAACTGTAGATTAGAAACTGTAAAAATAAGAGTCCTAAGGAAACGGCACTTAAGTTAATGAAAACTAGAAGGCTCTTGTCATAAGTGAGAGAATTAATTTACAGAAAATGTTCAAACTTCATTTTAATCATGTCATCTGCTTATAAAGGTTGACTGAGTGGTTAATACAGAAAAAGAATATATTCCCAGAATTTCAGCTGCAATTAAGTCCAGCCTAACTGGAAACTGATCTGTGTTTTTAAAGCAGTCACTGATTTTCAGTGTTTATCTTTGACCTACAGGAACCAAACCAAAGTGGGATTCTCACATGCAAAAATCAAGGAGGATAAAATAAAAGGACTTAAAAACGAAGCCTAGGCCTCAAAGAATATTGTTAGAGAAGCCATATACTGGAATGAAGCATGACATGGGCAAAACCCCAAGATAAGCCCTTTTATTTTGGTTCAGTACTCAGGTAGGAGATCTACTGTCAAACACAGCATTTGCATTGCTGTTTGTACCGTTATGGTCAAAGAAAAGAACATATAAGTAAAATTCATTGATTTTGGTTTGGAATTTTAGGTTTTACCAATTTATTATTCTCACTTGTGGTGAGTATACCATCTCTTTCATTTCATTCATCTACGTTAGAAGGCTTGGTTTGTGACCTTGAACTTTGACTGTTGGCACTATTTCTCACCAGTCATGCACTGACTTTTTCCCTAGGCAAAACGCTTCAGTTGATCTGGGCTCAAGGGCAAAAAATGAGCTAATTTTTCTTCAGTGCATGTGAATCATGCCTTGCCTAAGCTCAGTGTAAAGCTGGGGTCATTTGTACCATGTGTAAAGCTCTCTTTGTACCATTGGAGCGTGTCTGCACTAGAAGTTTATGCTGCTGTAGTTACAACAGAGTAACTTCACCGGAGCAGGAGCTGGTGTAATTAACGCAGGGGGCACAACGGCCCCACTGCTGTTTCTTGTAATGAAGACTAAAGATGGAGCTTTCAAAAGTGCTGAGGTGACTTATAAACGCACCTTTTGTTGTACCACAGGTCACAGATTCATTAATCACTCTTAAACCATGCCTACACGAGGAGATTTTATCCCCACCAGCCAAAGTACTGTAGTCATACAGCTGTATTCGTAGCACCAAAGTAGAGCCACAATTTCAGGGAGGAGACTCTATCAGAACTTATTTTTATGGGACTTATCTAAATAACATATGCATCCATATTGCAGCAGTTGCACCTCTTGAACTGAAACAGTGCAACCCCCCCATATGAACAAGCACTTGAGAGTTTTGATAATCCCACACCTTAACTTTGTTGTTTCTCTGGTCACGTAGTCAGAGGTTTAGATCTGATCACATTTTCAGAGGGAAGAGGGAGGAAACTATAAATGACTGATATTTGAAAGAAGACCTGAAATCACACAGCTTACTGGTTTCCTCTACAGACTAGTGTGCAGTTGTCCAGCTCTGTCCTCATCAGCAAATATCACTTGAGTTACAAGGAATCCATATCCAGTTTCAAAGAAAGGGAGAGTTTTTGCAAGAAGATAATTTTATTTCTACACCTCACTCTATTTCTGCTAACAGTGCTAGAAAAGCAAGATTATGGGGGTTGTGTGTTTAATACAAAAAAGTAGATTTGCTGATATAACTGTCATTTGCACTGTTTATATTTAAGTGTCCTTAAAAAAAAAATCATCAAAATTTACAGATACTAAGAGTGTGCAAATCAGAACACTTATCTTCTTTTTATAGACTAAAATCAAATTATTCCTCACATTTTTCTCAGTTACAGAATATTAGATTGCAGTGTCTGGAAGCTACTTGCTTTCTTGAGGAAGGTATATTCCCAAACTAAAATTGAATACTACATCAAGACTTTCTTTTTTTTTTTTTT
>VWZP01002662.1:717716-738826 GCA_013396995.1 Dicaeum eximium
TTTTTAATTCTCAACAATTACTATTTTTCCTAGTGTGCTAGCATTGTACCATTACTAAACCTACCCATGGTAGCAGAGAGTAGCTCATTTCCCAATCAGATTCTTAATTAATTACCTTGTAGCCTGCTATCTTAAAAATACAGGTCAAAAAATGGTATGTTAACCTTTTAATTTTTTTTAACCTAATAAAATAACCAACTTGTGTTATGACCTGTAATTCTGAATCTGATTGAGTTTTCAATATACTGTAATTCACAGATTTTCTCCCCTCTAGCACTAGGTTTGTATCTGTCACATGGTTTTCAGTGTTCCTAATGAGCTGTTAACAAGCTGTCAATTACTTATGCAAATGAGGCAAGCAGAAATGGAGGGGTTGCTATACCTAGAGTTAAAGTGTGCTACCTCAGATTGTTACGAAATAAATCATTTCAGTTTTAATAGCTGTCTGTGCCCATGCGGCTTGTGTCATGTAGGCACTTTTTCATTATATTATTTACCCAGCAATAAAATGCTGCAGGGGACTTTGGGGTGATTAAAAATTTGAGGGGGGAGGGGAAGTCACTCAAGTGATTTCATTCTTTGCTGCTTTGCACCTTCTGCTCTTCTTGGGTCGGGGCTATGAGGCTACAAGCTGTCAGGTGCCCTTAGCCCTGTGGAAATAAATGACAATTCAGGACTTTACGTCTGATCCTGGCAGACTATCTAATGAAGGGCCTTGCCAAGGTATGTAATGGAGCCTCACGAATATATAAATAGTGGAACTATGAGTTGAAATCTTGAATTTTGGAGAGAAAGGCATGATTTTTGCATGTATTCTCATCCTCCTAAGAGCTTTCTACACAAAGTCTGGACAGAAGAAATGTTGGACTTTTACTTGTATAATTTGTAAAGGAATTCTTTCCCCCTTGCTAAAGTCAATGAAATTTTGCCTTCAAATTCTCTTTACCTTTGCTATAGCTTTCAATTGATGCTTACTGTAAAAGATTTTGTGATACTTTGTATGAAGAATGTTATATAAAATGAAATTGCATTGTATTTATGACCAGCACTATAATAACAGTCTATCAGTGTTTCCATTATAAGCCCCTATTGTTGAGGGCTTTAAAACTCACCCATAAAATTCACTCAGGATTGCAGCATGGTCTACAAACGATAAACAAATCCTTTTGCCTATTTTTGAGTTAGAATATGTGAAATCAAGAGTGGAAATTAAAAAAAAAAATTATTTCCTCTCATTTAGGTATGTATGTGTTTGTATATATGTATAAATTTTAAAAGATGTGTCAGAAGCATTTTTTCCTTATTTAAGAAAATGTTATCAAAAAGCTCTAGGAAAATGAATGGATCAAATTGCTTTGCTCCAGCCCATACCTAATCAGTTGGTGCTTGTTAAATCTGCTGGCAGGATCAGGCTCAGGCTCCTGAATTGACACTAATTTCACCAGGGTAGGGACATCTCATGAGTGGGAGCCTTGTAGCCAGTCCATACCCAAGAGCAGAAGGTGCAAACCATAAATAAAGTCATCTGTGTGAATTCCCCTCCCCTTTCAACTTCTTAATCACCCCAAAGTCCCCTGCAGCATTTTATTGCTGGGTAAATTTGCACATTCAGCTAACTAAGCTGAAAGGTCATTAGGAACTTTTCTTCTGTCCTTATGTCCATTATGTTTAAGGTTCAGGGACCTGAATTTGTGCATACTGAAGCCAGGAAACCTGGTGTGCATCAGAGAGAAGTGTTCTGGTAGGAAGCCAGAAGGAGAAGAATTTGAGAGCTATAATGACATGAAAACCAGTAAATAGAAGTGAATTAAATAAAAATCAAGAATGCCTTTTCAGACGGGAGAAACCCCAAAGAAACAATCTGTGAGGGAATTAGTAGGCTAAGTCTTTCACTGATCAATCCTGATGGAAGCTTTCTGGTCAAAATGTCAGTGGTAACTTTATTTTCAGCTGGTATGTACAATAATCCTTTTGTTCCATCTGCAAACACTAGGGGGTAAATTTTTAGCGTGATGCTTAGGGATTTAGCTGTAGGACTCCCATTAACGATAATGGGAATCATGTAGCTTGAGCACTCTGCATCGTGCTGAATATTTACCCCTCAGTTCAGAGCACTCTCTCGTTGAATTTTTAATTATATTTACAGATAAATTCCATAACCAAATATCATCAGCTCTCAAGCAGATTGTTTTATTAAAAGGTGCAGATTTCCAACTTCATTTTGAGCTGCAACCTACAGTGATTGGTTTAGCAGCTGAGTAATTTTTTTAAAGTGTCTATTTAATAATGCCTGATTTGTCAGCTTCAGAATATTTGGGAGAAAACAAATATTAGAAAGCATACCACCCTGCATACATGTGCCAGAGAAATGCAAAATGTGAATATTCTACCTTGTACTGAGCTTTCAAAAGGTGTGTCATGATGCATCAAGCTCTTTCTGGGAAATAT
Organism: Dicaeum eximium; assembly: GCA_013396995.1. Taxonomy (NCBI): domain Eukaryota; kingdom Metazoa; phylum Chordata; class Aves; order Passeriformes; family Dicaeidae; genus Dicaeum; species Dicaeum eximium. Next base: position 720,165 of record VWZP01002662.1, read on the forward strand.
TTTTTTCTGCATAAATATGTGTTTATAACCAGTAGTAGTATACAAATACTCAGCACTACTATGACATAGGTGGTATAGTTTTATTTGCATTTGTGAAGGTAAATAATAGGAGTCAAAAAAAGTTAGGAAATTTGCCCAAGGCCAAAAGGGTTCATGTAAGAGAAGATATTAGAATTCAAAAGTCCTTTGCTTCTATATTTAATCTAACACCAATCTAAACAGGTATAGAGGAGGTGGTGTACCCACGCTGATCTGCTGAGCTTCTCTCTGAGACTTGCTTCCACTTGCTTTTGCAGCTTGGAACTCCTGAAGTAGCCACATCCAGCTCTGTTGTGACCCTGTTGAAATGTCCTATGAAGTAAAAGTGTTTCTGCTTGTTTATTTCATGATTGCCTAGCAGTGACATTAGAGATAGTACCCTTTGTTTTAAGATATGGGTGAGATTAATCTCTTTTCAGATATTTTCCAAAGGAAACTTAAAGTTAGTGATGGAGGGTTGAGGTTTTTCTGTTGCAGGCTGTTTTTCTGGTGCAGTTGTTCCAGGGGCCTCCAGCTTTGGCTGCTGTCAGCAGAGGAGTTATGAATAAAAGCACGAATTGTAGCATCATTTTAGTGCCACTCATGACTGATACATGTCACTTGGGCTTGTACCAGAGGACTAGACTGACACACAGCAATCCCGAGATCAGAAAAGCACTAAGATGTTTTGACTGAGCCTTGTTGTCCACTCCAGTTTCTCTCCACACAATATTTAGATGTCCTCATCTGAAACAGAATTTTAAAGTGTGTGACCATAAAAGCTTGCCTACATTAGAGACTGCCTTTGAAGATGTTTTTGTTACTCTGTAAATGGACCCAAGAAATCCATAAACTGAAAATTTCTGCATCAATCAATTTCTGCACAGGAACTGTCCTGATGTGAAAGTGCATCCTTTGACTCCTTGGGGAGTGTGGTGGTTTCTGCTAAGGGAATACCTGTGTTTGAGCAACTGATTTGAGAGCACAGACTCTCCCAAGTTATGTTCATACTTAATCCTTTCAATTTACAGTACCACCACCAAAGTTCAGATAAAAACCACATGGTGCTTCCTTATCCTTTCCAGTAACCTACCAGTGAGGGAGGCAGATCTGCAGCGCCTCTGTGTGCTCCTGGAGCTCAAGTTCCTACCAGAGCAGGACTGGTGGAGTGTTCATTTGACTTTGGTAGAACATACCTTAATACCCATTTCCATTCATGGCAGCACTCTAGAATCAGGATTGATTCCCTCTCAAAGTCAGTGGAAACCCCTATTATGGTTGATAGCCTAAGATAAAACCAGAATATCCTTTGGGGAAAAAAAGAAAAAAAAAAAATAGAAAAAAAAAAAAAAAAAACCAAAAAAATGAATAGTGATCAGTCTCTCTTCCCACTGCTAGTGATTGACAGGGCAAGAAAACAGCAGAACCTCCACAAAAATTTTCCCAGGAAAGCTTATTTTTTGTATGCTAATCCTATATCTGAATATATACCCTAATTGTAGTATTCATATCTCTGCCCCTGGTAATCATCAGCCCATCCCTAATGTTTCTTTTATTCAGAAAAGGTAAACTCTTCTCACTTTTCAGTAGCAGATTATACAAAGGGAACTTTATGGTATATATTACACTCACAAAGCAGTTTTCTCCATCTTGCAATCACTTAAAAAAAAAAAAAAGAACTTTCTTATCTCATCTTCCTTCCTGCATGAATGTCTGAGATAATCAATGAAGTTCCTGTGTAGAGAATAAATTGAGCTCGAATGGCTCCTCTTAAACTGTACAATCAAAGAAAGAGGAGGTTTTTGCTGATGATTTTGATATTCAGTTTAACTTTCTTCACAAGGCTGTCAGCATAGTGAAAGTGAGGTCAATCTGACCACACTCTTCCTAAAGGATCCTCTTCTGAGCCATCTACTTGAGTATACATCTCCTGACAAATCAATGGCAGAATCGAGAGGCATGTACTTTGCCCAGAGACCTGGGGGCTGATTGTCCTTTGCTGTTCATCTTCTGTAGTCATTTACGTGAGTTCAGCGTGGGTGTGAGACAGTGCCTGATAGCAGCAGTGCAGTTTAGCATCTGCATCCCTGTGATACAAATGCTTGCCTGAAGATGCAGGACAATAGGGATGTACACATGAGTCCTACAACAAGAAAAAAAATTCAGATCATGGCAAGTGCAGGGGGATTGTCACTCATTGCACTCACATGCACATAAACACACACAGAAACCATTTCACTGAAAGAGTGGTAAATGAATGACAATCCTAAATTAAGTTTCTGAAGTTGCTGAGTCAGAAATCTGAGGTTTTTACAGGACAGATGTTAGGAAGCAAGCACTAAGCAAATTATAGGAATTTACAGAGACCAAGAATCCTACCCTTCCCTCTTTCAGTGTAATTTTGCATTTCTTGACCATGAGTACTTGCTGAAACCTCTGGAATAGGGGTTGTTGGTCTCCTGTGAAGTTATAGCACAGTGGGACTGCTGCACAACAGCAACACAAACAAGTATAATGAATGGGACTGGAAGTCTCCCTAGATGTTCTTTTGCTAAATTATCTAAATCCAGACAATTTTCTCAGGAGTGAAGGACAGTTATTTGAACCAGTTCAAATCTGTCTCTAGGGTTACTGCCCTCAGACATTTACCATCATGGGCCTTCCCTGCTCAGGATGAGAAGGGAACTGTAGAGAAGGAAGAAAACCCAAGAGCAGATCTGGAGTGCTGGAAAACTCATCAGCTTTAAAGTGTTTCTTAAAATTCTTACCTTGTGTTGCTGAATCTGTGCCTTGCACTTAGGCTTTGTTAGTGAATCAGATTCATCTGTTCTTGGACAAACCCTCGGCCCTCATCCTCCTCCTTCCCTCCCACAAGTTCTCTTCTGAGCTTGTCTGCATCCTGACATGAAATGAAGTGATATGTATGAGAATAAAGATATTACATCCTGGGTAATATCCATTATGTTGCTCTCTATTAGCTCTCAATTCTTGGGAGTGCATTACTGCATTATTTCTTTTGTGCCAATGCTATTCCATCAAGGCCAATGCTGGTTTACTCAGTTGTATCAATGATTTCTTCTAAGGTGGCCTAGACAATATACTGTAATATATATAATACTATGTGATTTTTAAATCAACCTTGGAAATGTATTCTAAAAATTTTGCAGGTCTTCAGTCAAATCCTACTGTCCATCATTCCAAATGATGATTACTGGTTAGCAGAAAACAAATAAAGAAAGTGACATTTACACACATAAAAAAGATCAACTAAGTGAACACAATTCTTTAGGAAGCTTAGGAATAAGAATTTTGCTTTGACCCATACTGTGGAAAGCTTTTCTCTTGTTTTGTAAAAGGGGAAACAAAATACATTACATAATTTTGGAATTGCATGTTTTACAATACAAAAGTGTTAAAGAGTTACATGTGAATTGAAAAATACATTTCCACTTACTCTAAATTATATTGTATTCAAACTTTTTATTTTAAAATCTGAACAAATGAATTAAAGTTTATTCCTTCAGTTTCAGGAGCATTAAAACAATGCTACTTTTCTGCTTCATGAATGCAATTTTAGACAGCTAGGATCACATTTCTGTTCTAGAAATGCTACAACATTTAAAAATAATGCTGATATTTGGAAGGATTTCAAAGCTCTATTAAAAAAAAAAAAAAGAAAAAAAGTTTTCTCTCCATGCTTATGTTCTTCCCAGGAAAAGTTGCCGTTGCTGCAGTGCTCTTGAAATTTCTTTGTATCCCATATTAGCAGTGAAAAATGCTAATGTACAGTTGTTTTTCATAGTAATATGTATTTTCGAGTCAAACTTTCTCTGAATGGTGGGCGATCCTCATTAACCTAAAACGTCTCAAGCCATATTCAGGGCACAGCCTGCTGCAGACGGTGTGTGCAGCCAATCTGTCACTCAGAAGCAGAGAGGGCAAGGCTGTTTTGTTACTCACTTTTGTTGGAGGGGAGTGGAGCACTCCCAGGTCTGCTTGCACCATTCCCAGCTGTCTGGGGGCTTCTGATAGAAAACCTGGAACGTGTTCTGTGGTTCCTGGGCAAAGCTGCAGCATGTTAGGCACTCCTAGAGAGAAAAGGTCCCTGGCACTCTGTGGACAGGAGTGCTCTGTCCCAGCTGTTTCCTTCTCTGGATTTCCTACTTAGCCATGTTAAACAGGCCTGAATTTAGGATGTGCAGAACTCAGCCCTTGTTCCCTCTTGCTGTCCAGGCTCCACTCCTCAGGCCTGAGTGGGTGAAGTTTAGGAAGCTCCCTGCAGCCAAAGGGTGAGTTCTGACCATACCCTCAGTCAGCCCAGGCTATTTTTTTTTTTTTTTTGAGATACTTTTCTATTCAAAGGTAGAACTCACCTACTTTTTCATACTTAATTTTCACTTAATATTTCATTGTATTGTGGCCAAAACAGAGCTTCATGTTTATTTGAGCAATGAAGCTTAAGAATAGAAGCATAGTAACACAAAAGAGAAGAGAGGAGTGGAAGAAGAGGGGACAGATGCTTGTAGGGATAGGAAGAGCAGGAGAGATACGGGATGTTTATCAGAAAGACCAAGCTGAAAGGGATGTAAATCCAGTTAACAGCTTGAAAACAGGTAGACACATTAAAGGAAGTGGAAATAAAGTCAATTAGTGGCAGGAGGCATTAGTTGAGGGTGTCAGCTAGTGAATGGCAACTAATTTGATGTAGTCTAATCACAGTTTGGCTATTTGATTACCAAATTGAAATCCAACCGGTGCTTCTTCCAGGGCGGTCACTTCAGAAAAGAGAGTAGCTGGAATTATCATGAGATCTGATCCATTCCTTAATTGAAATTAGTTTTAAATATCTGTATCAGATGTGATCTGAAACCAAGAAGTAAGTAGTTGCTGAAATGTGGTGTGAAGTATGGCTGTCCAGGGAAGCTGAGGATGCACAAACAAGGATTATGCTGAGCTGTGAATGTGCACGTGGAGGTTCACATGCCCATGCACCAGGAGTGACCCTGTAGAGACACTTCAGTGTCTCTGTGCTCTTAGTCCCTCTCTTTCTCTATTGACACTCACTCCCTATTGACAGTTGCTCCTATTTGGATGAAATGTGTTGTAAATGCCAAGAATCAGCTCACTTTTTAGTGAGCAGCTGGTAGAGATATATTGTTACATGTTGGAAGGTTGTATGTGCCTTGTACACCTTTGTAAGAGGCTGGACAGCCTCTCTAGCACTGTTTACTCTCTGGCATTAACAGGAATGGATGGTTAGGGGAAAACAAGAGGAAGCAGGAGACATATAAAGTGATTTTTTTACTGAAAATCAATGGTTTAGCAATTTCCTGAATCAGAGGTTATATCTAGACCTAGAAAGCTACGCTCTACAGATTTATCTAATCTTTTCAAATCTACTAGGTTTTTTGGCTTCTTGTAATCATATTGCAGCTGAAAATTTAGCCAATTTTGTGTTCTGGGGAACAATGGCTTTGCCTGTTGTCAATGTGGTTCTTGCTCACTCATTGGGTGTTGTTTTCTTCTGACAATGTGGGAAGAGGAGAAATCAATACCTGTGCTGGGTGACCTTACACATCTCTATCAAGCCCCCCTCAATCACCTATGTTGTTCCCTAAAAAATGTAAATTTCTCATATATCCTTTGTTCTCAGCCATACCTCCATTCCCTCTAGTTTTCTAGCTCTTTTTGTATTTGATAACTGGGTTCAAGCGTCGAGGTTTTCCTCCCTCTTCATCATTTGCCCATCCAGTCATTGTTGGTATATACACTGCAGGAAGAGGAAGGATGTTCAGGGGAAGAGGGCTTCTCTTGCCATTGCATTCCTGAAAGCATTTTGCCCTTTCTGGGACTTACCTCAAGGCTGGACACAGAAAAAAACCTGTCCATGTCATAGGCTGTATTTCTAGTGCCTGTGATTGGTTAGTGGAACATGAGAGCACAGTGTGTATCTTGTTCAAAGGATGTATTTGATGCTACACTGTCTGTAATCATGCTGAATCATCATGATTCAGCATGAAGTTGCCCATCTTTGTGAAGAGATACAGCCTCAGTGAGATGCTTTGAGGTTTTTTTGTGCTTAACTATGCTAAATTGTTTTAAACCACTGATGTAAAAGGCAGGCAAGGGATCAGAACGAAGGGAAAGTTTTCATTCCTGCTTGCTAACACATATCATAAGTGCAGGTTGTGCCAAACCTATGCTTTAAAGAAACTGAAAATCACTCCCCAAATGACTCTATGTAAAAGGGAGCTAGTCTGGTGTGCACTAGAGTTAAAATGAAACCTAAGTTCTTTTTCTTTGCAACTAGAAATATCAGCTGAGAACAAAGGAACAAGTGAAGGATGTAGCCTAGGTAGTTTTCGCAAAGAATTTCTTTCTTTGAGTTGGTCTGGGGATCATCAGGATTGGACCTTAGCACCAGCAACCTCCAGCAGACTGCAATGGCTCTGCCTTTAATACACTTCCACCTCTGTGTGTTATACAGCCATAATACTGAACACACAAGGCAGACAGATGCCCTCAGGCATTCTCCGTAAAAACTTTCATATCACAATGGAACTGAACGTACCATTATAACACCACGTCTCCTCTTCTTCACGGTAAGAATTTTTCTGAAAACCAGGCAATGTCATAGAAATGTTATAATAGACACATCCAGAATATATGGGTGAGTTAGTTGTCCCCAGTGATATATTTAAGCTCTTCTTTCTACTATACATAGAGCATGTTAAATATAATTAACGTTGGTCAAAGGGTCCTTTTACTTTACATAGTTTCTGAATGTGTTACCTCAATTGTCAGGAAGAAAAAAAAAAGGAAAAGCATATTTCTTAACATCTGCTGGTATAAGCTCCTCTAAGTCATTTCCATCTCAACATGCATTTTTGCTCTCCAAGAAACATGAATATTTTCTCTGTCCTTAAATCCCATAATTGTTTTATTGCTACATTAAAAAGTGTAAATAATCATTCCCCACTGTAATAAATTAGACGCAACCTATCTAGCTCTGAAAATTAACATTTCAATATCTTCAGTCACACAGTGACATCATATCAATATTTAAAATCATTTTATGCATGTATTCCAGGTTGTCCAACTTCATTAGGGGCATTCATCAGCCCTCCGGCTACAGTGTATTCCCATTGGAGTTGTAGGCCTCAGGCCCTACCAAACAGAAATTTAAACTAACTTGCCTTTTTAATTCACATTATTCTCAAATATTCTCTTTTTTAACCCCCTGCCATGACTAAGGTGTTTAGACCTGGTTGTGATTTTGTGCACATCAACATTTAACAGAGAAAGTCCCCATTTTTATGTTGGAAGTAGAGTACATGTAAATAATAGTCTTTCTCCTTTAATTTCCCTCCTCTTTCCCCATCCATCAATATTTCCTGGGTGCAGTAATAACTGTACTTCTTTTAATGTTCTATGCTAACTTAATAATTTGATATACAGGTTGATAGACATATGAGCATGTTGGGGTTTTATGTTTAACAATGTACAAACCTTTCAATCATAAGTTTCATTCTTTTTCATTCTTTCTCTTTCCAAAATAGTAAAAAAACCCCACTTGATCTATTTTTATACATCTAAGGATGCACAGCATGAATACATTTCCCTGCTAGTAGAATCAAACATTGTTTTGTTAGTATAAGATTTTTTTCCCAAACAAACAAGGCAGTCTTCCCATTGTTCGGATCTATAGGATGACTGTGGATCTGCTCCCCAGGACGTTTAGTGACCTTCAAAATTCCTGGGTAAAAGTCACACACACTACACAGAACAGGAAAGAGAATTACAATATGAAAAAAAATTCTTTGCTGCTGGCCAGAGAGTGTAGCTTTGGCTGAAGCCTCTCATTTATCCTCCCGTATATGTGTGGAAGCTCTATAAATAGCCATCATTTGATTCAAAAAAGACAGAAGCATGTTAAAGCAGCCAAGTTAATATGAAGTGTATCTGAAGATGGAACAAGCCTGTGAAAGATACTGGAGACTGAAAACAAAAAAGTTGGGTTAAATATCTGTCAGTGTTGTTAGCTCTTCTGACCAAAAAGTTCTAACCAGGTCATAACCATCCATGTGGCCAGAGACCTGATAAGCTCACACTGATGTGTTATGTTCCATTTGCTTCCAAAATGGAAAGATGAAAGAATGAGAAATTAAAAGAGAAAAAAACAGTAACTACAAGACCAGCTTTCGGATCTTTTATTTTTCCATAAGTAACATTTTTTTAAAACAACTGTACTTCTTTCAATTTCCTTCTGCTCTCTACATCTCTCCTCCTTCTCCCTCCCTGCCTAGTGTTAGTGTTCCAGCAGCCACGTTTTTTCATATGTCACTCCTTTTTCCTTTTCCTCACCTCTTCCTTTTTCCATTTTGTTCCTCTGACTTTCACAGCCCTCTGGATTGAAGACCTCTCTTCATTTTGGCACTAAATGTCAAATGTCAAAATAAAGGAATTCAACCTGTCCCAGTCCCTTTGGTGGTGGTACATCACTTACATTTTATCCTTCTGGAAAAATAAGCAGGTGCTGTCTCTTCTGTTGAAGTCCTGCATACCTTACCCATCCAGAAAAGCTCTGACACTCAGTTTGTCAAAGATGTAGAAACTCACAAAAAAAATTGCCATTTAAAAGCACAATTCATGGAGCTGGGGGCTTCCATGAAACTATACCTTACCACAGGGAAGAAGCAGCTTGATGTACGCCTGCTGCAACCCAGAAAGCTCTGCAGTATTGTGTTTGGGGGTTTCTGTGGGTTTTTTTGTTTGGTTGGTAGTTTGTTATTTATTTGTTTGTTATTTATTTGCTTGCTTTTTTTTTTTTTTACCTAATTATTATCAGACACCTCTTCAGAAGCACCAGGAAAATGTACCACTTTCGATCTGTGAGGTGCTTTCAGTCATTCTGTCTCCTGTTCTAGTTGGAGTATCCTTACTGAGGAGGAGTCTGCTGTGCCAGGTGTGCCCACATATCTGCACTTATGATCCTTATCTGGAGGGCAATCCTAGAGTAGGGTACTACTGATGACAGCTACCCAGCCTGGGAGGACAGTCTGGAGCCTGCTTGTTTTCTATCTACAGCTACCTGACAAACTGATCATGGAAGAGTGGGAGCTGCAGAAGGAGTTTGGGTCCTTTGGAACTCCCGGCAGGTATTTTGTAATAAATGAGTTGGATTTTTTCCTGAAGACCGTGTCATGGTGTGGCCCCTTCCTTGCAGACTCCAGGACAGACTGCCATGGAGCCAAAAGCTATTCTCCCAATGCACCAAAAAAACAACCTAATCTTAACATTTCTATTAACATCCAGGCCCTATCCACAGATGGAAGAACAAACACTGGGAAAGAGATGTTTGAGACTGGGAATGCCCTTGTCTGTTAAAGCAGAACACTGAGAAGGTTGATGGTGATGGTGGTGAAAACATAGTCAAGATTAGATCTCTGGGCACTATTGCAGTAAATTATATAAATAAGAATAATAACAACAGAAGAACACAAAGGGAAAGGGGCATGTGAAATGATCACAGTAAGGAACAGAGTGACAGAAGAAGACTGAGAACCAAGCTGGGGAGGAAAAGAATCACCATCACAGGGGATTAAGAGAGAAGACAGTGGATAAGGAGGATGAGATAAAGAGGAAAAGGCAAAGAATAGAAAGAATAGAAAGGAGTGGGCACAGAAATGCAAAGTAATGAAAAGAAGTAGAATATTAGAAAAGCTGGAGAGATACTTAAACGACAAAAAGTCCAAAACTGAAGCTAAGTGACAATAAAGAGGAGCGAAAAGAAAAAGTGATAAAATAAAAAGAAGGCCCAGTAAAGAAATAAATATAGCAAATATATTTAAAATTAAAACAAAACAGTTAAAAACACAAAGTGATTCTATGGAGATATAGAATATGACTGAGAAATTAAGATTAGTTTTCTAATTTGTAAAGTACTGCTCATAAAAAGGCCTGTATAAAAACTTGTCATTATTGTTGGTTATTTATTGCTTCTTTCTTATCAGGCAAGCTACACTGATGCAGCTATATCCAGGACTTGGAAGAGGATGGTGCCACTTTTCAAGCAGGTGAAATAATAGAGCTATTTATTTTCAGACAGATTCTGATTTTTCTTTATGGCTGTAACTGAGACCTGCACAATGCAGATCAAAGGAGTTTGCTGGACTAATGAAACAATGCTTTCCTCTATGTCTTTGGCTCCATGTCCCCTCCCTGCCAGGACAGGTATATCTCACACATACAAGACCTGTACTCATCATTGACAGGTCTCTGCATCTGTGAGGTCACAGGTATCATGAGGAGTAGTGTTTTGGTCAGGCTGGAAGTACCCTGGGAGAGGAAGGTGTGTGGGGAAGGTTGCAGAGTGCTAGACTGTGCTGAGCTTGGCTATGGCCAGGGCTTTTTGCTCTCTCATTTCCATGAACATATCATTCATTCATAAATTTTTGAAGGAGAAAGAATCATTGTTTAATAAACTTTTGTGAAGAAAACTGAGAAAGGGAGAAAAGAAAAGAAACACCGTGAGTTCCTTACTCCCTAGACTTATGACCTGCATAACTCCAACCATTGTGTTATTTAGACAGCCTTCATCTTTAGCTGGCATTAAATTTGTATGCTCCCACATGGTTGAGTTGCTACTTTTTTTTTATCCATGCAGCTGGGATTCTCTGAGGAAACATGATGGGTCAGGAGGAGGAGGGGAGGCGAGGACAGCCATCTCCAAAATGCGGTAGATGTGCCTTTCCGGCTCTACACTGGTTGCACTCAGGCAAGCTGACGGGAATCGGCGGTGGCAGCCATGCGAATGAGGTCAGAGTTGGTTCCGTGGCTTTTTTATTCTTCCGAGCACTCTGAAAATGTGGGTGTGCATGTTAAAACTGCCCTGTGAGGCAGCTCTGACATGTGGGGCTGCCTGGCACAAACACAGCACATAATAACACAAAGTGTTTGGCAGCGTTACAGGGCTAATCTTTACGTAACTGTTCCAGAACAACTTCTCTAGTGTGCTGAGCACAAACAAGCTTTCCATCAGCCTTCAGCTGCATGCAGATTGTCTTGTGTCACCTGCTTCTCTGCTGAGCAAATACTGGCTGTGGTCACAGCAAGGAAAACCTTCTTTTGCGTTTGGAACTGACTCTCCCTAAATTGCCTCCTCTTTTTCCAAGACTATTCACGAACCATAGGCATGTTTGTCAAGAATGTCCACTTTTATAGAATTTTTCCTCTTAAGCACAAATGTATGCTGGAAATTATGTTGTGGTCTGTTTTCAGAAGAGCAGTAGGAAAACAGGGCCTGTTCTTTCAATTTTTGCCCCCATTAACTTAAACTATAGGAGGAGGGGTGCCTTATAGTTAAGCCACTGGGGCAGGACTTAGGGAACCTGAGACTGGAATTAAAATGTTTCATTCTTTCTACCCTTTGCCCCTCTTGTCAGATTTTGATGTAAGGTCTTTATGGTTATAAAACAAACTAGTTCAATGGGGTCTGGTGTCCATGAAGACTTTGGTACTACAGATGGCACCACCAGGGCATGCATTGGCAATAACAAAATCAGGGAAAGAAAATAAGGGCTAGATCTTCCTTCGCATCTTTGATCAGTGCTGGTAGTGGGACTCCTGCTCTTGCATGAAGTCAGTCAGGTGCAAACCTTTTCTTTGGCTGTCAGAAGATGAGTGTTTTTTGCTTTCCTCCCTAACCTCAGGTACCACCATCCATCTGCCCAGTACTACCCCGTGCCACCTCCCCACCCACAGCATTCGTTGATTTGGGTGCTCTTTTCACTCAGTGCTGCGCAGCCACAACACATGTGCTGCTGTGCAGCAAAGCCATGTGGCAAATACATAAAAGTATGTATGTTTCTGAATGCTGGAAGAGAGCCCTAATTCTGTTGGCAGTGAAGCTGACTCTCCTTCTTTCCTCAGAGCAGGGCCTGCTGCATTCCTCGGTCCCACAGACATAAACCCTCCCTGGATTTCTCCCAGTGTGGTGGGGGCTGCCAGCCTGAAACTTCACCCCCGGCACTCACTCCAGGAGGGGTAACGCCTCTGCCTCGATGCTCAGGAGCCCAAACTCCCTGCTCCAGGCTCATCTCACTCTCTCTGACCTGGCTTCAGCCTACCCAGAGCCCTGCTCTGGTTCTTGGTTTAATCTTAGCTGGTGAGGAAAGGTTCCATACCAGGAGGGGGGCAGAGCAAAGGGAGATTGCCAGACCCAAGTGTTCCACACTTGCAAAGATGGTTTCTAAATACTGAACTTTAAAAATAATTTGGCTTGCATGTGGAGTGGTGAGAAAGGGGAGATCTTTCTATTTGCCTGCTGGGATTTGGAATCTATAGTTTTCTGGGGACACATTTCCAAGTTTTTATCACCAACTACAGGGGCTAGAAAACACTCTCATGTTAAACGAAAGCTGAAATTCCCCCTAGTCCTACACACTGCCGATCTGGAGCTTTAACCCTCACTAAATCACAACAACATCTTTAGAATCAGCCCATGCAAGATGTCTCTCACCAAAGGGAGAAAAATCCATTCAGAAAGAGTTGTTAAGGAGTCCTGAGCAAGTGCAGCTGTTAAGGGAGCAGTCACTGAGATACAACCAGGAAGGAGGAGAGGCATTTTTCTGTGATGTGAAGGAAGTTCGTGCAGCCAAAGGTGAGGAGATAGGGTCACCATGGTCTATTCCCAAGACCACCCTATTGCTTCAGCAGTGTATTGATTTGTGGATCTCTGCAAAGCACACAGACCAGGTCAAAGATGTCCCTACGATTCTTTTTGCTCCCTTGAAGGTATGGATTTTTTCTTATCTTGACTACTTTTTTCTCTATTTCCCTTTCACTTTTACTGTATTTCAAGGCAGGAGGCTGTTAGTGTTATTTTAATTATTCTCCTTCTGTTTTAAATAGGGCTTAATTTTTAAATAATTTGTGAGTTTGCCTACAGTGATAAAATGCTTTTCAAATTGCTTCCAAAAAGAAATATTTGCTAAAAAAAAAGAAACTGAAGTGCACCATCCATTCCAAATGCAATGCTTCACTTTGTTTTTTCTTTTTTTTTTTTTTTTTGTTATTAAGAGCACTTCATTTTGGAAGTGAATAGGGTGCGCTGGGCATGGGCACTGCAGACCAATTTAGATTTCCTAGATTGCTTCAATAATCTGAAGAGTACTCCAGTAATTTTCAAACTATTCTCCCCCACATGCTTTCAAACCCATTCATTTTTTAACTGAAGTGACTATACTTAGGACAAACTGCTGTTCATTTGAAATTGTTCTATTCTGCATATCCATAGACTTCAAATTCCAATGTAGAAACTTAATACAATATTTTCTTGTAAGACTGTGTTACCACTTAATGCCATAACATTATTAGTCAGCATTTTTATGCACTGCTCCCTGTCTGAAGCAGGGCCATGTCACCACAGCCAGTTGGCTGCAGGAGACAAACCCATAATTAGGCAAGACAGTCTTTAAATTTTGGATTTTTTCATCCCAGTCTTTCTCCTGCATTCAGCCTTGAGATTCAGTTTCTTTTATGGCTTTTTAATCTGAAGATCAAAATGTTTTTGCAGATAGTTAAAACACACACAGTACCTTTATGGCACACATATTTGCAGTTTGGGTAGGGAGTGAAGTGCATCACTAAAGATCTCACAGAGCATCATCAGTGGCAGAGGCAGGAACAAACATGAGCAATTTTAATCCTTTTCCTATTTTCTTCCTTCCTGTTGCACACACTCCACTTGTGTCATATAGGGTACAGCCCTTCCTGGCACTTTCACTGCTGTATCCAGACTGTTAGTTGTTGCTGTTCTTCAGGGAGTAGCTATATTTCAAACACCAGCCTGAAGAGAAAGCTCATGAGTTCTCTGTTGAGGATTTCATGCCCTAATTCCTCCCACCTTTACCTTGCACAGTAGTTATTTTTAGTTCATATTTCTATAAAAACATATCTACATTTCTAAGAAATACAAGCATATTGTTGAAGGGAGGCTCTGTGCTGCCTTAACTAATTAAAGCTTAACTGTAGGACAGTGCTGTATACTTTGCAGTCCACCTCATGTCTTATTCAATCACGATCGAGCATTAAAATTATTGGAAGGCGGCACAGTTTGCATTGATCTGCTGCTGGCATGTCTTTTTGCTAAATGAGTGCCCATCTTTCACAAAAGGTATTAAGAGGGCTCAGAGGATGCACGAGCCTGCCCTGGACTGTGACCTCTGTGGCAGTGCCGTGGTGCTCCTGGGGAAGCAGCTGCCCTGGGGCTGGCTTTGCAGTGTCCTTATGCTTGCAGGGAGCAGTTTGGTGATGCATTAGCAACAGTGTTGGTGAGACACTAAAGCCAAAACCATGGCTTTTTTTTTTGTCTTACCATTTTTAAATGGACGTGGAGAACACTATGTATATGTAGCCTTAGAGGGCAGAGCTTGTGGTATGAATTAAGGACCTTTTGGGATTGGTATGGTATGACCCTAATGACAAGCTAATCTTGAGACTTAAACTCTAGAATATGTCCCAAGTAAGTTTGAATGTATTTTGCCATTTTCTTCAGCTGAATTCTGCAGTTTTCAACTGCTACTGAGAATTTCAATTTAAGAAATAGACTATGAGAGTATGAGTAATTGACAGGCAGAAAAAATATTAACATACAGATGCTGTTGCCATTTAATAATTACTAATGCAGTCTGCATAGGAAGCTCATGCTTTTGTCAGGAATCTTGTAGACACGATTTGTTCTGTACTAGATATTTTCTGTTCTTGTCTTACAAGATTTCTTTCTAAATTTAATGTTTCAAGGAAAGAAAGAGCTGTAGATGAAAGATAGATTGAGAATACAGAACTTGAACTGGTGTGGTATCATAATTTCAGCTGCATATTTCCTCTGTATGACTGTCCCTCCTTGTTGGGAAGGCTGTACCGTTGCACTTCTTGAATGAAATGCTAACTTGGTCCTCTCCACTTACAAAAACTAAAGATCTTCCAGCTTAAAGAGTGGTATCTTAATCAATTTCTGACTGAGAGATTGCATTCTCCATACTTACCTTCCCTGAAATTTCAATTGGATGCAATCTTTTTCTTCACTTAGAGCCATCCTTTTTTATGTGTTAAGTGCTTGCTCTGTTTCAACTCTGATAGAGCTGATTTTCAAGAATAGAAATTTCATCATCTGCACAGATGTTTCTGCTCTTTTGAAAAAAATCTCATATCTATTAAAGATATGCTCTCACTTATTTACTACAATATTTTGGCATTGATAAGAGAGAGACAGAACAATGATTTCACATAATTCAATTAATTTTGAAGAAGAAATCAAGCACATTTTTCTTTCCAAATAATGCTTCTAATGTTAGGGTTTGGGTTATAGTAACTCAGTCAATTTGTCATATAAATATGAAGATAATATTATTGTTAAATTATATTTTCTATCCATCTTATTCTAAGATTGAAGACACAGATTCAGAAAAAAACCCACAATATTTTTCCTGTATGATTAGCTCTGCAGAACTTGATTTTCTTCTAATTTGACTTTAATTTTTTTCTTTTTTTTTAGTAATGTACCTCAATGTACATCAGTGAAGTACTGTGTGTAACTCCAAAGTAAACGAAGCAACTTCATAGGCCAGAGTTTCCTTCTGAAAGTTATATATGGAGGCAGCATTTGCTAACATAATGCTGTATTATAATTCATCCTTGCACCTGTCCAGTTAGCCATAGATCCATCCAAGCATGCAATATAGTGTAGGAGGATTCCATTCTGCTAGATTAAATCTTCAGTTAAATGAACTAAAGTGTCTTAGGGTGTGTATGGCAAGATATCTTGTTGAGAGTAAGTTGAAGAGAAGAGAGGGAGGAGGGGATGAGCATGTCTACAACCTAGAGACAACTCTGTGTATTTCATACTGATTTCCTTGTACTTTTAAGTCGTAGGTATATTTTTAAATCTAATATATAAAGTAGGAATAACCTATGTCTATTCTGTAGAAATTCATGACTCTATATGTAAAATGTAAAACAAGAGTCATCCTTTCCCGCTAGACACATTCATGATAATTCATGTACCCTGAATTATCAGTAGATTCAGAATTATTAGGGGTCAGGTAGCAACTTCAATACAAAGAAACAGAGGGCACTGCCTTCCAATTTCTCAAAAATAGGTAGAAAGATGGAGAAACTATAGAAAATTAATCAAATTTAGCTCCTCAAATGATGCCTGAGTTTTAAATATCTGCTCGATCTTTAACTGCCTCTCTGCCAGTTACAGGGTATTGAAACTAAATGAGAAAAACCTGATGGAGTCTGTGCAGACTTTGAGATGTTTTCCCTAGGGGAATAGTTTAAATGATACAGGTTCCAGCATGGATTTCCTCTTTGTCTCCAACTTTGAAAATACTCCAAACCTGACGGGACAAGGTCCTAAGCAACCTGCTCCAGTTGGCTCTGCTTTGTCCATGGAGTTGGACTGGTTGATCCCCAGAGGTCCTTCTCAATCTCAACTATCCTGAGATTTTTGTGACTTTCAGTGGTGAAAAGGATGAAACTAAAGGGTAAAATGGAAAGTCTTTACTTGCTTTAATTTTGTTTTCATTTTGACAGAGTCTATTACTCTAGTCAGAAATGGTCCCATAAAGAGGAGGGAAACAGTGGGGGCACAGAAAAAGTGTCTCAGAGATAGGAGGAGGGACACAAGGTGGAACTCAAGCTCAGTTTGGGGGAAGAAACATGGCTGCAGAGAGGTGTTACGCATGGCCAATTTTGTCAAGCAAGGATTGTTACAGAAAATTTGGGAATCACTGGTCCATGATGCACAGGCTTTGTTGGCTGAGTTGTACCGGAGGAAAAATATACATTGGCAAAAGGAGCCTTTTTTCTTCAACCACCTTTCTGAGTGGCATAAGCCATGCCAGCAAAGGGATTCTTGCATGTATACAGAGGGTGTTGCTTGCATATATATATCAATTAAGGGTGTGATTTTTTTCATGCTTGTGACTGAAGCAGCTTTGTCAACAACACTTTATAATTTAGACCTGGCTTGAGAGCTGTCCTGGCTCTCAAGCAACTGCAGAATGTTGGGAGTTTTAGAGTGAACTCCCATGTTGTTGGCAAAGAAATAAAAGGACACAAATGCAGCAGAGTAATTTTGAATAGATTTTTTTTTTATTGTTATTCACAGCACAGAAAGAATTTCTTTTTTGTTTGGAAAGGTGGTGACTGAAGAAGCAAAAATAGCAGCTGTGCAGCTTCATGGCAGGACATCCACTGAAATATAGGCTTTCTTTGTAATCAAAAGCCAAAAGGTTTCTGTTATGACCATATCCTAGCTAGAAAGGGCTTGTGATATAGCTGGACTGTCAGACACTTCCATTGGAAGCTAAGTTTACACCAGTACAAAAAGCTGATAAACTGATACAACTTTCTGAACAAGATAAGTATAGAGCAGAAATGCTCTTTTGTAGATAAAATGGCATATATGTCAGGGGAGTTGCAGCCATAGCAGTGCTGGTTAGGAGAGGAAAGTGTGGTTTGCTTGCTCTTTGTCTTTTTCACAATCTTAATCAACTGCCAGGCTGGTGCATGTCTCTGTGTAATTTATTCCACCCTGGAAAAAAACCCAACTGTATTTGTAAAAGTCTTGTCATTTATTCTTACCAGACATCCCTGTATTTTGGTCAGAACAATAGCTCTGGCATGGCCAAAGTGATAACTCCAAGTGCACTGACATAACAGTGTTTAAAGGCTTGATTTCCCCAGAGGACAATCCTAAAATCCTGCTGATACAGAGAAGAAACAACCTTCCTTCCTCCCTCCTTCTCATGCTGGCTCTGGAACTTGTTTGCTGCCCCAGCAAGCTGCTTCAGCTTACTAAACAGACAGAAAATGAATGCAGCAAATACCAATGCAGCATTTTCTGCCAGTTTAGTGAAATAAATTGGTTAGCTGAGAGATCAGGTGAACACTCAGTGTCTCTGCAGAGCAAGAAGCAGCAGTGTATAGCCGAGAGCAGAGGAAATTATTGGAAAAATTCTAATTTTTTTTTCTCAGTATTAGACTGATTTAACTGTCTTGCCAAACTTCATAATGCTGGCAAGGTCACAAAATGATTAACCAGTTCAAGAATGTCCATCCGCACTGAAGTATGCATTTGTTTAGCTGAATCTGAATATCAGAGCTCTAAGGCTTGTCTGCACTTGAAAGTATTTCACAGTGTGGCTTGACTGGCACTCTCCCATTCCTCTGAAGAGATGCAGTTTATGAGAGTCACTTGCTGAGGCAGCTCAAACCCAATTCCAGGAAAAGGCCTTCCTTTTGATATCAGCATTACCGAGTCTGCCTTAGGCTCCTTGTTGCCACAGCCATTTTGATCAGAAAAGGCTTTTTTTTTTCCAGGCTTGTAATCAACAGAAATGCTTATCATACTGGTATAACAGTGAAATGGAGAACAAGTTAAAAGCAGTGTACTTGGAGTTCTGCTGGATAAGAAAATAAGCATTTCCTTGATCACACAAGGAGTTGTCTTTTTAGGTGGGGTGCTTAGCATTTAGCAGTGGACTGGTTGCTTGCAGAAACTGATGCAAGTTATTTTCTTTTTGAAAAGCTATTAGCTTTTTCTTTTTATTTTCCTTTTTTTTTTTTTTTTTTTT
>VWZP01002662.1:738857-950921 GCA_013396995.1 Dicaeum eximium
TTTGCAAACTAATTGACTGTCAATGTTCAGATCAGTGAATACTTTGGGGTTTTTTTTAATTGCATGCATTACTTCACTGCTACCTTATATGTTATGTATGCAAAATCAAACTTCCTTAAATTTTAATTTATGAAAAAAAATATGTTTGGCTAGAAGTCCAAATTGAGGTAGAAGAAACCTGAACAAAAAACAGTTTGGAGAATAAATGCTGGGAGGTTGTTTCTTTTGTGAGTCACAAGAAGGTCATTAGTAGGAAATATTCAGAGTGATGCCTCACGTCAGGGTAATATTTGTGAGTGCTAAAAGTTGCACAGATATTAATACAAAGCCATATGAGGAGAGGCTGAGGTCACTTGGTCTGTTCAGACTGGACAAAAAGGAGAATGAGGGGAGACCTCAGCAGTTTAGAGTTTTGTCATGAGGTGCAGGCACCGATCTCTGCTCTGGGGTGGCAGTGACAGCACCCAGGGAGTGGCCTGGAGCTGTGTCAGAGGAGGTTTAGGTTGGATATCAGGAAAAGGTTCTTCCAGAAGGTGGCTGGGCACTGGAACAGGCTCCCCAGGGCAGTGGTCACAGCACCAAGCCTGACAGAGCTCAAGAAGTGTTTGGACAATATTCTTGGGCACACTGTTGGGGAAGGTGCTGTGCAGGGCCAGGAGCTGGAACCAATGATCCTTGTGGGTATTTTTAAACTCAGGGTGTTCTATGATTGTATGATTCCATGATTCACTGCACATCAGCAAATTTCTCCCTAACAATACACAGTCCATTGCTCATTATTAGTTGCTATGTAGTATTCATGCATCTAAAATCATCCAGCACAGGAGAGCTTGATCAATTTCTCTGTAACAGCAATGAATAAATTTAGTGGATACTGTGCCTGTTATGGAGCAGAGGTTGGGATATTTCTTACCTTTACCTGAGGGGCTCTTTTAACAGTATTTTGTGTGTCGTAAATACCATGTGCGTAGAGAATAGGAGTGACTAGTGAAAAGCTGAAGAAAACAGCCCACAAGCTGAAATGGTTGGATGAACTATTCAGCAAATACCTATGAAAAATTAAAATCAAAATCCATTTGCAAATTATTTGTTAATCAAAATAACCTGAATCCTTAACTGGTGTAATTTGTAGCTAACAGTTTGTGAAGCTGTAATGGGCAAAAAATGCTTGAAAGGGATGAAATACCATGGCTGATTTTAATTGGATTTTTTTTTTTTACTATTAACGCACACAGAAATATTAATTTGGTTCTCATTACGAGTGAATTAGCTGAAAAAATATTAGGCAGTGAAACTATATATATATACATACACACACACATATATATATGTGTGTGTGTGTGTATATATATATATATGTATATATGAACTTCTATGTGTTGTTTAGATACTTTAAAACCTAATGGCCCCATTAGCTGGTACAGCAGAGATTTATGGTTCTCAGGCACTTAGAGCACTTCCCAAAGTCCCTTAGAGATAATTTGTGATCACACTTCCCAAAGCCCTTTTTCCCTATCAGAGCTGGCAGACTGTCACTCATTCATCTACCAGGGCAAAACCACCCCCTGCCTGTATCTTCAGCCATGTGCATCCCAAAACAGCAGTTCCCAGGCTGTAGTCATCCCCCAGGAGTTTTGCACAAGGGTACAGCAAAAAGTCTGCAGGGAGTGGCTGAAGATTATCAGCTTACTGGTTACTCTGAAGGCTAGAAAGTTGAGTTCACAAGTTTGGGAAACACTAGATAGAAACTTATTTCTCAGCCTTCCTGAAATTTGAAGAGTGCTATCACAACCACCCAGTATGTGTATGCATTTAAATGCTTGTATTGTGAGTCTTATAGATATGCTAAGGAGATGAAAATGCCCTTAATAATATCGACTGCAGGTGCCACTTAAGCAAATATTTATGTGGTTGTCTGGCAGATGAGATCTTTAAAAGTATAATTACCTACTGGCTGTGAAAGCAGAACTTTTATTGAGGTTGGGATGTTAGGATGAAAACATGCTCATTCAAGGTTTATTGAGTAGTGTGTGAATGACTGTATTCCAGTCTTTAAGATTTGCCCTGAACCACTGTTGAACTAATAACCAAAATGGAGTAAGCCTCATTGTAAGATGAAATAGTTTTATTTTTCCAGTCTCTTCAGTTTAATTTAATCTGTGTTTGCCTGTTTGGTGCAAATCCCTACTGTCTTTCTAAGACAAGGATGGGAACTGCAGATAAGAACATGCCCCCCTTTTTTTTCTTTTTTTTTTTTTTCCCCCTTAGGGCTGCTGTGAAGTTACAGTCACAATATAAAGATGACAAGAAGTTCAAGACAAGATAAAGGACCCCAGTGAGATTGGACACTGAGAGGTGCACCAGACTTCCTCCTTTTGCTTGGCACTTCTCTTTTTATTCTTTGATTAAAGTCTTTTTCCTTTACTTACATCCTCCATTAAGATGTCTCAGTGTCATTTAGGGTGTTAATTGAGAGGAGGTTTAAGCTCATCAAGGCGATTATAAGTGATAGTTAAAAATTTCTATATATGGCCTATGCTGGAATCAGCACAGTAGGATGCCATTTTTCTTTTATCTAAGTGACATTGGTAATAATAGATGAAATTATTACTAAATCGCAGCTGCAGAGATGATATCATGATTTTTTTGTGTAATCTTTGATGAAAAATTAATTTTTGAGAGGGATAATTTAAAATGATTTAAATAGTATTATACTGAAGTCCTTACTGGTAATTAACACCAATCTTGTCAGAAGTGAATCCACTTTTGCAGCTGTTTCTAAAGATACCTACAGTATTTGTAACTTTTCTGGGAGTGAAATTATAGTGTTTGGACTTTATTTTTACTGCATAAGGACCATTAAGAGAAAGGGATGTTAATAGAGAAGGCTTTGTTCCCCAGCAGGGCCAAAGTCTATTTCGCATTTTCAGTGTTTCTCTATGTGTGTATTTAATTAGCTGTGCTCAGCATGTAAGCAGAGTTCAGTGTATGCAAAGTAGACTTTACATGGTATTTATATGTATGTATTCACATGCCAGTGTACACAGAGATATGTATATCTTTATGGGTTAGCTATATAAGTATACACAACTTTATTTGCGAGGGTTTTAATTGGTTGAACAGATGGCTGATCAGAAATGCTTCTTCATCTTCATCAGTGACTCGTCTTTCTTTCTTTGCATCGACTTTCATCACAGTGGCAAAAAAGTGCTCTAACGAGAAACAGCTGAAAATAGATTTTTCTTTGGTACTTTCATCATGCTTTAAATGACAGAAGTGGATTTTTTTTGTCCTATATATAAAGACCTGCAGGAGAAGGTTAAAAAAGGAAATATAGTGAAATCTAAATAGAAAAATTTGAATGAGAATATGGGAGAGCCTCAGATTATTCCTCTTATCTTCATATTTTACTTTCTTCTTTTTTAAAGTACATGCTGATTTTTGACAAGATATATAGTCGTGGTTATTCACGCCAGCTATAGTACCTGCCAATCAGTTTCTCTTTTCCTCGAGTTTGGTGCAGAAAGGGGGAGGGAGGGACAGGAGTTGAAAGATGACACAATGGCTTAGAGGACTGTTACTTTAGGTATTCATTAAAAAAGGAGTTACATGGCCAGCTTCTGCTGTTTCTGCAATTTTATTATTTTCAAATCAAAGTCTGACTTCTGTAGGCTTTATAAAGGAAACAATGTGCCTTATAAACAGAGTGTAGGGTTCATGTAGGAGTGGTTCACCTACAAGCAGATTCATGGCTTGAGTTTATGTATAGATACATGAATAATCTATCCCATTTTTAATTTGAAAGAATAACTTATCTGCTTTTTTTTTTTTTTTNGTTGAAGTCTTTTGCAAACAGCTGCTTTTATTCTCTGAATTCCTGCGGATATATCGCTGTTGTATCCATTTTGCAAATTGGTAAACTGAGGAATGCCTTGACTGAGGAAACTGAGAAAATCATACAGCTAGCTGAGAGTCAAAAGCAGAAGTAGAACTCGGGGATTCTGCTCTCCTCTTCTTTTTCTCCCAAAGCAGACCAAAACCCCCGGAAATCGTTTACAAAGGAAAAATTACTCTTTGCATATTTAGCTCTGTTTGAACGGAATGTGAAAGAAATACTCTATGGGTTCAACATAATAACCAGACCTTTTTCATAGTAGAGCCCAGTTTTCATAGGCTTTCTCCTCATAAATGGAGTCAGCAACCTGCCCTTGTGCCCAGTGCAGCTGTAGAAGGACCACAGTCCTTGCCAATAGTCCTTGGATGGGGGGACCCAGAGGAACAAAGAAGTGGTGAAGCCTGAGGCTGCATGCAGAGGTTTTTCATCAGAGGGAGTAGCAATAGAGGAAGGCTAACATTCTTCAGTACTGCTGGGATGGGTCAATCAAATTCAGATACTTTCGAAATGAAAGGAAAAAAATATGTAAACAAGAAATTTCTGGAAGTTAAAGATGTATAGGGTGTGGTAAGTACCTCAGAAGCGTGAGATATGGCAACTTCTGAATTCTATTATTAAAAGACTTTCTGAGAGGAAGATTGAAACTAGAATTCAAGGATAAGTATACATGAGCACCATCTGGCTTTTTATTTTCTGTTCTTTAGACTGGGAGAGTCTGGAGATAAAGACATTATTAGGATTATATCTTCACAGTTTTGAGGCAGCTGCTCATGTGACTAAAACAGCAGTCAAAAGTTGTACTGGAATTTTCTTTTCTCCCAGAACACTTACTGCAAGACAAGGATGATGTTTGTGTGCTGGAAGGAGAAAGAAAAGATGCTGGGAATAAGAAAAGCAGCCTCAGATTTTTTGAGCCCTTCTTTTCAGGTTGTGACCCCTTGTTTGCAGGCTTTGAAACCCTGATGGAAATGGTGTGGGTTTGGGAGGAGGTAATCTTGGCTCAGGAGGTCCAGCAGATGGTGTTGGCAAATGGCACTGCAGGCTCCTGCAGCGTGGTGCAATACTCTGGAAGTGGGTAGGGGAGCAAGGAGGTTGTGGGAAGCAGCTGGTGGCAAATACACTCAAGATGGCTCCAGTGAGCAACCCCAAACAACCTGGTAGGGTGGGGAAGGAGCAGCGTAAAGCTCAGAGCAAATGAGCCAGAGCTGTAGTTGTGTCCCCTTTCGGGAGGATGTGAAGGTCAGCAGATGACAGAAACGTGGGTAATGCAGGGCTGTCCTTGTCACCCTTACCCTTTGTGGGGTAAGCCTTCCCTTACAGAAGCCAGAGGTCTTAGAACCCAGAAAGGCTGCCATTAAAAATATCTCTCTTCATGACTAGAGGAAGTCAGTTCCCTTCTACAGTGGTGTGACTGCATAGGCTTTCCACTGGAGACTGTGACCAAGGGTATTTGGGAGGTGGTCAGAAGACTGAGCTGCCTTTCTTTTCTCTCTCTCTTCCTATTTCCCTCTTTTAATATTAAAGATGATGAAAATAATCCAAGCAATTAATATCAACCTCTTCTGTCTCCAAAGAGATGAGTAGCATGGAGGAGGCAGTTCTTTCTAATCTTGTGATGCTGATAGTTTTCAGCTAGAAAAGCTTTTAGGTGGTACATGGGGATAAAGCAATAGCATAAAATTAAAACAGTCAAGAATGCAAGAATGCATTCCGATTTGTTCAAAGCACTAAGGGAGGTAAAGAGAAGGGATCTGCAGCATTTACACATCAGGTAGTACCAGGTTGGAGCTCGACTATTATGGGTGTGAGTTTATGAAAAACAGTTTCACATGGCTTTTGCCCATCTTCATCCTGAGATGAAGTATTTTTCAGAGCTGTGGACCTTTATCTGCAAAGCCTTAAAAACATGATTCATTTAGTTTTATATATATTGCAAAAAGATTTTCTACAACAGTTAAAACAAGCAACAAGAATGACACTAGTTTACTAGGGCATTTCTCTGGTTAGTAATTACCTTGCCTCCCTAGTTCATCATTATTGTCTTTTAGTCTGTAAGTGCATCATCTTAAGAAGTGGCTACGAATCAAGTGGCCACTAGCTATTCAGGCCAGACATGGAGAAAATGCACAAAAAACCACTCTTGGTTGGCTGAATAGGACATCCCCATTGCAGTCCTTGAACTGGAGTCCATGCCAAATATTCTATGCTGTTGCTTCCAAGATGGACAGATGGGGGCCTTGTAAAATAAGTCAAGATTCTCCTTCCTTGCGAGTGTCTAAGCATGCTGCCTCCATACCTGTTCCAGGTGTTGATGTAAAGGAGCAAGGTGACTCTCTTGCACATCTTGCATAACATGCTCAGTTAAACAGAATTGAATATGAATTGTCGCATCTTTTGCTGTTGCAAATCAGTGCTGTGATTATTCGGTCCATTTATAATTAGAAAGATGGGCTATTGGTTAAAAAGGTCCTTAAACCAGAATTTCCTGAGATCATATCTCCATATATTAGGAGGGTTTAGGGGGCAGGGGCATTTAAAGAGTGATTTAAACATAAACAAAGAAAAAGTGAGTGTGAGTATAGATAATGTTTTTGATATTTTATTAAATGTAAGAAGGCTTGACAGTTGTGGGTTGGGGTTCCCCCTCCCCCTTCTTATTCCTTCTCTTTCCTGTTATATATCTAACTCCATTTACTATGATCTATGCCTGAATTGCTGGTGAAATTATGATATCATAACAGTCAAAAAGATAAAGGGAGGAATGAATCAAGGAAAGTAAAGGAGTTTTAGTGGTAATTCATGGTACATTTTGTATTTTTCTTTTGTTAACACTACTGAGCAGTACTGCAGTATAGTAGTATAACCTTTCGGAGAGGATAAGTTTAAAATATTTCTTCTTTCCCCATCCTCTTCAACCATGCTATGTATTTTTATATCACTAATCAGTTCAGTGATTAAAATACAGGAAAACCAACCTGAAATTTAAAAATATCTCAAAAAAAATCCCCTAAACCTCACTCAAGTAACATTTTGGCATTCTTCCTTCATTCATCATGAAGTATATGCTCTATAAAACTAACTCCTGGTAAATTATTTGTAGGTCACTTCTAAAAAGCTCCTGAGATAGTAATGTATCCCCTGAAATGAGGCGACATATAATTTTTCTATTCTTTATATGAGACATGCTTAAACTTTAAATTTTTTTTTTTTCAATGAGTTTAAAGAATGATAAAGATGTTTAGGTATGTTTGGAGCTACAGCACTTTCTGGTGATCTGAGCTGCAGACACAGAAAAGTGCAAAAACAACCTTGAAAATGCTTTGGCAGACTTCGCATGTTAATCACTGCAGAATGGCTTCAAAATTAATGAAAAGAGTGCAATTTTTCTGTATAAGTGCCTCACTCTGGGATGTAAGTGAAACAGAAATTTAGTGCAGTAGTTTTCAAGACAATGATTTATATTTACATTTATCAGCTGAAAATCCCCGAAATGTTATAAAAAGGTAACTTTTACAAAGTAGAGTACTTGCTTCCCTGCTAATAGGCAGCTCTTAGCCATCTAAAGTCAGTCTCTCTCTCTCCCCTTCCTTACCAGAACAATTGTAAGGCTGACAGTAATGCCAAATTCATGTATGTTTTTCTTCTTGTTATGCCATTAAGATGAATCATTTGCAGTTACACTATATTGCTTCCTCCTTTTTAAATGCATTTTGTTATTTCACAGTCGCACTCTACTTTTTAACATACATTTACTTTATTTGTATATTTTTTAACTTCAGACATAGTGCTAAAATCTTATTTATTCTAAGGTGTTCAAGAAGAGAATTTAAATGCATCACAGGATAGGTAGATGTACCTGAACACTCATTGCCAGCTACAGTCCAAAATATTGTTGTTCATTGTTCCCTTCTACATATTCAAGAGATATTTGATCGAAATGTATAACAAACATGAAAACATATAAAAGCTTTGAATTTTCTATGAGGAAAAGAAAATATGGAAAAATAGTACTACTTAGGGGCACTGGTTAGGGTATTTATGCTGGAGAAAATAGCAAAATGTAGAGAGTCTGACTAGTTTCTTGGAATCTTATGTTTAATACTTCTTCAGTATGGAAATAATGCAAAATTACTTGAAAATGGCTGTCAAGTGTTTGATCATAGCAGTATAGAATCCCCAAGAAGAAAAGGAAAAAAAAACCAGAAAAGTTTTGAGAAGGTTTGAATATCAAGTAACAGACTGGGCTGCTGTCTTCATACTTCTGGTGCGTTTTTAACTAGGCTACCTTGTGTTCTTTTCCTTCCTTTCCAAACCCAGTATTTAAAAGTCCCATATGGCAATAGATATTGCTGGAATAGAATGCATACAGTTCTGGAATCAATTTTATCTGAGTTAACTTTCTGTATTTTAGAATGCAGATGAAACATTTTTCCTTCTCAACATTTTCTTTTGACCTGGTCCTTGTGTCCTCTCCATTGTTTTGCCTGCAGCCCTCTCAATGGGTGATTATGTAATATACAGAACTTTCCTTGTCAATCCTGTACAGATGTAGAAGGGGCAGGGGGGAGGGGAGTTGTATAAGAGTCATTCTGCCCAGTGGCATATATGCTTAGATAACAGACAAAGGAGGATTGAAGGTGACATACTCTGTGTGATAACACCAGACCAGACACATTAGGTGTGTACTCTTCATTAACAGAACAAGGATGGGAAAGAATGTGAATAGAAAAAGCAGGATCTTGCTTGGAACTTGTTGATGCCAGAAGCATTATTTAACTTTTGAAGAATGAAGTTAATGTTTAAACTTAATTTTCCCTTTTGATCTGAACTGATGACTCTGCCTTTTACTCACAGACCCTTGTCATAAGAGTCTACTCATGCTCAAGGTCAAGGAAAAAATCTGAACAGGGATACTGTTAGGGGATAATCCAAAAACGTGCTTGTTTTACTTCATATCCTGCTTAGCAGAGACTCCACTGCTTGTGACTGACAGCTCTTTTCAACCATTAGAGATTTTGTGTCAATAGGTCAATAGATTTAATATCCTGGGTATATCCCCTTCAGATTGCTGATCGGCACCGTACAACAGCCAAAGGCCTGACCTTGGACCATTTTCAGACTTAAACTGTACCAACTGGATGTCAAACTAGGACTTTGAGAGACTAATCAGAACAAGGTGCATAGTCTGGTAGTACAGCCATGATCTGAACTGGGCAGATGTTGAGTTCACCTTCTGCAATAAAAGTACAGACAAAAGGAATCATATATTCTTGAGCTGTTCTTTGCTGAGCAAGGTGTTTGTAAATCTACACTAATATCTACAGTTGTGCCAAAGCTACATACATTTGGAAAACAAATTGTGGTAAACTACTTATTTGTTTCTTAATGTATTTTTAATAGTAGTTTTGATTGATATAGAACATATGCCATGTGAATACTCTCTTCTTGTACCTGGTGTCATACAGAAAGTAAATGTAATAATATTAGTGACTAATGAATCACAGAAGTCTTTTTTTTTTTCCTATTGATGAATGGTGACTTTAATTTCCAATTTTGTTGAGAAATCTTTAGTCTAGCTAGATTTTAACTGGAATCAACACACAAGTACAAACCTTTGTCAGATTCTCTTAGTATGGTTTACTTTTTTTGTTTGGGTTTGCTTTTAGGTTTGTTTTGGTTTGGTTTGGGTCTTGGCTTTTTTCTCCAAGGTGACATTTGTCTTTCTGGCTTCTTATTGTAAGCCAGCTGATGGTGATTTTGAGGTTGCATTGCTACAAGTTTTAGGAAAATAAGTGGAAAATGAGAGAGTGGTTATCCACGTCAGTTCCCTGCTGAGAAAGATAAATTTCTGTAAGCTAAAGTACATTATTAGTCAACTGAGAGTACCGATGGATTCAGACATTACATGTCCCAGCTATAGTAAAGGCTTCAGACAGCTTGAACTCCATTAGATATAGATAATACAATCATGAGTCAAGAAGCCATAAGCTTCCTGAATTGAATATCACACTGTTTCCTTTCCTGAGTCCAAAGGAACGTCTTGAGCAGGGTCACCAGATGCTCAAGGGTGTGTCACTAAGAGCTTGATGGGAATTGGAGCTCCTAGAATGAGTAGCACTGTCACAGGAGGATGTTTTTTCCCAATGGATCTCCAGAGCTTCCATACACTAATTAGTGATGGAGGCTGCTGTTGTGGGAAAATAATATAAAGGCCCAGATTTTCTGCTGCAGGCAAGGAGCAAGGAGTGCTAATTGGGAGGGAGGTGTGAGCAAAGATGCCACCTTGCACTGACTGATCATTAGCCAGCTTTTGTCACTTGCCATGAGTTAGAGCAATTTTACAAAATTGCAAATTTTGTGGACTGATAGTGGCACCAAAGAGCCCTTATGTTGGCTGGGCCATACTGGTGTGTCACATATACTTGCCAAAATCTGTATTTTATCTGCTAGGGAGCAGAAGTGGAGAACATCATACTTTGGTTTTGAGAAAGGACTAGTTTGGACAAGTGGGAGAGAACATTAGGTGAAAACCTAAGCTCTTAATTGGGATTTCTGCATTAACTTAAATCTTCAAATGTTCAGGTGCTTAGAAACTAAGGACTCTTTGCAGGAGGACATGAATGGAAAAGAGGCTCTCTCTGAATATATATCAGTGCTTCAACTTCTACTACTACCAGAGTGTAGCAGGTAATCCATCTCCAGAATATCCTATGCAATCCATTAAGCTGCAGCTCCAGAGCAAAATCAAACTTCCCAGATGATTTGCTGTAGAAAATCTCTTCTGAGGATCTACAGTGTCCTTTTGACAAGCTCCTTTATGTGCTGGTCTTCCTCTCCTTTAGCTTTCTTGCAGGAGTGACAAGATTTGCCCAATATATATGACCAATATATGTAGGTCAAGGATAACATGAAGAGGTAAAGGCAAAAAAACAAAACAAAACAAACCACCAAAGGCCAGTTAAAGATCTGGAATTCTCCCTTTGAGTATGATTTATGAGATCTAACAGAAATGTGAGCTGTCCTGTCAGCTTTGAATTTGATTTTTTCCTGATCATATTTTATTGCAGAGAGTCAGTGCAGAAACAGAGTTGTTACTGTTCCTGTGCGTTATGGTACTTTGGCACTAGGCCACTCCATGCATACATGCCAAGATGCTTTTATAAAACCATTTAAAAAAAAGCAGTACTAATTAGATATTTAGAGGACTAAAAATCCTGAAGATTAAAATACCAGTAAAACAGTTATGGCCACAAGTGTGTTTTACATAAGTAAGCTCATAAAGGGTTTTCTTCAGTGGTGAAAGCAAAAATTATGTACCCCATGTTTTTTTCCTAGTAGAACAGGTTAGACAACCAAGCTTTTTATGTGTACTACTATTCAATATTTTTTTTCATTTATTATCTTTTCTTGCAATCATATTTAAAAGCCCCACCATCATACTTGTTACTGCACACACAAAAATATAATCTCTACCTCAAATTGCCATCTCTTAACCTTTCAGTTTAAAAACACGTTGCGAGGCACATTTTAAGGAAGCAGATAAATACTGTCACGGATGTAGCAGAGAATGAATGTGGGCATGATCTCAAAAGTTTTATTTAAAATTGTTTATTTTCAAGGAGGTTTCTATATACTGCAAACTTCAAGGTTCCCTAGGCTTCTTAACTGAATAAGAGAACTTGTCCAAGGTGAGGAAACCTACTGTGCCATAAATGTCTTGGAGAAGATAAAAGTGGAAGAAACATTCAAAGAGGAACTAGGGGTCAGTTAATGAAAGGAGTGGGGAGCAATTTAAAAACAAAGAGAGGACAGCTGCTTGTACTTCCTCACAAAATTTTGACTTGAGTGCTAGAGAATATTGTGGGCACCAATAGGAAAATCCAAAAAGACTAGACAAAGTTATGTAGGTTGAGATGAAGTTACTGTGTCCTCTTTTTAGGATTATCAGACAAGTTGACCTGTGTAATGGCCTAAAAGGAATATATAAGTTGCCAAATGGATGCAGGGAGAGAAATTTAGAGAACAACCATTCTATTACATTTCAACCCTAAATATCTGATACCATCAGTAATCAAAGCAGGATACACAGGCCTTTTGTTTGGTCCAGTTTGGTAGCTCTTAAACACAAGATAAACACAAGATGCTGATCTCCAGTATTGTTGTGGCTGACATGTGAATAGTTGCAATAAAGTTTGGTCCTTTTGTGCACTCTGAATGCATTTTAGAGACTCTAGTCCAAAGCTGAGGAGTGATCTGAGAATAGAAATGCTAACCTCTCATTGCAGCTATGAGGCACAGCAAACAGTCCTGCCACATGACATGAGGATGCAGTCATGCATCTGTGCCATTCATCCTCCTTTCCCCATTGAAACTTTTTCTATGTCCACACTTACCTTCTCTGGTTCAGAGTAAATGTGACTTCCTTCTGAAACATGGCAATGAATCCAGGAAACTGGACAAAGCATTTCCTTGCAGCAACATTTGGCCACAATCTGTATTAGAGCAGTCTTACACCTTTGTGTAGAATTAACAGGTCCAACAGGTCCAAGATTGGTAGTAGATCATCTCTAGGCTTTTTTTTTTACTGTATTTATTGTATGTTACCAACTAGCTCGTGCTTTGGTTTCAGAAGGTGATGAAAAGAGAGGCTGTTTTCCAGTTGAGTGTAGAGTACAGCAGAGAAACAAAGGTGAGTATATTTCTGTTATGTGTCCTGATTTGCTGTTATCCTGTTTGATGTTCACCTAAATAACCAAAATGCAGGGTATAATTTTTGTCTGGGCTGTGGTGGTTCAGCCTTGCTGTGTTTGCACTTCCACACCAGCAGATGCACATGGACACAGACACACACAGACACACATACAGGCACAGAAATGGCAGGGGGAAGGGAGGAAAATTACATAATTATGAGAGTAACAGAAAAAGAAAAAAATGGGGTTGTGCTATTTTACCTACAGTGGTTTCTGATTCAGAGACTCTCTGCCTTAAATTATGTTTATCATCAATGTTATCCTGTGTGGATATCTCTCTGTTTTTGTTCACTAGATTTTGTAATCCTCTTTCAGTCTGATACCTTGTTTTCTGTAGCTGCAGGGTATAATATAATAAAAATGGTATGCATCCATCTGTAAGTTGCTCTTAAGCTGATATGTGCACTCTGTGTACATATACATAACATTTTTAGATAATATATAAATGTGATACATATATAGGCATATATAAATATATATGCATACAGAAATTAATACTTTGATGTATTTAGCATCTTCAACTAATTATACCTTGCAGTCTCATGTTAATTCCCATTTGCAATATTTGGCACTATTCCTCCTAATTCATTTATATTAATGAGGGGAGGATCCTCTGAGCAATAATCAGTTAAAAATCATGACTAGCTTTGTTAATAAATACCAGATTGGTACATGATACTGTATTGGCTTGTCCTTAATTAGGAAGCACTGGAAGGAGTACCAAGAGGGAAATACTCATAAATTTTTCTTTTAAAGTCTAACTGCTCTCTTTCTGGTATTTGCATCTTTGAAACAGAGAGAAAAATGATAACTCTAAATTTTTTAAATTTTCCTGCACTTAAAACAGCTTATATTTAATTAAGATATACATTTGATATAACAGTTTTTCCAGCCAGGTCCATGTGAGTAAAGAAAAACCAAGAAAAACATCAGCAACATTGCTAAGTATTAGGTAATTGAAATACTTAATTTAAATATTAGAAAACTGGAAGTTTTATGAAGCATTTTGGGAGGCTGGATGGCTCAGGGAACTAGTAATGAACTAGTGAAGTCTTCATTTCTATGTGATTGATGGCAATTGTATCTAGGAAAGGCGAGAAAGTTGTTCCTGTAAGCTGTGTGGAGCAGTGGCTCTGCTATCAAAGCCAGGTCTTACCCTCAGCCAGGACTCCAGGAGTGAATGGGCAAATGTTAGCAAGGACAGGCATGCAATATCTGTGGAGTCTGAACTTTCTGGAATGGTAATAGGTAAGTTTCTCATATAGTCAATGAATCTTTTCTGTGTTTTTAATCTCTTTCAAGTGGCAACTTTTTCTGGCGTCACTTACAGTGATTTCTCTCCCCTCATGTCTTCTAAATACTTAACATCACTGTAGGCTTGCCAATGTGCAGTCCACTGGTGCTTGTTTATGCCAAATACCTCCAGCATATGTATGCTTATTTTATCAGTAATCAGCATTATGAGTTATTTATACAAGAAAAGCATAATCAGAGATGCTTAGTTTTTGAGATCTACTGACCATCAGAAGGGCAGGGACTGACAGCCCTGTTCTATGCAATGGTGAAAACTGAAGTCATCTCTTCTTCTTATCAGAAACTTGAACAGGTTAGTGCTTTGAAGCCTGAATCATGACTGTGCTGATCTGCACTGCAGCAGCACTGACTGCACCTGCCAGGAAAGTGCTGCTGGAGAGAATATGGCAGAACAAGCCTATTATTTGTTGGTCAGGTGGGCTTCAAAATGACCTAACAGGGAACTGTGCTAATATTGCTTGTACACTCATTTGGTCTGAAACTCTTTTCCAGTCTACCTGTGGCATATCCTTGCAGCCCTTCTTTCCTCCACCCGTTTGTTCATGTCTGTAGCTCCAGAAGAGAAGCCTCTGCACTCTGACATTCATGGGGGTGGGGGCAGTGGGAGGGTTAGTTGTGGGCAGGCATTTGGCACAGGGCTTACTCTGGCTAAGCACTTCTGATCTGGAAGGCAAGACATCATCCTGTAGTAGGGCTGTCAGTTTGTGAAGCTGTGCCTTCTTTTTCCCCTCCAACATTTGTTTTTCCAGTCTGTTTATCCTGGAAGCAGCTTGGGGCAGACATTTGTTCTTACAGTGTATTCACATAATTTCTGACACAGTGAACTGGACCATCCTTTGGACCCCAAAGAATTGCTAAACAGTGAAAAGTCCTGATATGGCAACAAGAGGATAAAAACCTTGAGGGCAGCCTGTGGAGAGGAGCACCGTGGGAGGCACAGCACCTTCCATGTGAGTGAGGAGAATGACCTCCAATGGCACATCCATTGAGAGGGGCAGGGTGGGGACAATGTCTTCTGGTGTAGCTGTACTTGATTAAGATGGAGCAAGCCCTTGGTTGGTGGCATGGGATGGAAGTGCCTGGGCACTGCAGGAATGGTGGAAGGCTGTGATGACAAGGCAGAATTGATATACAGTGAAATAGATCTGCTTTGAGAAACTGGTTTTCAGATGTTTACCTGTATCAGAGTTTCTCCAGATATTTCTTAGCCCCCACTACACCTTCTCCTGTTATGTCTTTTCAACCTCTGTTGTCTTTACTCACCCTCTCTTTTCTTTTAACGATTCCCTATCTCTTGAATCAATAGTTTAGAAAGGCTTCTCTGTTTAGGATCAGAGAGGCTTGAGGAGATTTTTGTGGAAACCAAAAAAAAACCTTTTTATAGGACTGGGGTTTTGTCTCCTGATCCAACCAAATCTGATGTCCTGCTTGTCTCCTCTTTCACTGGTGTGGAGACACAACATCAGTTTTCTTTCAGGTTGTGAAGAAAGCCTGGGAGGGAAGTGCTGAGGGGTGACGGAGAAGAGGAATTGTTGGAGCTGGACAGTGTAGGGCAGTTGTTCCTCTGAGCACTTCCCAGCCTAAGCATCTACCTGAATAAGCAGTAGTGTTTATGACTAAAGAAATAAACTTTAATGCAGTCCCAATTTCAAACTCTTTTTATCAATGCTGAGAAGAAAGTCATACTGTTTGTCAAAAAAGCATAAAAAAAACCAAACTGGGAAATTAATTATCTTTGACTATCTTTTAATTGCTCATACAAATGATAAAATATTTCTAAAATCATAACCTCAAAACTGTTTTAAAAAATTCCTTGACAGGATTCTTTTTAAATTAACAGGGACAGAATGATTGCAAATGCATATAAAACAGCTGCTTTCAGATGCAGGTACGCTGCTATTGATAAAAAGTAAAATCCTAACTGTTTATGCCTGTGTTTGATGATAGTGCAGTTGAGTATTGTGTTATTTAATAATGTATTCAAGCACCTGTTTAGGGAAGGTATATTCCACTATGGTCCAAAATTAAAACAACCCCATTACTTGTCGGGGTTTCATTCATAATTCTTGTATCATGCTCTGATTAGAGTATACATTGAACCTCAGATGAGCATTACCTAAGGCACATTGAGTTAAATGCACTATATAAACTAGGCACAAACCACAAAGCTACCTTTAACTTGAGCAAAACAGCAAGTGGAAATTGATTAAAATATGCATTTTACTAATATAACGGCTGGTCTCAGTATAAAAATTAATTAATGCTAATAGTACACAATCAAAACTGCTTTTAGAAATCTTCTTAGAACATTAACTAAAATGTTCATCTTTTTAACGCATTTGACTGAACCTCTGAGACTAAAAGCTTTGCTTCCTCCATGCAAATGTAAAAAAAAATCACAGCCTGAATTTTCAAGTGGTTATTTTATAGCAACCTCCCCCAGCCATTTGCTTTTGGATTTCTTGTTAACCTGAGCCTGGTCCCAGGCCATGTGTGAGTTGTACTATTAGCTACTACAGATTAAGGTGGCAGCCCAGGGAATCGAGGCCAATAACGTATGCAGATTGAGCCACAGAGCAGAGAAGGAGATAACTAAATGAAAAAAGGAGAAAGGGTACTGTGTTTAAAGAGGCAGCACAGCAATATTCTAGGCTTTCAGATCACAGTTATTATGAACATAAGGAGTGAATATTTGTCAAAAACAAAACAAAATAAAACAAAACAAAACAAAAAACCCCAAAAAAACCAAAACAGTCAACCTCCAGCATGCTCTCTTCTTCATGGTGTGTTTGGTCAGTTTTTACATTTGGGCAAGATATTTCACTTTGTTGAGATGAATTTTCCTCAAGTGGTTTAATTTCCAAAATATAAAACTTTAAAGAGTCAGTTCTGTGAGCACAGCAAGGGTCTAAGCCTCTGGCTCTCACAGGATCTTGTTTTGTGAGAGGGACTTTGGTGTGGCTTTGGACTCTCAGCCTCCAAATCAGGAATTCCCTTTGGATAGTATCAAATCTGTCTGTGTCATTGGTGCATATCTCCAAGAAAAAGGTTTTAATATAAGTTTAATAATACAAGTGAGTTTGATACATCTTTTATATATATATATAAACATATATATATGTACACACACACACTGGCACACACATAAGCATAACTACATTTATATATACAAACTTCTATTTATTCACAGGTACTGAGATGTTATCTTTCTTTTGTTTGTCCCTCTCCTTCCTATTCCATCTGACTTTGCTCTCAATTTTCTTTCCATTTCTCCAAATCCTCCTTAAACCTTTCTGAATTTTAGGTCTGCTTTTCCCTCATTTCTTCAGATACCCCTGCATCATTCTAAAGGTACCTAAAACAAAAAATGTCTGGCCTTAAAGACATGCTACCAAAACCTACAGAAAGAGCAAAATTTTATACTGTAATGTGTATTTCTCTGGACCCTATCTGCCAAGAGATTCAGCTAGAGTTCTCAAAAACCTGGAACCTTGACATATATGGCTTTTCACAGTTGCATAACCCATCAGATTTTTCCCATTTATGTTTTTAGCGATGGTTGTGATGAAATTTGATGGCATCACTAAAAAACACAGCCAAACAAAGAAGAATCTTCCTTTTAATGATGCAAACATAAGCAAGGTTCTCTCTTTGTTGACGCATTTAGCTATCTGGGCAAACAGGAGTTTTAGATTCAGTTTCCAGCTCCTACATAAGTTGGTGAAGGTTGCTTGAACTCCTCATTTGTCAGCTTCTCATCTTCAAAGGAAGGAACCACAACTTGTTTCTCCTTTGCTCCTTCTCTGTTTTGTGAAACTGGTTTTGTTTAAGTTTTACATTTCCCTGGGGAAACTTAGGAGAGTGCACTGAGAACAAACCATCTCCTGTCTTCAACAGCTGCTCCCTTCTGCTTGTGTACTGTCAGCTTCACAGCGGCCAGTTTGCCATTTTCTCTGTCTTGCTTTGGGTACATATTTCATTTTGCCCTTTACTTTCTTTACAGGTACAGCATATTGTCTTTGTTCTCTTCTAGGCTTACAGTGACCTGGGCCTTCTGAACCACAAATATCTGTCACTGCTGTCACAGAGATCCAGAGTGCTGCTCCTCTGTGGAAGGATACTCTTGAGGCAATCACTGATGCTGTCCGTTCCAGGCTTTTTTCATTGCCCTTATACATTTTAATAACCAAACCATTAACATACAGAAACATTTCATCATAAGCCAGATGAGACTTATTTTTTTTTAGATTCGCATTTGTTGTAAGTTTCAGAGAAAATTTAAAATTACAAAATCTCAACAGATGACTTAAGGAGACATTATTAATGGGAATATGAAACAATTAAAATAAAACCTTTAATGTAATTGCACAAAATATTCCTCCACCCTTCCAAATGGAGTGAGTAGTTATAAGTTTTGAGAGGACAGATGGATGTGTCTAGGCCAGCTCGAGAAATCAGTAAGCTACCTAGAAAGTCACAGTTAACTGGACCTGTGGGACACTCAGGGCTAAGTGATCCTAAAAGGAAGATGTCTTTCTTTCAACAGTATTTACACTCACATATTATAGAAATTGATAATCATTCAAGAATTATCCTTGAGAAAATACAGTCCATGGTTACATACTTTACAGTTTCTCTCTGGGGATGATGAATTATTGGTAGCCCTGAGAAAGGCTCCTTCTTTTTCATTATTTCAAAGCACACAGAGATGAACTTGTAGGTGATGAATGTAGCTAAAAGACTGGTGAAAGCCCACTGTGGTGGGGTGAGCAGCAAGGGTGGCTTGAATCTGAGAACTGCTAAGGTACTCACTGGCTGTTCCAGCTACATTAGGCAAGATTGCTAATAAGTACCTCAACTTAAGGGAAAACTCTGCTTTGACAGAAGTGCTTACCACAGCACAGGTTTAATGGAGCAAATATTTGATCCAGGGAAACCCTATACAATGTGGATTTTATTTGAAAGTTTTCTTTGATGACATCACAACAAATTACATAAAATCTAATGCAGGAATAGATTACCAGGGAAAATCATAGGTCCATCTAGCATACTGTCTTTTAGAAATAGCTTGTAATGGATATTTAAAGAAAGAATTTCAGAAGAAATCAAATACAGACTCTTTCCTAGTATAGTATTACAGTTTCTGGTAATGTGATGTGCAAGGCAATTCTGAGCTGAATAGGACATCTGATGTTGAGAGATAGATTTTTCTTTCATGGTTTCCAACTGTTCTCTGAATCTATTTAAGTTAGTAGCATCCAAAACATATTCTGCAAGGACCTCCACTGTTATATCTAAAGATACTTCCTTTAGTATGTTCTAAAGCTGATATTGGATATTTCACTTTGGACAGTTAATCAGAATTGATTTGTCTTTTTTTTTTTTATTATAATATCTAGTATGACTTATGATTAGTTATCTTAACTTCAGGGTTTTTCCTTTGTATAGATTTGCATTTTTTGTCACTTGCCCTTTCATCACTCAGCTACTCAGCTTTGTGTTCTTCTCATCTAAACTTAAGGCTCTGAATACCAGATACCTGGTGTGAGCTCATTCTGCCCTATGACAGGCATCTAAGACAAACAGAATCAATCACTGGCTGGAAACACTGTTGCTTCCCTTCGTGTTTTATAGCATTTCCTTTAATTCATTAATCTACAAGCATTCTCATTCTGTGTTTCTTTTTTTGCTATTTCCAACCAATTTACCCAGCAGAGAAATTAGACTTATTGTTTTATGGTTTCCTGGGTCTCCCTCCCCGCTACAAAATGCTTTAAGTTATTTCTCTTGTGTTTCCCACCTCCACTCTTTTGATACTGAGGTCAGTTTAAGCACTAGGTTACACACCACAGTGAGTAGTTTGGCAATTTCATATTTGAGTTCCTTTAGAGCTCTTGCATGATCTGGTCCTGAAGATTTGTCACTATTCATTGTATAGACTTGTTCTTAAACCTCTTTTACTGACACATCATATTAAGACTGTTCCTCAGATTTGTCCCTCCATAAAGAATAGTTCCAGTGTAGAAACCTCTCAACCCTCCTCTGCAGCAAACACTGATGCAAAGAATTCATTCAGCATTTCTGACAAGGCCTGATCTTCCTGGAGTGTTCTTCTTACACCTGCAGGCCTGGTTGACTCCCTGGCAGGATTTCTGCTTCTGAAGAATTTGAAAAAAAAAAAGAAAAATTATGTCTTTAGCGAGCTATTCTCCAAAACTTCTTATCTCTAGCATTCATTTTGTGTTTAGGCTGCTACAGGTTATATTCTATTTAATTTCTCTTTGTCAGAAAATATAGCATGTGACACAACAAATAAAGGAAGCAAACAAGTAGGATTTTGGGAACAGGGGAAAATAACTACAGTGACAAAAATACAAGACTTAACAATTCTTAAACAATCAAGAACACCTCCAAATATCATTGCTTGCCTACAGATATTGTGCAAAGGGTGAATTCTACTAAAGAGTGAGAATTATAGCTAATATTTTGCAATTTCACTAAGGATCTTGAGGAAGAAAATGTTAAATCCCAATAAAAATAAATATTAAATATTAATATTAAATAACATTAAATATTTTTATCATATTT
The DNA here is from genome assembly GCA_013396995.1 of Dicaeum eximium. Lineage (NCBI taxonomy): Eukaryota > Metazoa > Chordata > Aves > Passeriformes > Dicaeidae > Dicaeum > Dicaeum eximium. The sequence goes on from VWZP01002662.1 coordinate 759,405, forward strand.
GAGAAAGGTTGTCTGATATTTCTGATGTCCACAAATGGGGAAAGACCACAGCAAAGGGCAGTACAATTTTTTTGTTTCATTTTAATGGTGAAGTGGTTTCAGAAAAAAGAGTTATTGCAATGAGCTTCATAATAGTATTAGTAGAAAAGTTTTATTGGTTGGCTTCAAAATTTTCATCCAGCTTTCAGTTCAAATTTACAGTTACATTTATATATTCCCTCTTTCAGTTCACTGTCATCCTAGATTTTCAAGAAGTCTTCATTAATAGCAGCGTATTTTTGTTCTCCCTTTCTTTCTATAATTTGAGAAACAGAAAATAGCTGAGTGTAAGTGTAACTTTCTTCTCTCTGTCTGAATCCCACCAATTGGGCAATAACATCCATAACTGGAAGGAATTCTGCACAAAATGCTGTTTATTTGCTAATGCAGTGACTTAAAGATTGCAGATATGGTGCAAAGAAAGAGATACGAAATGGAGAGGATGGTTGAGGAAAAGCTAACCATGGGTTGCCTATGGATAAATCTTGTTTGAAGTCAGTTTTTAGGAGCAGGCCAGAAATTTGGAAGAGGAAGAGAAAACAAGAAAATTAAGTAGCTGAAAACAGATGCTTCCTGCTTATGCTGCTCACAGAACTCATTGAGATTCCAGTCCAAGGACAAAGACTCAGGACAAAACAGTAGGGCACGGCAGTAAATCTTACCCTCCTTTTCCCATAGTCAGTGAAGATTTAAAAAAAAAAATTCAAATAATCTGAACCATAAACTTCTAAGAGGTGGTCCACATCATCAACACCAACTGTGGATCAATGCAACAGGAAAACTGGTTGAGAAGATTTTAAGGGAAGACACCTTCCTCCACATGGTTCCTCCTCCGAGGAACCCCTTCATGTCATGCCTAGTGACCAGAGTTCTGTCATATAGAAGATTTTTGTGTGAGGCATCAAGGAGTTTAAATTACATCATATCTTGAAATTTACTGTATTTTTGATAAGAGGCTGAAGAATAATTATGCTTTTTCTTTGTACCACAGAATTGCAAAGAATAATCATCAAGGTAGCTATTATCGTGCACTATGAACAAAAGAGCATCACAGAGCTTGTGTGGTTGGTTTTCCACTGGTCATTTCTCCATCAGAGCTTTAATATACAGATTTTGTTGCAGTTATTTGCCATGTTTAAAACTGAAAGAAGAATAAATAATTATTTGTTTTTTTCTATTTACCAGTCCAACAGTACATAAAAAACACAGATATCTTATTCTTGTAACTTCATTCATGCAAATTGCTTGAGTTTCATGTTTACTTTAATTGATTTTAATAGGGCTAATTATATCAAGGAGGTGTTCTCTCTTGTGGAATTGTTTTCAGATAGGATTTTTGGATAACTCCAGGTAGAAATGCCCCATTTTGGACCTAGACCTGAGGCAAGGCTGAGAATCTCTGTTAAAGGTCTAATTCTTGTTAAGAGACTAGTGCAAAAATGTTTTGGTTCTTCATTTTGTGTAGTGAAATTTAACTGTGTCTAAGTATTGAAACTGGATTGACATCAAATCTTTGCTGACTAGATTGTGTATTTCTGAAGCCAGAAATGGTGGTTTCTTCTGTTAGAAATGTTCAAGACAGTTACAAGTACGTGTAACTTGGTCATCTCAGAAAGAAACAAAAATAAATATTCATCATAGACTAACTATCCTGGAAGGACACCATTTGGTGAAAAGTAGTGTTTCTTTCTAAAAAATTAATGAGATTATAAATAAGAGCTGAACACCCTTCTTATTTAACTGTGTTTTCTAAGTTTTTGTTTGAAAAACATGTAACATCCTTGATAGGAAGTAAAGATCTCTGTTTTATAGTGCAGAAAGATGTGCAGATGGTAGGGAAAGATGCCAGCTAAGGTGACACTCCAATTCACATGAACTGGTCATGGCCACACAGCTGTGCAGAACCCTCCATCCAGAAAGCATCAGGATCTTGGTCTGAGAAAGGCTAAGCAGGATGTTAATGTTTTTTCATGCTAAAAACAAAAAAAGAGAGGAGGAGAACTAAACATGATTTTCTTCTTTGCTTTCAGCTTTTAAAATTATCCATTCATAGCTTGTGATCAGATACTTGAAGTACATACAGAGGCTTCTGTCCTCGCCTGGAACTGTGGGTGCTCTTTGACATGGCAAAACAGAGGTTTTTCAGTTTAGTGCTTGAAGTTTATTTAAACAATTAAACACTAGATTTCATATCAGCAAGCATATAGTCTTGATTTTACGACTTCATTTTGCTTGATCTAATGACTTTATTTTGCTTTTCTGTTGGAAAAGCAGATAAAGTATATGCAGTATGTTGTTGTTATTGTTCCTGTACTGTCTAAAGTTCTAGAGAACACTTTCTTTTCAATTTTACTGAATATATTTCCATACAACATAGAGTGTTACTTGGGCTGCAGTGCACAATGTCTCAACACATTCATTATGCTTATAGCTCTCATTGTCTCATAGTCAGGAGTAGCAAACGTATGGATTCCATACCATAATATTATTTGCTTTGCTCCTTCATCTCAGACACAACAAACTATTTACAGGCATCTTAACTTGACATTCTACAGATAGTTGTTTCTCCTGTTTACAAACAAGTTACATTAAGGTAATGATTCTGCAATTACATAAAAAGATTACCAGGCCACTTGAAAATCCCCTACTAGCATTCTCATTTATATTAGCATACCATTCTCAATTAGAGTAATGTATATCTGATGATTCACTTTGCTGCAAAACTTAATTTAGATTTCTTGTTAATTCACATTGTGTCAGTGTTTAACACCAAATATTAAAAAATGCCTCTGATTTCTTTTTTGCCAGAAATAAAAAATAAAGTTAATCAGATTGTTTCATAGAACAATTTGTATGTACCAAAGCTTATTACTTGATTGTTGCAAAATAGCCCACCTTCAGCAGGCAAGCACATCTGGTTGATTTTCTAAAAGGGGATAAATAAATTTCTCTGAGTTAATGGGTAACAGTGCTGGTGAAAGAGACATCAGTGGCATCCAGACAGTGATCATCTCATTGCAGGAGAAAGTAAAGATGAGAAGAAAGTAAAAGCTGCCCTTATTTGCTGAAAGTTATCTTTTCAAGCTGATCATCAGCTTGCACTCAGGACAAGATTTTCATCTGCTCTCATCTGTAAAGCCAAGTTGTTATAATGGAAGCCACCAACAGGCTAAGGAGAGAAGGAATTTAAAAGTTTGTGAGAAATGTATGTTAAAAATCCGTTTAAGACAATATGAAAAACTGCTCACGTATATACAAATAGGTGAAAATTCTTTTTCAGCTTTATTTACCTGAGAATGAATTTCAGTTTGAAGAGGCCTTTATGTCGTTTCAGGCAAAGCACCTAAGATATAAGCAATTTTCAACAAGAGTACTACACATTTGTCTTTATAACAATTTGTATGTAACAGCTTTTATGCAAATGATGCTAAAGTGGCACCTTTTTTCTAAATTGGACATTTTTATGGTTATAATTTTCTTCTGTAATAACAGCAAAAAAAATGGTTGTCCCAGTGGAGTTGAGCATTTCATCTCTAGTGCTGTTTTGTGAAGTTGGAATGACAAGTTTCTTTCATTTGCACAAAGAATGACAAAAAGAAGTATTTTTTGTCATTCTTGTCTGACTTGGTTGAGGCAGTTACACTTGGAAGCAGCACCAGTCCCCTGACACCAACCTTTTCTCTGCCATCAAGAATGGTATAAAGTCGTAATAAAACTTAAAGGAACTAAAAAATATTGCATTCTCTCTGTTTCTGCTCTTTGAAGGACATAAATCACTTTGTTAGTTTAAGTAGTTGCTGCTTTGGTGTGGTCTTTGGCATTGATTCACACTCATTCTCCAGAGGTCAGAAAGGTGACTTTTACAGACCATGGTTTTAGATTTAATTAACTATGATACAAGAGAATTTATGTATTTCATGCAAACATTCCAAGGCATTAGTATAATAAACCAAGTAAAATAGGCAGGTTCTTGTTGCTTAATTGACTATGCAGTTCTGCAACAGTGATGTGAGAAATTCTGGGTCTTTAACAACGATTAAATTCTATCCCAGCTACCAATTAATTAGTGATCTGTAACCAGGAAACTTTATGATGGATGATTTTACCTCCATAAAGTGATAAATTGGTAGGCTTTAATTGAGACGTACAATAAGGTTAACAAAATCTAATTGAAATCTGATACTTCATCTCATAAAGTAGAATCTCATAAAATATAATTAAATGTACTATTTAGTAAAAAACCCACAAATGTTTATTTGAATGTGAACAGCCAATAAATGCTGTAGCCCCTTGTGTGTCTCTCTCTAAACTATGTAGGTAATATCTCTATACCTTCTATATATAAACCATAAATTCAAAGTATTTTTAATCAATCTTCTGTGAGTACTGATTTTTATTTCTGCAACTCAAGCATTACCTGTAGTGTTCCTTAGCATTCTGCACATTGGTCTAGTGTGCTGTGTTTGCTGGGACAGAGTTAATTTTCTTCACAGCAGCTAGCATGGGGCTATATTTTAGATTTGTACTGAAAACAGGGGTTATAATACCAAAATGTTTGTGTTATTTCTGCTCCACACCCCACCAGTGGTATGGCATGCACAAGGAGTTGGAATGGGACCCAGCTGGGACAGATAACCCCAATTTACCCCAAAGGGGCTCTGTGGTCAGCATATAAAGCTGGGGGAAGAAGGAAGGAGGGGACCATTGTAGGGATGTGTTTGTTTTCCCAAGCCACAGCTATCTGTAATGGAGCTCAGGTTTCCCAGTCTGCCTGCCCTTGGGAAGTGGTGAACGAACCTCAGCCTGTCTGTACATCCAGGATTACCCCATCCCAGGTGCAGGATCTGGCACTTGTCTTTGTTAAACTTCATACAGTTCATGACTGCCCAGTCCTCTAACTTGTCGAGGTCTCCCTGCAGGGCTTCTCTCCTTTCAAGGGAGTCAACAGCTCCTCCCAGTTTTGTATCACTGACAAAGTCACCTAGTGTACCTTTGAGTCCTGTGTCCAAGTGTTTATGAAGAAGTTGAAGATAATTGATCCTAAAATGGAGCTGCAGAGCCCCACTAATGACCCATCGCCAGCCTGATGTCACCCCATTCACACTTGGGGCATGTCACAGAGCTAACCTTTATTATTGTAGTAATGAACTGGAAGGTTAAGTTCAGCCCTTCTTTTTTTTTTTTTTTCTTTTTTTTTTTTTTTTTTTTTTTTTTTTTTTTTTTTTTTTTTTTCTTTTTTTTTTTCTTTTTTTTTTTCTTTTTTTTTAATTTTTTTTTTTTCAGAGTGCTTACAGCCTAGGATGGTTTTCCTTAGAAATACATTTTCTCTCTCTGCTCAACAATTTCTGTCTTTGAAGTTCCTATGCTTTGCATTGTACCTTCCATTTCAGCTATACAGTATCTATACATACAATTGCTGAACTGCCAGAGGAAACCATGACTTGAGACATCCTAGAATTTCAACCATGGCAAAGCTTCAAAGCAATTAAAACTGTAACTGTGTATGCAAAAGGAATTTCCTTAAAATAATGACTGTAAGAGGGGTTGACTATATTGATAAGTATATTATAATGTTAACACTGAAATTTTGCTTCTAAGTTCCCAGAATAAAACCCTGTTTAGTCATTAACATTCCTATAAAGACATACTGGCAACCTGCATCCTCCTTTACCTGAAAAATAAAAAAAAAGTAGTGGATACAGCTGAGTAGGTGAAATGTTTTGTATGCTCAGGGCACTCCCACAGAAACCATGTCCTGTCTTTAATCATTTGGGTTACTTAAATAATTTTATAATATACCATCTTATTTGTAAATATCTGCTTATGAAGAAACACTTCTGGTATTATGGAGAGGGGGGAGTAGGTTAATACGTTATTTACATTTTAGAAGCAGAAATGTCTTTTTCTTGTTACAATATTAATTAATAAATACTTCCTACATTTAATAGTGCCTTTCATCCAAAGACCTCAAAGGATCTCCAGATTTTTACAAGTGGGCAAACTGAGGCAGATAACAGCCAGGCAGCCTTTGCAAGGTCACTCTGTATGTTCCTGGTGGGGCTAACAGTGGAGACTCTAGTGTGTTGACTAGGAATCCTGAAACCAACCCCTCTGGCCCACTCTGCTGCATGAGCAAATCTATATACACTAATAGATTATTAATGTTTTGACAATCTAATGGTTTACTTAGTTTCATGTACCTTTAGGGCTTTATAATTAAGGAAATATGTGTTAACATCGGTATTAAAATACTTTTTTTGTCAAACATGCAATGGAATCATGTTAACAAATGCTTGCCTTACTGAAAGGCCTTACTTTTATCCCTGAAAACTGGTGAGGAAAACAGCTTATATGGGATGTGGAATAAAAGGGCTGAATTCACATAAAAAGATTTTTTTTTTTAACTCTTCTAAATGCAATGTTCAAAAGAGTTTGAAGCATATATCGAGCATCACTCAACAAGCAGGGCTGAAAAAGAACCCAAGCTTTCAAAATATATATTTTTAAATTTATTTTGAAAGTCCAAATCACATCAGGCCTCATTGACATCTGCACCATGACCTCTGCACTTTTCTGGTAATGTAAAAGCACCTGAAAGTGTGGATGTATGTTAATATACTCATCTGTGATGGTCTTAGGAGATTTAGAGTCTGAGAAAAATATATCTCTTCAGTGTTGCCTTCTATATTTGCTATTAATTTAACTCAATAGGAAAAATGAAGTGATAGGAGTTCTTGATGAAATTATAGTTGTTAGTTCCATACACTATATTTACATCTGACTAAAAGACTTTTTGGTGCAACCTCTGCTAACTGGAATGATCACTGCATCATGAATAATCAAATGAGATCAGCCAACTGTGTCCAGGTCCAATTGTTCTCTTATTGTCTACAGAAAAAGCATCCTTTGGTTTTAGACTACTTTATTGTCCACTACCATAATCTCTGATAGCCTATCACCAGAAAACCACTCAATTCCTTATTTTTAAATTTTTTCTTAAAATATTAAATGTTCTTTGTCCATTCTTGTTTCTCTGCTGGCTGTCTGTATCATGCATGAGAGTTCGCTATCCCTGTCATCCTGGTGCGTTTTGTGCTTCGTTAATTATGAAAATCACATGGTGATTACAAAGCCTTCATGTGCAAATCAGAAAACATGATGCACACAGTTACACATAGCCATTTAACCACACACATCAGTAACTGCAGGATCTCAGGAAGAGCGCTTACAATTCCCCTTGCAACATTATTTCTCAAAAGCATTCATTTCCTGTAGCAAGGTAATGGACTGAAGGAGGCACAGATCCTCATCCTCATCTCCCCAACCTTGGTGTAAATTAGGGACACTCCTCTGAGATCAGTGCAGTTCCCCTGAATAAGCAACAGAGATCAGAGTCTGGCTCAGGAACTTTGCATACTCACTATTAAACTTGGAAAAGGGAACCCCTGTCTGTCTCAATTTCCCTAGTGCTATCTGTCACTAACAAGGCACACACACATTAATTGTGTGTTTTAAAACTTTGTTTGGTTGAACTTGTCATCCTAGGCTAAAATTGTGTGACCTAACTTGTAGTAGCTTTTGCAGTGAAGGTATCATTTACTGTTGAGTATATTTTACTGTGCTGTTATAGATCTTTTCACTCAACCAGCTGTCTAACATGTTGAATAGTCTTTCATCTTGTCAAACACTTCCATTCCCCTTTCTACAGCTTTCTCAGCCAGCATGTACACACCTAATCAATCTAATGCCACTGTCTCCAGACTTTAAAACCAGAAAGCACTGCCCAAACGACTTTTTTAAAGAGACAGTTATCCTTTTCCAGTAAATTCATCATCAAGTGGACAGATAAATTGTTAAATGAGAAGAAACACATCTTGGAAACTGTTACTCTAGGTCCAGACTCAGAGCTCAGGTTCACTCACTGAATCTGTCATTCAGTAAAGACTGTTGGGGGCTTCCCTTCACACTGATCATGTATATGTTAATGTAATTTAATTTAATAAACATCTTACACATGGAACTGAGTTTAAATCCTCTTGCTTTTGCTTACTTATACTTTTTTTTTTCCATTTTTAGACAAACAAGATTAGTCTGCCTCAATCTGTTCCATGCCATTTTTTTCTTTCCTTGTTTTTTTTTTTCCTTTTCCTCATCCTTCATCAGTTGGAGCTCCATTAGTAGATTGATATTTACATCATACAGGAGGCAGGTGAAAAAAAAAACCCATTGGCATTGTTTTCAGGTGGCCCCTGCTACGTGATATAGTGTATACCTTACATGGTATGGAGTATTCATTAGGGCTGTTTTTATTTTTATTACTTTTATTTTTATTAGATATATTACCTCCTGAGACTGTATGAAGTGAACCATGTCACTGGGTGAGATTACTACTCAGTTAATAGCAGTTCTGAAATCAGTCAGTTGGGAATAGGCTATGTTTTAAGAACCTCTAAAATGTGAATATATGTGGTGGGGGACAGGGTAGCTTTCCAAAGGGGAGGGTTTTTCTTCTGTTGATGGATTCTCTTGTGGAACATTTTTCAATTGCATGTTCATTTCTATATGTGCTTTTAGTTAAAACAGACAACAACAGCTGAAACAAACACTTTTATAGCCGGCAGGTACACATGAAATAGAGAGGCCTGAACAAACAGGTAGAGGTGGGTGCTTTGTATTTTCAGTCTGATTTTGAATTCCTAAGGATGGAGGGAGGTACAGACACTTCAACCTTTAAGCCCCTTTGACATTCACGAAGTGCTAAAAGTCAGCTGGGGTCTCTGCTCTGACAAATTTGCATCTCTTTGAATATGACGCTTGAAAAGCCAAGCCGCTAGATTAAATTTTGCCATGGAGAAAATGAGAAAGGCTTCCATCTCTCAGGTCTACTGGGAGGATCTTTATGGTTGATTTACTTTTTTAAAATAAATGTTTCTTTATGTGTTTTCTCTAGTTTGTGTCCAGCCTTCCTCTGTCATGCATGCTGTAACTTCTGCCAGTTATATCAGCCCACAGTAAGTCAACCTGGGCAGAGCACAAGGTGAAAGAATATTTCAATCTAAACTGCATACCCCTTCTGTGTTTTCTGATTAAAATTTGCAAGCAAACCTTGGAATAAACTATACCTGACATGACTTCTAAAATAATTTACGCTGTTTATAAACCATAGGCTAAATCCTACAAACCCTCCCCATGCCATTTGTATGCAGAAGGGCTGCAGGTTTGCAGGAGCGGGCCCCACTATGTAGCTGAAACCTTACTATAGAGGACAACAGGCAGAATAATGATTATAGGCAACCCATAAAAATATTAAACTGATTACCCATTGAATAAAATCCACTAAAGTATGAATTATCTAATGAGCTGCTGCTGTGCTTCAGGCTGACTTATCCTGCATTGAGTTAACAATGACACCACAGACTCCTGTGGGCCTGCTGTGGGGAGGGTGAGGGCAAGTTTGGCACTCATTTAGATGTAGAACCGTTCCAGCTAATGACAAATAAAAAGGTGTATGTAAAGTAAATGCTTCAAGGTTTATAGAAGCTTATAATATGGACTCTATTTATTTGCTAAGCATTTATGGCAACTCCTGAATTTATAACCATGTCAGCAAAAAACTTTTCACAGATGTTGAATGTAAACATTGTTTTAATGTTCATTGATGAAATACCAAGTATGCTGCTGTTACCCTTGCATTATTAAATAAGTTTAGGGCTTGAAATCTGCCAGACTTTACAAAAAAAAATTAATACACCTCCACTGTATCTACACTTGCTACTACGAGATACTCATTATTTTTGGAATTTCTAAAGCAGAATAAACATTTTTTTGTCAGCCAAGAGACGACTCCCTCAAAGCTTTACTTTACTCTGTCTTTGTTTCCTCAGTGTATGTGAAACATGTATATAATAGTATCATACTCAGAGTCAGTAGGAGATATTGTGTGTGAAGGGTTTTTTCCTCCCTCTACACAAAAATTGTTTGTAAGTTCTGTGCACAGCAAAAGCTATGAAAAATCACGAATAGCTAGTTTTCCCTTTTTATTTTTATTTCCTTGCTGAGCTGTTATAATTTTCTGGCAGATCACATTACATTAGAATGAAATGTGATCTGTAGTTAGGACTTAGCAAAGCATCCTGCAGCTTTAATTCAGTCACTTGGGTTCCAGTTTAGCCCAACATGTGTCTCTTGAAATAACTCAGGAGAGCAGATTGATGATATACTTAGCAGAGGAATAACAGCATTGGAGAATGCAATACTAAACAATTCAGTTATTAAACATATCTAAGCATCTGAAAAAAAAATTCCAACTTTCTGGTAAAAAAGAAGGAAAATATTTAGGAACCCAACAAAGCTTCTGTTGGTATTGATAGGAACAGTGAGATACACAGAGCATTTTTTAAGTTACTTTAACTGGACTGGAAAGTCCAGTTACTGCAAACTGATCCTGAGGATCTTAACCTCAGAATCTTATTGTCATTTCAGGGTCTCATTCAGGTCTGTTTTCTTCAGATGTCACTGTGGCCTTTTACTATTTAGACACAGAAGTATTCTCTTTTCAGAGAAAGCAATCCTTTCCAGTAATGAGATGATCTGAAGCTTTTATATAACATTCATTTGCACACTGAAATGTTCTCACACCTTTCAGTGCCTGTTACTTTTGCTAGTTGTGTCTTCCCCTCTCAAACCCAGCTGTTCTCTCAGTGGTCTCAGACCAGCTCCTTCCCGTGCTCACTCAGTTGCCCTGTACATTGAACCTGCCTATTCATTCATGTCATTCCCTGCTTTCAAAGACCACCCTTATATGTGACACTTTATTCCTGGTTGGAGACTGCAATCACCTCCAGGAGTAGCAGTGGGACCTGCCAAATGCATCCTTGCTGGGGGAACAAAGGTGCATCAGTCCCACTGAGCTACACAGCTGCACAGAGCATGGTTTAGGGTGCAGCAGACTCCTTACCCAAGCCCCAAGCCAGCTATCGAGGGATGGTGACTCAATACACCTTAGCAGATTGAGCACAGCCTAGATATTTTTGTTCTGCTAGCTCCCAGCAAGTCTACTTCCCAGCTAGGATAATGACTTAGATGCCTTTTTCCAGAGAAAGAAGAAAGTGAGTGATCTGGGAGTCTCTGAGAAAAGCTCTTCAATACCTCATTTGAGTACACCCTTATGTGATGTATTGGAGTTTCTAGGACAACTCACTTACAAATGGATCATTACAGCAGTAAAAGCCAGTTTATTATTTAACCAATTCAGGCTGAGTGGAGACTGGAGAGTATTGGCACTTGCATTGATTGTAAGTAAGAGTCAAGCAATTAATGAACAGAGTTTTCAGCAACAGTCTTAAAGAGAGTGTGCAATGTGCCCTAATAGGTATGACTGAGTAGGTGTTAACTGAATTCAGAATAAGCCTGAAGACAAAGGCAATGAAAAGCAGGACATTCCCATAACACTTTGCCAATGTCCACACGTCACAAGTATTTTTAAATGTACGTGGATTAAAGGTAACCTTTTGGTCTGGGTTGGCAAAGTAGTTTTCAACCCTTATATGCTGCTTATCACCAGTAGAATGTTTTAAAGAGGAAAGCAAATGTCTCAAAAGCTCCCTAGGAATTTCTGTGAGTGGTCATAAGTCATACTAAGGGGTTGAAGGAATGTCTCTGGTAGCAGGAGTCTGGAAGAAATACACAGATGTGCCTAGGAAAGGCCACCTTTGTGTCCATCCTAGCACAGAGCTCTGGTCAGAAATGGTCGTGCTTGATGCTGAACTGATAGCACTGAACATATCTATGTATGTCCAGAGTGGAGAAGTCTGGCTTGGAAACAGCTCTTCAATGCACTTTGTTTTGAGGGGATAGGCTAAATTCTAGAGCTTATGGATTTACTTGGCACATTTTCATGCTTACAGCACTAGGAATCTTTCTTTTTTTTTAATGAAACCAGAGACAATTGAAAATTCATATGATTCCAGGACTTCAACACTTAGGAAATCCTCCTTTTTCCCTGCAAGAATATATTCTAAAGGGACACACATATTTAGGACACATTTCATCTACCCTCTGACAGTTATACAGCTGTCTTTCCTTATCCAAGTCTCTTTAAAAGATTAATTTCGTCTATAATCCCTACAGCACAGGTCAAAAAGAATAATAAAAACTCTAAGTAAATAATTAATAAAGTAATAAATTTATAATCCAATTAAACAACAACAACAACAAAAATCCCCCAGATCCTCTTCGTACTTGAGCTCTTAACCATGTTATGTATTTTCTGCATTTGTCCTTCAGATGGCATGATCTTCAGAGTACTGGCTTAATTTCTGATTCATTCAGCTGAGGGTACATGGTCATCATATAGCAAAAGAACACATAATGATACACAATTTATTGATGGGTGCAGATACACACACCATCTGCAGTACTCAAACCACTACAAATCTGAAGGCATACATGGTTAAACATTCAAAATCACATATTTAAAATCACACATGTAAACAAATGAGGGTAGACACATGCACATATAATGCTCTCCTCTCCTCATATAGCACCCATCTTGGGGTTATGCAAATCATATGTGTGTGTGTGTGTGTGTGTGTGTGTGTGTGTGTGTGTGTGTGTGTGTCTGAGGTACAACAAATACCCACAAATCGTAAATAAACCCTTTCCAAATAGTAAAAATCTTGCTATTAACACGATGTGTTTAAATCCAAATGGACAAGTTTATGTTCCGTTCTGCCCCTTTCTTCCTCTTTCTCACTCCCTCACTCTGCCTCTCCCTCTCTCTCACTTTACCTTCCCAACAGCACTATTTTATTTCAGAAGAAAACTTATGAAAATTGTTGAAACACACACTACAAAGCATTTGCTTTTTTTTCCCCGTCCTTTTTTTTTTTTTTTTTTTTTTAGCAGATAGCCCCCAAAAAAGGCAGGGATGTCAAAGGCTTCGAGTCCCCCCTTTGACATTCACGCAGTGCTGAGAGTCAGCCGGGGTCTCAGCTCTGACAAATTTGCATCTCTTTGAATGTGACGCTTGAAAAAAGCCGGAGCTGCTAGATTAAATTTTTTTTTTTTTTCCATCGAGAAAATGAGAAAAGCCTCTATCTCTCCGCCGAGTCTACTGGGAAGATCTTTATTCTGATTCTTGTTAGAATTGTTTATCACCCTGACAGACCAGACTCGGACGAGATAAAGGCGCTGCTCCATCACGGGGCCTGACAGTGGTAGGACATGCAGAGAAATGAAAGGAGCAGGGGAAAATATTATTAATAGATGCCGACTTGATTTGCCTCTATGGCACGTCAAGGAAGGAAGGGAGGGGGGAGCCACGGCTTGATTGCAAGCCTATGAAGTTCTGTCCAAAAAAGAAGCTATTTTTCATTAAGTGATAGAAGGGCTTTTTTCATGTTCTTTCCTGAGGAGCTGATAACTTATGCAGTTTATTCTAACCCTGCTGATTTCTGTCAGGGAAAGAAAACTCCTGAAAGATGGCTCCAGCTCGTCCTTTTCAGAGAAGGAGGCTGTCTTGTCAAAAATGGTAGCAAGGCATTAAAGCCCCGGCCTTGACTCCTGCAAGGTCCCTTGGATGTGATTGGGTCTGTGAGCGTGGGGGGTGGGGAAGGAGGGTGTTATTATGTACCCACTGTGGCCCTCTGAGGGGAAAAAATAAAAGTATGTATGCAGAGCAGCCCTTGCACATATGCACGTGGACACACACCACATACACAAAGGCTTTGTGCGTTTAAACATACATGCAAAAACATTTGTTTCGCTGCCTAATTACTCTGCATTTAGTAGAGATTTGTCTGATATCAGTGTGTGCTGAATATGAGAACTGGGTGTAAAGTTAGAGCAGCTTCATTCAAAATGAACGTTAAAAAATAACCAGCCCCCTGCTACCTCGTGTATGTCAGGTCTCACACAGAAACATGCCTGGCAATACGAGCCCAAGAGCTCCTGCAGTGATGCTGACTCTACTGTAACTGTCTCGTTTTCTGGGGCAAAATTGCCTCTACATGATCATTATTTCTCTTAGGTTATATTTTTTTTGGATGGGGAAGACAGAGGAGTGAGAAATATTCTTTGCGTGCATCATGGCCATGCTATTGCTGCTCTTGGATCCTCAGCATTTGCAGCCCTGACTGTTTGGGGCATTTGCTGCAATCACAGTGTTTCATGAATACAGTGCCTTTTTTGTAATTAACTTGTTTGTTTCCAAAAAGGATTGTGTTTGATTACTATCCTAACGGAAGGTTGAATTCAGTATAAATTAACTACTGGATAAATGTTTGCCTTAGGGCAAAAGGATGGGTCTATTTCTGTGAACCTGCTCTTGGAGGTTGCTTCCTGATGGATTCATCCTACAACATGTTGAGCATCTTGAGAGGAGCTACGAATGACACTGAGCTCTCTCTGCTTTCAGTAGAATGGAAAAGCTCAGCAGCTCAAGGGGATTACTCAGCACTTTGCCACTGGAAAGGCTAAAGATTTCTTTCTGGAAAGTGCATGGACAGCCTCAGTGCCAGGCAGTTCCCTTTCTCTTTATTCTTCAGATTTTTCCTAAAGAGTTTTTCTTTCTAGTAAGACCAATAGGTGCTTTTAAAGTGCCAGATCTTTTCCATTCAGGTGGCATTAAAATATGAATTAATGATGAAATTATTTCAGTATACTTTAAAAAGACCTGTGCTATCTGTCTTGCTAACTCTATCAAGTCCCTCTTGTACAATCAGTGGCAGTCAAGTCTGTACCTGATCCATTTTCAAATTCAGATGTAGGTGACAAAGAATGACTGCTTGGGGGAAGTCCAACACCAAAATTAGGGATTATAAAGAAGGCTTAGGTTGAGCTATGGCCCACTTCGGGTTGCAAATGATTTTTACCACCTACTATTTCAGGGATCTTCCTCACCTCTCCTGGACACTAGACTGTAGCTTTCCTGTTAAATACCCTAACCCTGCCACAGATCATCAGGCATCCTGGCAGGAGGGTTATGGACTACTGTGTGCTAATGTACATGGCATAGTTATTTCTCTGATGAAATGAGTCTGGGTTTGAAAACCCAGTTATCCAGATGTCTATTCCTTACCATATTGTATCAGAATCCTCCTGAAAATCAGTTCATTTAAGTATAAGGACATGTTAAATTACTTCTGAATGGTAGTCTAGTTATTGTAGCATAATAGCAAATATTAAACCATAGAATCACAGAATTACTAGAATAGTTTGGGTTACAAGGAACCTTACAGGTCATCTAGTTCCAACCCTCCTGCCATGGGCAGGGATACCTTCCACTAGACCAGGCTGATCAAAGCTCCATCCAGCCTGGGCTTGGGAGAGCACCATCTTTTCTCAGATCAGACTCACAGAAAATGGTGGAGATCTACAAGCTGGGAAGGGGAATGCAGCTCTTGTGTGTTGATGGTATTACATGCAAAGACACTGCAAACCTTCATCTCATGTCCTTTCTTAGTTTTCTATGTTGTTTATTTACTGGTCTGATGTCTGTGAATTGCCAGGAACCTTGGGCGTGATGATTAATCCTGACTTCGGTGCTAACACAAACATTTAGAGAAATCCTATGTTGTCTATGTGTGAGGAGTCTCCTGGTAAAACATGAGGAACAATTATCATAGATAACTTTATTCATTTATTGATACTGAAATTTTAGGAGCGTTGTGTGAGCTCAGGATGATGTAATCTATAGTTCTGTACAAAGCAAAAGACAATCTGTACACATCAGGCAGTCCAAGGATGGGAGAAAAAAAGTAAAACAATTACCTTTTTATAGCTCAGAATCTGAAGGCTACTGATTGATGCTGAGCAGCTCAAAATCACACAGAAAGTCTGTGGAAGGGTTAATGGTTGAGCTGAAGTCTTTAGTCCTAGTTCAGTTTCTTAACCACAGCACAGCCTTTACTCAGACCAGCTCAGTCTGTTTTAGCTGAGCCAAGCTCTCCATATCATGTTCCACTGTAACATAGATACGGAAAGCAATTTAGAAAGGTCCCCTATTTTATGACTACAACTAATTTACCAAAATTCTGTGAGAAAGCATCATGACGTAGGTAGGGATTTGACTCTCTTTTTTTTAAACTGCAGTTGTTTACATTGCTCCAGTGACAAAGAGGAATATTGTTAGTGAAACTTTGAGAAGGGAGGTTGAGTTATGCATCCCCAAAGTCCTCAATTTGCATAGTTTTAGAAAGTGGATATATTTGGCAGGCGTTCTTTTTATTCAGCCATGGGTTTGGCACATGCCAGAGTACAGAGGCTGAGTGAACATCATGCAGCAATTTAAACTGAGCAAACAGATGTGGTTTTGCATTTTGTTATGTGTTGAGTCTCAGGCTACCATGAAAATATCTTTAGGTAATCAGTACACCCAAACTGCACAGTTCACTTGTTGATACCTTACAGCTATGCTACAAAAATAGGTTTTTTTCCCTTCATTTAGTTATGCTGCCCCAAATTATCTGAGTATTGTGGATAATTATAACTGAATTTATCAGAAGTCATTTTATTTCACATAATCATCCTTAACTTTGGGTCTTTATATGCATTATCTCAATCCTTGGACCTACAAACCAGCAAAGAGAGACAGTGACATCACAAGATTATTTATAACAATTTCATATGAGCAGAGTGCAAAACTTCTATTTCTGAACAGGAGCATATAGAACGTTCAAAACTAATGAAAATTACATAAGCAAGCAGTATTGAACACAGCAAAAAATATTTTCCTAGAAATCACTTCAAATATAGACTACAGAACTGGTGACTGCAGTGCAGTTTAACATAAAGGATTTAAGACCTGGTTCCATACCACTGGCAGAATTCACTTGATTTAAATGCATGTCAGTTCGGGTCAATAAAAGGCAATTACTTTTTTGTATGATGATAAGTATGAAACCCTGAACAATGTCTGGAATGTGTTTATTGCTGATCTTTGTCTGAATTAGATGGGAAAATAGCAATTCTTGCATTGTTATACAGCATCTTGCTAGATCATGTTAAGTGTGATGGTTTCAAGTTGTTGAAGTAGAAAGTAAGGACTATTAAATCATGATTTCTGTGTAATTATGGAAAACACACACATTTGTACTTTATGATAGCTATTGGCTTCCTAGATTTTTCACAAGATTATATAGAAACAATACTACTAACTTGTTCATAGTACCAATTTTTCAACTATAAAAACAATTGTAGATCACTTCAGGGCAACCTACAAAAAGGCTTAAAAAGTAAGAGCTAAAGTATCTGTAAAGGTACTAGCTGGCCAAATAAAAAGTGTTCATCCACACTGACTGTCCAGTGTGGCTGCAGTTATGAGTGTTTTTTCCTTTGGTTTATACTTTAATCAATCCAATTTGTTCTTCCACAGAAAGTTTTGCATGTGTAGTTCCAATTTATAAATGTGACCCTAATGGAATTGATTAAGATAGTGTTTTTAATATCACCTGCTATTAGAAGGGAGTCAATACTTCATAGTTACTTCTCTTCAAATTTGACCCTTTTTTTGTCTCCTTCTCAGAAAGTCTGCAGTCAGATTGCAGGTTTTGTGAAAAACAGAGGAAATGGTTTAGCAGATTATTTTGCCTATTTCTGACATTTGGAAAGCAATATCAATAGGTGTATCAAACATACCCCTCCATAACAACTGGCTGCTTCAGCTCCAGTGAGGGCCACGTTCATCAGGGGCAGTTCAGGGAAATAAGTTTACAGGTCCATCTATTTCTGCAGAACCTATGAGGAAGTGCTTTTGGAACATCCTGAGCACTGACAGGATTCTGGATAAAAGCTCATGCATATCTTCAAGAACTCCTTGATTTAAATTTTGTATCTCCCCATGTATCAAAGCATGAAGTGCTCATTTCCTCACTTCCAGCAAGAAACATGTTAGGGTAGCTGAAGTGGCTTCTTACCAATAGCCACAATATGCAGCCTCCCACTCAAAAAATGCCATGAATAGAAGAACTGGAAAAAAATCTCTTAAAACAATTCTTTATTATCCAAGTAACTCAATTTTTTAAGTCATCAACTTCAAGTGAGGAAAGACTGACAATATGTGTGCTCTTCATGTGGGGAGGAAAAGAGTGGGGGAAAGATGTCCTTTGATTTTGGTTCGTATTCAGGGAAGAGCCTGGGTTAATAATTTAAAGGTAGGAAGTTAATTTATGCATCACTGAAATCCTCCTTTTGTGCAGTTTTAGAAAATTCATACATGTGACAGGGTTTCCCATTGTTCTCAGGATGTGTTATCGTGTATATGTGGAGTAGTTTTAGTGCGATATGAAATGCAAATTTGACTCACTTTGTTCTTGCCACTTTTATGAATATTAAAAATATGGATAAAATAATTGTGAACACTTGGAAAAGGTCTTTAGCTCCTAATTTCAGTGCTATGAAGTTTTCATATTGGTGCAGCGAAAAAAAAAATTGAAAATTTTACCAGCTTATATTGTCATGAATGTAGGAAATTCAATTGAAAATTTGCATTTTGAGCTCACTCTGAGTGGAACTTTATGATTCCATGAAACCCCAATGCCAGTGACACAACAGCCTCTCAGGCCGAAATAACATAGTTCATTCTTGTTATGTCAAACAAAATGTGGTCATTCAGGTGATTTTAAACCAGTACTAACCTCCTGTAGCACCAAGTTTTTAGTAAAGAGAGAGTTAAGGGCTTATCCCTGACAGACAAGGCAGTTAGCAACACATGGGGCACATCTAGTGCCCCCACTCTACATCCCTCATAACACCAGTCCCTCTTGATCCTCCCTGCTAAGTGCATTGTCTTGATGAGAAGTTTATGGAACATTTTCCACTCAAATAGCAGATTCCTGGTAGTGAGGGTGGCTCTAAGGCTGCCACAATGTAAGTTGGTTGTTAAGAACTACCTTGCAAGGTATTCCTGATTGTGAATACTTTGCAAGGTATTCCTGTTGTGGATATACGCTGAGTAGTGCTACAGAAATTGAGGCTATATTAAATCAACAGAAAAGACTTCTATAAATTATTGTGGGAGACCAAAAGGCCAGGTCATTAATTTATGCATATGATTCTTTAATGTAAAAACAAAAAACCAGATACTTTGCTTCTCCAGCATTCATTGATGTTATACCTGTGCATTAAGTGCAGACACTGCAAGACAAAGAATTACAGTGTAAGCACTAGGACAGACTGTTTCTCTGGTCTTTAAATTATCAGACTGTAGCTGTGAAGCTGTGGACACACAATCCTCGGTCTTATTTGTTTAGACTATTCAAATAAAACATAAGTAATAGTCACAGCTTGGGTTGAGATTCTCCTTTACTTTAACTCTTCTAAAAGCTGGAGCCACTTCAGGAATTAAACATCTTTTCCTCCATGTGGCTTTTAGGCTGCAGTTACAAAGCTCTTCATCAGCATGTAGTGACTTTGCTCATTTCTTTGACAAAAGGCTGATAATCTGCACTAATGGCTTTGGCTGACTCAAATGTTTCATTCTCAACTGACTTGACTGGCATGCTGAGGAATATTAGCAATATGGAAACGAAGGTTGATCAGAGAAGGAGATGGACAAGCATTCTGGCTGAAATCCTGCATATCTTTACTTTCATTAGAGTTCACTTCTTTCTGAGGTTAGACTGTTTTTATATTACATTCCCTTCTCTGCTAGCAGAAATTTTCAGGTCCCAGACTGTCATTCCTGCACTTAGGAGTTCCTCTTTAGACAAAAAGCTCTTTGGATTATGTCTTTTCATATATAAAGTTTCTCTTAAATATAAACTATCTTTTATCGCTAAAGAGGAGGGTACAAAAAGCATGGGGAAAAAAAAAAGTTTTTTTGCTGTGGAAATCATTCCTACCCAGTACCTGGAATTATAATCACTTGGCAATTTACCCACTACATGAGCCATTTCCAGCTTGGACTGGGTTCTTTATTTGTTTTGGTTTGGGGGTAGTGATCTCTGGGATAGTTCAGTTCTGAGCTACTCTTCAACGCTGTGTTTTAGTCCATATATCAATATAAGAACACATATCCTGACACATATAGTTGGTGATAAATTCTGTACAGAAGAAATGGCAAATTGTATAAACCTTTAGTTGACAAATAACAGGACAGGATTGAATAAATAGTGATCTAAGATGCATTTACCCATAAATTCAGAAAAGATAAATATTATCAGAAACTAGGCCTAGCATGTGGCCTGTCCTTGAGCAAAAGGATTGAAAGTTGAGGCATAGATTGAACTATACATTTAGAAGACCTTAAAATAAAATTTGGCAAACTCCACCCCCCACCTCAAATCTATAAATAATTAAAAAAAAAGTAAAAATTCATCATTTCAAAATAAAGAAAAGGTTTTGGCTTCCACAGGCAAATAGAAATGCTTTGCAGGGAAAAGTGACAAACATGCAAGTTAGCAAAGGTTTTGACTTAGAAAAAAATCTTTCCTGTGCAAAAGTTAAAATTTCTGCTTAAGTTTGTCACTTGCATTCAACAAATATGTCCCTTCTGTTTCTCAGCAGGGTCTCCTTAAGCACAGGTGGGAAGACTGGTTTTGATTTGTTATGATGGCATGATATAAATCCTTTGTCATAAACAGGAGAAATGACTATTAGTCAGCCTGCATGGAGGTTTTGTATTTTTGCATGACAGAGGCCTCCAAAGTATGAACATTTGGTTATTCCAAAACAACAGTCAGAAAAGCCACAATGTGAAATGTTTGTTTCTGTTTAAAAGCCAGTTTCTTCCTGGAGGAAGCCTTATGTTCTTTCACATACATGAGATTCCAGCAGGTGTTTAAGTTCAAGCTTGACTCTCAATTATTGGCAGGTCATTTTGAAGAAGAGTCACCCAATAAAGAAAGAAAACATTAAAGAATTCCCACCTGGAAATACCTACCTATCTTAATAAGATAGCTTTATATAAAGATCTGAAGCCTTGTGAGATTAATGAGGTCTGTTTACTTTCCATTTCATTCTGAGCCCCCTCTACTACATGTGTTGAATCAAAAGGCTGAGAATTTCTGTATGGGAAACCGAAAAAGAAATTGATAAAATGTAAAAAGTCAGCTATTGTGCTGCATTTGAAGTCTCTCTCTCTCTCCCCATCTTTGCCAGGAATTGATCAGGAAGACTGGAAGACAATTGTTCTCTTTCATTACCAAAAAATTTTAAAATGAAGAAAAACTCTCTATACCTCTGTGGCTCCAGAGACAATTAAATAGAAGTACACACTAATATAAAATATGTGTGATGTTACATATTGGTTTGCAGTGGTGCAGTGATATTGTATAGATGGAGACATAAACCTGTCAGTTTGGGTTTTATTGCCAGGAGTGCCAGATGCACTGTCCAGGACCCCAAACATACCAGTCTGTGCCACCAGCCCAAGAGGCTGTGTCAGGGCTTTCCTCTGCTCTCACAGATTTCTCATTTGATGGATTCATGTTCCCACACGGTAAGTGCCATGGCCTCCCTCTGTGAGCTTTTAATTTTTGATAAAGATTGTATTGTGTGTAACAACGTTCATGTTTCTTAAGAGTTCCCATATTGCCTGTAAGAAACTCCTTAGGTGCTGACCTAAAACAGATGCTGGGAGCACTCTTTTTCCTACCCTTTAAACCTTTTAATGGTTTGTGTATTTTAATTTTACTAGTCACTTAGCTTTCTCATTGTATCCTGCTTCTCTCCTAGCTGCCTACAGGGGAGACTTGGAGAGATAACCTTTCCTTTTCCCTCTGTCCAAATACAAAAAAAAAAAAGGAAAGAAAAAAAAAAAAGTACATGCCATGGTGTGGACACCACTCTGCTTTGCCAGGATCTGTGAACTCTGTTTCAAATGTTGTTTACACTTGTACAAAAGAGCTTTGCTTGGGCTATCTGGCTCTGGTTTGGAAGGTGCAGTGGTCTCTGGTTCTTTGGGTGTCACCACTGAAATGGCCATGA
Organism: Dicaeum eximium; assembly: GCA_013396995.1. Classification (NCBI taxonomy): domain Eukaryota; kingdom Metazoa; phylum Chordata; class Aves; order Passeriformes; family Dicaeidae; genus Dicaeum; species Dicaeum eximium. Next base: position 781,371 of record VWZP01002662.1, read on the forward strand.
ACAAGGTCTGACAGGACAACCTGGGACCCAGAAACATGAATGTATAAAGATCTCAGGACAAAAAATAAAGTGAAGATAGATTAATCTTCACTATAAGATGGCTACCAAAAAGAAATCAAATTATATTGCAGAGAGACTGGAAAGCTGGGAGGCCTGTAGCCTAGATTCCTGACACTATTAAATATTACCCTATGTTTGCATGGTTTTTATCACCTCTCTGCAATGTTTTTGTTCAATCATGGAAAATACAATAACATAAAAAACACATGTTAGGGTCTTAAAAAGCATTCCTGTTTTTTTGAGACTCTCAACTAAAAGTTGCATTGACAACTGGCTGATAAATTTTGACAAGCCATAGCTCAGTCTTTTTGAGTCAGAGAGACTCCACAGGAGTTATTCTCCCATTGGAAGCAAGTATTAAATCTACTACAGAAAAAGAGAACAAAACAAAGCCTGTAGACACACTCAAATCCAACACACCATGAGAATTTTGCTTTGCCTCAATGATACTTTCTGAGACTGTGGGCAGCAGATTGTGTTTGGATTGTCAAGGAAACAGTCGGGCCATTATTGTTGTTGTTTAATTTTTGGTGGTTGAGGGTTTTTCCCCCCCCTCCTAGTCAAAGTATTAAAAAAAAAAGGGAGGGGGGGTGGGAAAGAAGTTGATTTCTTCAACAAGCAGCTGCAATGACAGATGGCTGATGAATGCACTACCAGCAGTTCCAATGGAACTCGACTCCGTGGGAGTCAGGGCACTGCGCACCTTCCAAAGGGCGCCACGGTAGTCGCTTGGGAAGGGGAGTGAGAGTCGGAATTTCTAACCATGGTGAAAATGTTCTGAAGGAAGAGAACATGATGACAAGGGGTGAGAAAGGGAAGGGAGTGATTGAGATCCATCCAGCTGAGTCTTTATCCCCAAGGATGAATTAAGATGAAATAGGGGCCCAGAGCCATAAAAACTTCAGGACTACTTTAAAAATCATGCTCCTCTGCTAAAACATATCATCTTAGCCACATACTTTGCTTTAGTCTTTGTTGATCTTTCTCTCTTAGACCCTTCTCTCTCTATTCTTTCTATACACGTTTTTCCTCTCTTCCCTGTTCCTTCTTTTCTCATAACTATCTCTTCCTACCTCATGACTGTGTGTGGTTGTGAAGAAAACAGATAGGCTGTTGCTCTTCTCAAAGCTGCTTCCTGATGCCTGCCAGATGTCCCCCATGAGTCTTTGTAAGTACCCAGGGTCTGGCAATCCATGATCAGCCCTGCTGATGTGATGCAGTGTCCTCCCTTGTAGTACTCAGACTTGAAGAAATGATGAGCCCTGGCCAGTTATCACCTCTGTGTCCAAAGGTGCCCCATTTAAATGGGTAGTCAGCAAAATTTATGACCTTCTATTGGGAGTCCTGTGCCAGGTGTGAAAACTTGTCCTCCTACTGCCTTTGAGTTTCAGCACACTGTGGAAGCAGAAACAACAAGGAAAGAACACAAGCCGCACTCTCTGTAAGGAATTTGCAGACAAAAGTGAGGAGTCAGTTTCCTGTGTCATGCGGAATGTCATAGCCTGCATAACCCCCAAGACAGTGCAGTTCCCCCTTTCTTCAGGTCCCTGTGTGAGGTGAGAAGGAAAGAACTGGTGCCAGCTGGAAAATCAGTAGGGGTTTGCGACAGGGCAGTGAGTAAACAAGGAACAGAACTCCTCTAGCAGCAAATGTACTGTGTAAACATAAACAATAGCAACAAGCAAGACACGTATTCCAAATCCGTCTCCAGTGAGAATCAATTATGTTATATCTGATGAATCAGGAGATGGGGTTGGTGAGAGAGAATAGGGGCCTATTATTATTTTCAAGTTAAGTCAACCAGCCAAGTCTGCAAACAAAAGCATTTTCTGTCTTTTTCTCTCTGTCTTGTTGATGGCCTCCCCTTGTCTCTCTTCCTTGGCGTATTTCCTGCAGTTTCCCCACCCAGCAGTAGTTATATACATCTGAATAACACTGCAGTTCAAACACCAAAAGAATTGTTTTCCTATGGTTTCTAAATGTCTTTTCTATTTTCTTGTATTCATAATCATGGCATAAGCAGTGCTTGTCACGGGGTGTTACATCAGAAAATTCAACCATGAGACTCTCTGTGTGTGTGTGTGTGTGCGCTCATATGTACATGAATACATGTGACCAAGAAGGCAAGAAAATCCTACTACAGATCATTAATGAAATAATGATAGGTACTTCTTTTATATCTGGGGTTGTAAAAAAGAAGCAGAGGTTTTTTTCTTGTTTCTGCACATCACTAACTAGTACTAACACACACACAGAGGTTTTCTTCTGTATCCCCAAAATCATAAAATGGGAAATGAAAAGGGGAGAAGGAGAAAGAGAGAATTGCTGGAAATTATTGTCTCTTAGAGTGTTCTTTACTAATAAGAAAGGAGCCCCACTTTGAACTCTTGATTCTTTGCCAGAGAACAAAAACTTTACAGCATTTTGTTACCTTTAATTGTGTTACTCTTCTAGTAATCAATAAAGATAAAAAAAGATCATTTTCTATGTACAATATGAAATCACAGTGTCTGACTATGTGGAGATAGATTCCACTTATCTGTCTCTAGGGGTAGCTTCTCTTGTAGGAGAAAACTCAATTTTTATTTGGATTTTAAAAATGTTTCAAATTATTCAGTCAATGCTACATGCATATTAAAAGATTTATTACCAAATATTCTCATCTTGATGTACTGGATCTATGCACCCAATTCCCACTAATGTTAATGGAACCTCATCTGTAAATGCCTGCACATCAAAGGCAGACAGTACCCATAAGTATTGCAAATACATAGGTAGCTGGATAAATAGCACAAAGATTAACCACCTCTGGCACTGCTGGCTTTTATTTCTTTGTGTAAACGTTGGTCTCATCTTTCTGAGGACTCCAGATGAGATGTAAGAAACTAAATGCATCCAGGCCAGTGTCCCCCACACTTCAGCATGGGTGTTGAAGGGAGATACCTGACTGCTGAGTGGTGGCACCCATTCTGATTGAAGGGGAGAGGGGGAAAGGTGCCTCCACAGGGTGACTCAGATTTTGGGTGGGCTGAGTCATCCCCACAGGTGCCTGTTTCTCTCTCTGTTAACTGGGAGTGTATAAAGAGATGGTAATTTGAGCACCTGAAGCAAGATAGGTCACATCAGGCTCGGGAAATGGGCTTCTCACTCCATGCTGGGATCCCTACTAGCCCCTTGTGTTAAAGGCACAAAGAGAAATGGAGAGAGGGCAACCATCCCTTTTCTCTCATTCCCACCAATATTAGAAACCCCACATTAATATATTAAAGCCAGAATTTTCCAACATGGATTCCTAGCATTTAAACCTTAAATCCCTAGATGGAATTCATAAGAAGCAGCTTGGATTTCATAGCTCCAGAACTTGCTTTTGGGTTAATTATCTAACCCTAGGAATCTATGTTTTGTAACTTTTTGATCACGCTTTAAAATGAAGAGAAAACAAGTGTATTGTTATTATTAATAATATTTTTAATAGCTTTATTAATTTAAATGTCAAAATATTTGCCGATATTAACTGTAATTAAAGTAAATTAAGTATACTAACAACAAAGATATATACAACTCCACATATCATGTTGGAATTCAGAGTAAAAAATATGAATTTTAAGTTGAAAAAAGATGAGGTAGAAAAAATAATAATGGGGCCAATAACTATATTAATTGTCAGAAGAGAATACAGCTGCAATAAAATCAAGAGGAGTGTGTACAGTGAAAGATGAGTGGGATGATTAGAGCACAGACAGGCTAATAAATGTTAATTAATAATACCTTACTGAAACTTCCATTTCTTATCCCTAGATTCACAAGTGCCTTACAAAGGAAGCATCATTAGCCCCATTAAGCAGAAGAAGGAGGAAGAGGCATAGAATAATGAAGTACAGTGGCCATCATCACCCAAGGGTACAGCTGCACAAACAAGTTACAGCAAGTTAAATTAGAGGATATATTAATGGAGTCAGATGCTCTGCTCTAACTTCCTATTTGTCTGCTCTTGACCTGCAGAAAATGAAACTCATCTTACCTCAGGTCTAATCAAAAGGCTAAGCCTCTTCTCGGGCTGCAGGAGGGAAAAAGTGAGTACCTGATACCGTGAAACCACACTGGCTAACCTGCTCTAACGCCACCTCCACCAAAAACCTGACTAGTCTGTGAGATGGCAGCGATAATTTTGTGAGGTTCTGCTGACACTGGGATGAGCGTGGTATATAAATGGAAAGGGTTGACGGGAAAGGAAGGTTCCGGGGGTGAGATACATCATGTAGTTCAGCACAGAAAAGTCAAAATCTGTTGCAGATCTGCGATGTGACAGTAGGGTTCCAGGAAAAGCAGGTGGTGTGGGAACGCAGCTCCCCATTAGGGCAGGGCTCAAAGAGAAGGGGATCAGTCATACCCAGAGCCTTTATTACTTAAAGCTTTAAAATCTGAAAGGGCCAACTTAAAATCAACCTGCCACTTTGGAGGCTGGCAGCGTGGAGAATGCAGCGTGGTGTAATGTGCTCCTGCTGGCTCACAGGGCTGAGCACACGTGCTGCCGTGCTCAGAGCCTGGCTCTAAGCTCCACTGAGAGGGTATTACAATAACTGAGCTTGCTGGTAACAAGGTCTGTGCTGCTATATTTGTGATAGGCTTGGGATAAACTGAGCAGGCAGCCAGTGCCTGTGGCAGAACTGGAGGAGGGGGGGAAAGAACCTCTTTGAACCAGGGCTGGAAACCTGGCTTCAACTTAAGCCATGGCAAAACTCCATTAACTTCAGCTTGAGCCTGTGTTTGCCAGTACTTTTCACAGAGCATGGTGTCCTAATACAGTACCAGCACACACCTAGCCCTTGACCTCTGAAACACAATTCTTCAAAGTGCAGGGCCACATAATAGAAATAATTCCAACTAGTGCCATCACCCACACATGCTTTTATTAGCTCAGAGAAGAAATGTCTCCAGCTGCAGAACATCCCTCTCCTCCTCTATGGCTGAAATAGAAATCAGGAGAATGATGGCATAGGATTCTATGTAAATTTTATTAAGATATTCAGTCTTTATTTTATTGATCATCTCTTTTGATCTGTCCCAACTTATTACATTTCTCACACTGTAAGGTCTGGGAGATGTGGAACAGACGGCATTTTCCCACGTGCATTTTCCAGTGGCTCATTCTCATTTTGAAAACCTCTTCATCTGAAATTCCAGATCCTTTGTCCCAATCACAGCTAACAACGTGAAGTTTAAGTCAGAGAAATCTTCAGCTTTTAGTGCTTTCCTATGAGTCTCACATTATTCCATGTTCCACATCAGGCAAAGGCCTAAACTTTCATTTGACTGTGGAAACTGCACAGGCACCGTCTTTGCTGGTCCATTTACTCTCCCTGATCCTCTTGACTTTGCTTCAGTTGTTTTCTGTTGAAGTCTGGATGCAGTAAATACGTTTAGGGAAATCCAAAGGATTTTGGTTGCTCAGAAGAAAGCAGTTCAAGGGTTGTTCCAGGGCAACACTATCCTGAAGGATCTGTATAGGCAGCTCCTCCCTACTCTCAGCACAATGGCCTCCTGGATTTTCTTTTACAGGGGGTTGTCTGTAAGTCAGTGTGAGTGCCAGGCACTTCCAGAGCCCTGTCAGAGTGTTGGAGACCTGTTATGCTCTTTGCCAGTGCCCATTGTGCTCCCGAGAAGCCCTGGCAGGATTCTCAGCTAACAGATTAGCATTAGGTCAGAAAACCAGGGGCCCATACATCTCTTGTGGCTCAAGCTAGGCACTCATGGGCTTTGGTCTTGCTAAACTTAGGTGGTAGTGAGCTGGGATTTGAAGATCAAAAGTTGAGTGTTAGACAGGATTTAGGTATGCAAGTCTTCTCTGGATTGAGCCCTTTGCCTAACCTTTTTGGCTAACATCATTTATTGCTCAAGAATAGGCATCCTGAAATTCTGTGGTCTGCTGTGTCAGCCACAAATTAGTGATGGTAAATGCATGAAAAGAAATTATCCATAAATTAGTATATTATGTAAAGAATCTTGTGTGTATATGTGTATGTTTGTGCACCTTGAGCAAAGTGAATGCTTTTTACTAAATAGAAAAGCATTTTTTAAAAATTAATGTATGATACTCTATGTGAAGTCTACAGTCATAACAGGAAATCATGCATTTTCTGCAGAAAGATTTTATTTAAAAAAGCAGAGTGCATCTCATTGACCTACATTCAGCTTCCCCAGCATACACTGTACCTGCAGAACTTTGCTGCAGAGATACATTGTAGATACAGATCAAAGGGAAATGCTGGTGTCAGAATTGTCTAAATGTCCCTTTCTGGGCCTGAAATCCTAGATCATTGCCATGCATTTGCACTGACTTTGTAACTTTAATCAACCTGTAAACTGTTCCTTGGACTGCTGTCTTTAAAAGCCAGGTAGGCTGTTCCTGGGCATAATGAATGTCTGTATATATAGAGCAGACAAATGAAGGTCTCTGTTGCCTCAGAATGAAAATACCTATATTCAAAGAGCTATCTAGAATGCATTACAGTATATAAGAGTAGCAAAATAAGGTTAGCATCTGTGTTAAAAGAACTGCAATGCAAACAAAGCTAGATTCATCCTGTTCAATATTTACCCAAATTGCTGTGTAGAACATTTGGTCCCCTCTTTAGAAAAGGCCGTGGGGTGCTGTGCATTGGCTGTCAGGGTGCTGAGTTTTATTACACACACATCTGCCTTTTCTGACTTAGCCTGAGACCTGCCAACTCATTTCTCACACACCCTGGATGGGTGTAATGTAATGGCCCTGGATTCACAGTTGTGTCTGTGGGTGTGTGGGGAGCTGTAGGGTGGGAGAAGGGAACTGCAGGGGTTCACAATGACCACTGCTCTGCTGAGCTTTTGGGCACCATTCTGCCTGGCAAGAGTCACAGAGAGACATGGTCCAGCTCTCTTGTGCAGTGCCTAACTGTGTGTTTAAGAAATGGAGTTGACAAAGGAAAAATGCAAAGAGAGGAAGGACCCTTTAGAAAATAGGAAGTGTGTAACACGAGGCATCTACAGACACACTGTCTCCCTCCCTGTTGTGCAATCAGGTAGCTGTAGAGTATATCTTTTCCTTTTGTTTGTAGTGCACTGTATAAAAAGATATTCTAAGTAAGATTATCTTTTACTACTAGACGCCTTCAGTAATTTGGACAGTGGTGGTGTTTTCAATTATTATATACTAAAACTACTAAAGAAACAAGGCAGATACATAAAATTTCTATTAATGAAAAGTGTTCACTGAGATAGAATATATTGTCATATAGTCTCTTTTCTAACATTTTTTGTTTGTGTTTGGTTTTGATCTGATAAGGTTTTTTTGTTTGTTTGTTTGTTTTAAAATTTCTTTTCAAAATATTAAAATGGTAGATGAAAAAAGTAGTTACAAAACATCTTCTTACTCCAAAAGTTAATAATTCAGCTTTTATAAAAAAATGTTTAAACATGGAATATTTAGGAGTTAGGTATGTCACATAAAAGCGTAATTGTGAAATGACTCTGTATCACAAAATATTACCATTTCTAATGAGCTGTACTTGATACCAAGTTTGCACAAATGTGAGCCTCTGCAGTGAAAAAATGAACTGCTCTGAAAGTATCTTGCAGCTTACTCTTAGGAAAAATTCTGTTACTTCAGTGTTGTGTCCCTGTCCTCCCATTCTCATAGGCTTAGAAAATTTCCAAGGTCTTTCATTAACCCTCAACCTCTCCCCAGAATCACCATATCTTTTATTTTTGTGCTACTTATGTATTAAATGTTTAAGTAAAATGGCATTGATATATCCCTTTCTACATTGGGTACTACAAATTTCTCCTCCTTGCCCCTAAGTGGCTGTTCAAGGCATCCTGAATTTCTCCTGTCTTACTGATGTCTAGTCACAAGACAGATTTTATTCTCATGAATTCAGCTTTTATTGAACCTAACCATCAGGGTCTTTTTTGAAGACAAGTGGGAAACTTCTGCTGGACCATGATACCTTTAATGAGATCTCCTTGTGTCACTTTGGCTAGAGACCACCACACCTGCTTCACACTTCTATGACCTTTACACAGTCTTTTGTTTTTAGTTATCTGATATGAAGGCCAGACCATAGGATCTGTGCTACCTCCACCAGTGGTAAACCAGTTCACTTGTTGGACATCCACACTATTAATGCATTATATAGGAATGGCACAAACATCCAGGTGACCCAAGGAACCTGAATTTTCTTTGGTGAGTGTAAAGAAAATGCTCAATCAGTGGATAACTCTGTGTACTTGATTTGTACTGAATAAGCCTAAAATCAGGCACTGAAAATTTGTTTTATGTTAAAAAGGGAGTGGGAAGGACACGGTTCCAGAAAATAGGTGAGTGGGAAGAGAATATTAGTAATAACAGGGGGTTTTTTTGGGAAGTAGTTAAGGAAGAAAAACTGTGTAAGGGAACTAGGGAAGGATTTTTCAGAGTGAGTCAAGTCAGGAAGGGAATATTGTATCTTGAAAAAGCCCTAAAGGCTCCCAAAGAGACCACATTTATTGTATGACCATCCTCAAACATTAGAAAACATAACAATTAGAATTAGGCTATATGAAATTAGAGACTGCTTTAAAAATTGTTCAGACCACATTAATAGTTAGGTAAAATGCTTCAACTAGAGTCTTATCTAGGAGAGGGTTTGAGTTTGTAGAGGGCAGGCCTCCAGTATGAATCTAATAAATTGTTGTCTTTTGTCTGCAGATTGTGTTGCAGTAATTTGTATTTATTTCATCATCAGATGTTTTAAAAATCTTGCTTTGTCCACTGACTAATTAAATGAAAATGGCCTTTCCAAAGATGGTTGAAGGTAATAGAACATACACAAAGTGATTTAAGGGGAACATGGATGACATAGAGAAGAAGAACTAGGCTGCTAGAGTCAAATTTTCTTGTTTTGGTGTATTTTGCAAGTGATACAGTTTGAGAATTAGAGCACTGTCAATATATGCTATAAAACCACATGTCCTTTAAGAGGATAATGCTCCACTAGACCTTTTGCCACAAATTACTCTATATAATTGGACCTAAGATCACAAAGAGTGTACATTTACAAGATAAATTGAAAATTAATGAACAAATAATATAGTAATTACCAAATCTTTATTATTTGAAGACTATACACACTATGGGGTCTATTTCTTCCTCAATGAGCATGTGTAACCCCCATTAATTTTAATGGGAGTTAAGCGTGCACATCAAAGGAAGAATTAACTCACAATTTTAAAACTGACTACTAAGATTAAGACCTGCACTTTTGGCTTTGAGTTGAAAATGTGGCATATCTTTCGATATTTATCTCTTTTTAATTGTGTATTTGTAGCTGAACCAATTTGCAAATCACTGTTATCCCTATCAGTACAAGGCAAAGATAAATTGCATTATATACCCTACTTCTTGGACTCCTTGATGTTCTTTTCTGATTAAATTGAACATGTACCAGCAGTATCATAATTAATAATCTATGCTGATCAAGTTGGCAGTGCTAAGGCTGTTTGGTATCTGATGGCAATGAAAAATTGTTGAAGCAAGGTGTGTCTTTTTTTTTTTTTCCCCACTAATGTGAGAAATTTACAATTAATAATAGTGAGTCATGGAGATTTTCAGATAATGTGAACCCTGCAGTTTAGGTCTGGATGATGTAAAAAACATCCAGTTTAAAAATATTTCTGAGGCAATTAATGAACTATGATGTTAAGCATACGTAAAAAGGATTTTACTCCTCTAGAAAGAGATTATAAGATTCTCAGATGAAAATTTCAGTCTCAAATGAATTAGTGCCAGTTGTTCTTTCTACCTCTCATCTCAGGGAAATTATATTTTCTTGTGCATTTCTATGGTTGTCCATTAATTAATATTAGTGAAATGGCTTCTGCAATTGTGCATAGCTTTTTTTTACATCAATCGAGACATTTTTCCCCATCTTAGAGCAGGAATTAAAAATATTTTAAAGTGTAAACCAACATGGATTAAATGTATATAGATAAATTACTTCTAACTTACTTTTTAAAAACATAAATTCACCTTTGTTTTTTCAAATGAATTTCTAGTTGCTTTTTGCAAAAAAAAACAAAAAAGAAAAAGGGGAAAAATAAATTTTAAAATTCTTTGCCTTTTATATGGGCAGTATTTCTTGTTATCTTTAGAAAACTTACCCTAGTAGGAGATTATTGTGTGTGTGTATACATATATATATATATATATGTCTGCAATATATATGTTTCATATTCTCCCTGTTTCTCCTTATACTATTACAAAGTACAAAAATTTTTCATTTATTTGGCTGTGTGAACATACAACTGAATGACTGCACTCACAAAAATATTTATCCACAAATGTATGGCCACTGAATAGCCCTTTTAAATTTCTGTTTATTTTGTTAATCTGTTAATTTAATTTTAAATATTTCAAACTGTTGCAGCTTGTAGCTGCCATTTGCACTGCCTCAGTTTTGTCCCATTTCAAACTGGAGGGTGAGATCAGGGGAAGGGAGCCCTAGGTCTCAGTAGTAGAAATCAGTCAAAATAATTTAAATCCTAACAACTTTATTTTCTCAACAGTAAATAATTATAGAAGGTTCCTCCACATTTCTGTGCACACTGTAAGATCCCACAGTGGACAATATCTGCAAAACCTTCAGACAGAAATGAGGCTCAGTATCATTAGTCAGTTATTACAATGCTAAGCAGGGTCTTGCTGTCCTCTCATTATAGAAGTTACATTTGAAATAAGAGATCTTCATTGTTTTGCTGCATCTGTGAATCAGAGGATGAGAATTTAGAATCTGATCTAAAAGAGTGTGACATCTGTAGCAACTTTTGAATAGTGAGTGATGTGAAAAAGGTTCAGCAAGGAGACTATTTTCTTGAGACTAAAAATAATTATGAGCTATCAAAATGAGGGTTAGATGAAACAACTTGAAGAAAAAGATCATGAAAAGGTATCCAGAGAATCTGAAGTATAGTAATAATTTTGAAACAGGTGCTTGAAGCTGTATGGTAGTTGTGCTTGTATATTCAGTCAAGCTAAAGTTTCAGAAAGGAAACACTAAACCTGCAGAGGGTCACTCAGCTAACTAAGGGGATGGAGTTGAAAATGAAGAGATGCTAATTGAACTTTTTTTGTTAAACTTTCAGAAGAAAAGGCTGAAGAGGGAGTCCAGCTAGAGCACACATGGAGCTCAGATGCAGCTAAAGGGAAGACAGAGAAGACAAAGTGAGTTTTTTCTCAGACTTACAGCAAAAGGATGAGAGACTTAAGAGTAAGGGAAAACTCAGTTGAATATAAAGAAAAGTTTTCACAAGATAAATGGTTAAGCATTGGGACTGTATCTAAGAGAGGCTATCTATAGAGGTTTCCACTTATTGAATAAATTTATATTTCCACAGAAATCTTCAAGATGAAGACAATTAAAAAAAATATTCACAAAGAAGCTTGTGAATTAACATCCAACTTTGTGCACTGGTGAAGCCATACATTGTAAGTGTATTAAAAGCATTGGTAAAAATGTTACCCATGAAATCTATGATCTTGAGGCTACAGAAAGTTATATATAAAAGCAAGAAAATATAACTTAGAAAGATCCCCTCAAAAATACTATATTTTTCTTAGTTGACTTCTACATGATTGCTTATGCAAAATTAACAATCATTAATGTTGCCTTTCAATGGAGATGAGAGCAGTATTAAAGTGATTTTTTTTCACCTAAATATGGTAAGTATTTAGTAAGAATAGCTTGAAAATCCTAGTGATTGTGAAAGGAAAAGAGTGTGTTGTGTTGGAAAGCAGAAGAGTTTCTTTGCTATGTTTTTTATTGGCTCACAATTCAAACAACCATTTGCTGAGAAGAGTATCCAGTGCCTGGTATTTTTTATTTGTAGATCTGGATTAATTAATACCCAAATAGAATATTTGCTTCCAAAAAAATCTTGGGGTCATTTTGTAATATTTACAGTTCTGCCTGCCTCTGAGTTGAAAGGATGGAATGCATTTTTTATGGTAAAAAGAGCCCCAAAATTAATTTGAATTTCCAAACTGGGTCACTCTGGTCTTCAGATAATGGCCTGAGGTTTCTGAAGAAAAGCCATCAAAGCTTCAAAACACCAATCCTAAGATTTTTCCCACCCAATGACTTGATTTAGTGCCACTGTAATTATTTGGCTCTTTGCCATTGTCTTCATTAGGCTCACTATCATGACCCCTTAGGTTTTTACCATCAGCAGGAGAAAAAGATACTTAGGGAACCCTCAACTTTTTTTCAGCTGTGTGTGGTTTTTTCACAGCACCAGCTTTCTCTTCTTCCAAGCAGTTTGCATTTTGGGGTCTGACACAGCAAGTGTGCCATAGCAAGAGTGCACCACATAAATATCACGGAAAGCACAGCAAGAAGAGCTTTATATAAACTTCCCCTGCTTGTCTGAGCCAGACAGTTCTTTATTAATGACACTGTCAAAGTTTGCATTGTGCTCACATTGGAAGGGGAAGCTTCATCCTCACAAAACCAATAAAAGTTGATTACATACATATGAAGTCTATGGATCAGGGGCAGGATTCTTGGACCCTTTACAAAGGAAGTGTCATGTTTCATCTTCTGTAGGGGAATGTATGGGAATGCATATGTGAAGCCACAGAACTCCATGTAGTCCCTTTCAGTAAAGATCATACAAACAGAACCAAATTTTCTTTAAAGTACAACTATAGGTTTATAACTACAAGGGGAAAAAAATATCCCTTTTTTCTTCCTTCTCATCTTCAGTTCCACCTGAAGGCTGTCAAGAGAAATTAATGATTTTGATCAAGGGACAAAACATGGTAGATAGTTCTAGTTAATAATAATACACCAATAAATTACATTAGTCAAAGCAATCTGAAATGGCATTTTGAGAGGAGAGAGATGATGCCAGACTTATGACCGAAGGACCAAATATTCTAATGGGACCTGTTAACTATCAAAAAGTCAGATTTTCAAAGGCAAATATTAATCTAGATTTTATAGAAAATACAGGAAATGTGACTCATGGTAGCAGAAGTGTAAGGAACAATATTATTTTCTTTTGAAATATGTGGTTCATTAGAAATATAAAGCTTTGTGAAAGAAGAAGAATATACTAGCATGTAGGGTTGCTTGAAAATAAAAGCATGGGAATCCCAATAAATCACAGTATTCTCAAACCAAAGCATTTCTGTTTGTTAATTTCAAAGTGGCATTTCAGAAAACATTAATTTTCTCTGCCACAATCCATCATTTAATTATAATATAAAAATATAAAGTGACTGATTTGACCAAGCTGACATAATATGTCCTTCTCAGAGTTTTTGAAGTCTGCAAGATTTTGCAGTTTGAACGATATCCAGATTTTCAGAATCTTTCCCAAGAAAGAAATTCTATTATTTTTATATTAGAAATTCTCTGCTTAAACCATTTCTGGTTGACTAAAAAGATACATAGCCTTTTGAACTTATTCAAATGTTCTGTTCTAGAATACGTTTCCTAAGTAAACATCCTTGGAAAATCCATTTTGATTACTACAATAGCTCAGATAATCTCTGTGACGTAACATTTTCCCATGTATTCCCATCACCTTCATCCAACTCCTTTTTAAAAATCAATGTAACTCCAAAGGTAGCTGATGAACCCCAGTGAAAGAAGAGAGGAGCACCATAGAGTAGGTTTAAGATGTGAAGTCAAACAAAATAGCCTTTCATAATGATAGGACAGGATTTGGCATAGGCAACATGTAATCACCAAAGCCATAATGTGATTCAGACTCCAGAGGTTAAAGGAAAACACCTGACATTATGATATGTGTGATGAAATATTCTTCACATAATCATGTATTTCTGAAAGCCAGTCAGCTTGATTGTTACATTACCTAAATTGAAGATAAAAGATGAAATATATATCGTATTATTATAGGTCTGGTAAATTACTATAGGGCCACCTTACCTTAATTGAATCTATTGGTGTGGGAATTCCCCCCTGTTAACTGGATGGCAAGAAGCACCTGGTCTTTAAGCAGTCAGACCAGGGATTGATGGCAGACTGCCTGCAGCAGGAGGACAAAACCTCCTCTGCCCCTGAAACTGTGGGCTGCTGGTGCTCTTCATCCTTACTGGAAGTGAAGTGACACATGCTCAGTAGCTCCAATCTGTCTCCAAGAGCTGCAGCACTCCCCTCCAGGATGATCTAAGGCACTCAAGATATTTAGATTTTCGTATGGTGACTGTCCATCTTCTCTTTCTCTCGTTTACTTGTGTGAAATCTATGGAAATGACTCCAATATCAAGATTGTGGAAAGCCAAAGACAATACCTAAGCTTTTTTTTCTTTGTAGAGGGAGAGTTCCTGGGCATTTTTTACACTGTATAATGGTAAGCTGCATATGCTACCCTCAACCTCCATACCTTAAAATTAACTATTCTCTCTTCCTCAGTACTATACAAATAAATATACATTTGTGTGGATCCAAGTTCTCAAATGCAGAACCAGGTCATCTCTCTAGGTGCTCAAATGGACATGTTGAAGGAGTTTTGCACCAATCTGGAAGCTAACTGTGAAGCAACAAGTCTGTACTCCTCCTGGGGGAATGAAAATCATCACATAGAGACATACACATCCTTGTTTGAAAAATAAACCCTGAGAAACTTTAATCTGTAGTTTCTAGAAATTAAGTAATACTACCAAAATACACTGACTGTGCTAGTCAGTTATTTATAGTAAATGGCCTTTCCTTGGAATACTTTTCCCCTTCTTGAAAAGGCACTGTTCTGAAGTTTAGGCCATCAAAGCAAAAAGTTCAAACATCACTACAAAATATGTCTGATAATAAAATATTAAACATTCAGTAATAAAGGTAGAGAAATGATTACATAACTCTTTAGGTTAAACACAACCCACTTAAATAAATAGCTGGAACTTAAAAAGACAGTCTATAAAATCAGTGTATTTATTCCCAGCGCTCTGAATGACGTATGTTTAAATTGATCTCACCATCAACTCATATATGCTTCAGCACAGTCATCTGATACCTATTTAAATGAATCTCATCTAAGAGGTGCAAGATCACTCCTGGGTGACAATTCCATGGCACAGTGGGATGTATGCTAATACAGCTGAACTCAGGGACAAATTCTTGCTGATCCTGATTTAAATGGGAATAGAAATTTGTTGTCTCCCTAAAATAGGAATGATCAAACTTTGAAAGAGGAAGCAATCTGTTGAGATCTGCATGCTCCCTGATTTCAAACAAAATCCTTGATTTTCAGGATCCCTTTTAAATAAGATCTGGCATTAGACTGGGGGAGTATGTGGACAGTAATCCTAAGTAATTTTTTCAAGGTAAAAAGAATGAGGAAAAGAGATAAACAATGAGGGAGCAGAGGGAATTTTGACTTAATTGGATATTTAAAATATAATTAAAATACATTAAAAGATGATCAAATAATTCCATATGTGTAAATATAAAGTATCAAGCAAGCTGTATATATTGGCCCTGTTTCAAGGGCACATTCCTGTTCATTAATGTGCATAAGCTTCTGCTTAAGTGCTATTTCTTAGAGGGAATGGTCTTAAGTTCTTATTTAAGTGCTCTCTTGAAACAGGGCCAACATACAACTCAGTGCCATTTTCACTCTGCCTTTGCTCACTACAGTCACCTATCCTGTCTTGATTCCAGTACAACAAAGTCTTCCAGGTAGAAACCATGACTCTACATTTATTGATAGAGAACAGTTTTGCCAGCTCTAAGTCCTGAATGGGGTTTTCTGGATTTTCTGGTGTTTCTTAGCTGAGCTGCTAATAGTGGTAATACAGATAACAGTTAATAAATCAATCTGTTTCTTCCAGGAATTTTGCTAGGAGGCATTAACCCCTTCTCACCATCTCCCAGGCCACACCCCTGCACTCTTTACAATGAGTGCAGCATATTTTTTATTTCTTCAACTGGCATTTGCAATCTGTCCTGACATAATTTACACATTTACACATTTTACAGAGCAAAGCACAGTCATGCAATTTAATTCCAAAAAACATAAGCATAGGAGACTCGGCACACTCGATTAGCAAAGCATATGATCGAGTTTTGCCAGTATGATATCAAAGGCACACGTTTGATTTGAATTTGTGTCAAAATGTACCTGCTGCTCTTCATTTCAAAACAGACATGTGCTGATGTGTTAGCCCATATTCACACACAGGGGGCTTTTTATATGCTGCAAACTGCACGTGTAGACCAGTGTCCTTTACAAATGCACTTTCTTTCCCTTCCTTTTCTCTTATCTTAAGGCAGCTGGTCTTCACATCCTTAGGGAGAGGGAAGGCCTGTCACCACCTGAGAGACAGAGCAGGGGGAAGCCAGAAATCACTATTCAACCTAATGAAATTAAGTTCTGACCCAGATAAAGCCATCTGGGTTCTTCCACTGATCATTGCCCTATTGAGCCACCATTCTGGTTCTATTATTTCTTTTAGATAGGGATTTAATGCTCATGAATGGAAGGTGAAGCCTTGAAAATGAAAGGTGATCAGTGCAGTAAAAGACAAATCAATACAGAATCAAAGTGCTCTACTTATCCACAGGGCAAACTAAAGTGAAAGGAAATGTCTTCAAGACCCTTTCAAGCAGTTGTACTAATAGAAGTGATGATTAAATTTCCATACTATTACACTTGGACTTAAAAAAAAATCCATGATTAAACACTTACTAGGAAAGGAATTTGCAGCTACCTGGGCATTTTGTTGTTCACTTTCCTTTAGCTTCATTTAAAGGAAGATTATTTGATTGAGTTTTGTGTATTTTTGATTAATAAAGGTTGGTAGCTGTAAAGAATGGTCTTAGAAGGACCAGAACAAAATTTCTCCTCCAATTTCTTTAAAGTTCTGTTTCTAGAAATGCAGGGAATTAGGTACTTTGCTTGGTTTCTGGTTCACATAATTATAAATTAGTATATTCGGAATAATAGTTTGTTCAGCAGGTGTGAAAAGGGCTTTTTTTTTTAACCTCTAAATGTGATTAATATTGGAGGCTGCAGATAATGTGATCGCAAGAGAAGAGCTCATGTCCAGAGGTAAAATATTTTTCAGTCTCATGGAAATTGCAAAAAATGAAAATGGCCAGGAACTCTCTGTGCTAATCTGGGACTGACATTTGGGGGAGTTGGTGTCAAGAGATTTTGGGTTTGGGTCATTCTCAGCAGTAGATGAAACAATAAAGGATTCACTTTCTTTGATCCTCCAGCAAACCCTGATTGGCTGGAAGCAGGGAGAGACAGTTAACTTCACAAAGTCAATAAATGTGGCCATCTGGGAGAATGCAAATTTAGACAAATGTGATATATGTGGGATGACACTTTTTCCTTAGAACATGCCACACCATAAAAGCATTAAAAATACATTCGTATGACCCAGAGCATTTGATTAGAGCCTTTAATATGCAATAAATTCAGCCCCAAGCAAACTAAATGGGACAACATGTACAAATTCCAGATTCAGATTCATTCAGGTTCAGTTTTCTGCCTCCTCAGCTTCTTCTCTTCAGGCATTTCTGTCTGTGTTTCTTTTTAATTCATCTGAGAGGTATCTTTGTAAAAAAACTGTAACTCCTTGTGCCAAAGCTCCTTCTTTATGTTGAAAACTGTTTTTCGTTTCTCAGCTCTTTACATTTCATCCTTTTGACCCACTGGCTTGAGCAAAAGTTTAGTATCTTTGCACATGTTTAACTTCTCCTTGGGAGGACTCACAGTATTTCTAAAATGAGTAAAGCTGACCTGATCAAGACTTCATCCCCAGAGCTATGGGTAACAATATCTCACGTCCAACAGCGTGTCCTTCCCCAGCTGCAGGAACAACACTGGGGCTCAGCTAGTTCCCAGGCAGGAAGAAATCCAAAATTGGTCACTATTCTTGCTCAAGGAGGACCACATGCCATGCTACTAACCCCTAGATTGCTACCTGCAAAGCAGTATTTATCTGTCTGTGTGTGTCTAGATCTTTAGATTATTCACAGACTGTTTTGGCATGTTATAAAACGCAACATCTCCGTTGTTTGTGGAGGCTGAATACCTACCCTGTCTCTTCCAAGGCAGGAAAATGGGTAAAACCAGGGATTGCCTTTTCCCTACAAGGTCTGGACAGAAATGTTGTGCACTATGATTTCCTCCTTATAGAAATCCTACTGCACCCAGGACAGGATAGAAGTTAAAAAAAAAAGTGTGTGAGCAATATAGCTGCAACACAGCACCTCCTGGAGATACAGCTGATGTGGTACAGTTCCTTTAGCACTTCTTTTTATGCATAAATTGAAAGCTCACCCCAAGATTAAAGATAAAATTAAAGATTTTTCTTTTGTCTTTCCTTTGGTTTTTTATTTTTTTAAGAGGAGACAGACTAGTTCTACTTAAAACAAACACAGAGGACTTAACAGCTTCCATTTCTTTTGTGAAATGTTGTTTTTGGCAAATTATTTTGACTATTTGCATTGAACAAAATAATTAAAGGGATGAACTTGCAGCCTTTTTTTTATACAGCAGTAGTGAAACTAGATGCAGGAGTAAAACTTGCCTAACTAAACCTTTTATGTGATAGGAGATATAAGAAAACAGATAAAGAATCCTGAAGCGTGGATCAAGATTGCTGCAGAAGAAAAGCTGTAGTTACTTAAAGCTACTTCCAAAATAAACCACAGCTCTGTGTGCCTGGTCCTCAGATGGTGTCACCTGTCGTGGCACCTGCATGACCTGCCAACACTAAAACATTTCCTGCTGCCCACTGAACAGCCTGGCTTTGCAGTAGGTGACCAGGCTGTCATACCGTGGGCATAGCTGTAATACCAAAGGGAGGTGGCAGCAAAGTGAGGTGGCAGCAAAGTGAGGTGGCAGGCTGAGTGGCATTTACATATGATGGGGAGGTCTGCTGGAAATCATGGTGTTAAGCAGAATGCAGAGGACATGACTGCTACTGTCTGTGAGATACAGGCACAAAAAAGTGAGGGTTTCTGAGGAGAAAGGAAGGGATGGGGGGACTCTGCCTTTGAAAAAGCACAAGTCTAAAGCCCAGTTTCCTGTAAAGTCTTTTGTGATTACATCTACTTGTGGTTGGAGAATTAAACATTCCACAGGACCAACTGTGTGCTTGTTTGTTGTACTTTCTGTTCACACCAGTTCTTTAATGTCTCTGTGCAATGAAGTACACAGTGCTAATCACCACACACTACTTCATCTGCACTTCGTCATATTACCATTAGGTTGAAATCTCCAAGACAGTATAAATGAGATCAATAAACAGGGCAATGAATCTCAGCTAGTTTTAAGTGTCCAGAGAGAGATTTAAAAATAACTCCTATAGGATGACACTGCGTTACCAGCAGAGAGAACACCAAACACATCTCATTGATGCCAACAGGAGCATTGCCCCTTGCATTTAAACAGCAAAGACAAGAGGATTTCCTGTTGATTTATGCATGCTTTTGTATTTAAAACAGTGTTTGAATTTGCAGAGATAGAAAAAATGGATCCATCTATACAGCTCTTCCTTTTCTTTGGTTTTCCAAATGGGTTGAGGTTTATCTTGTTTTGCATATCTCTACATTTCCCAGGTATTCAAGCAAGGACTGAACAATCCTTGTTCAGCTCTGAGTGTTTTGTCAGTTGCTAAGGAATAAAGTGTAAGGATTTGAAAGGAAAAAAGATAATAACCCAAAATGCTCCAAATGAAGAAAGCAAACACAACATGATCCCAAATGTTTAAAAGAACAGTGAAAAATATCTTAGAAAGCCAATGCAGCATAGCACAGTCAAAAGTTCTACAGCATAGAATTCTGTCCAGTGGACAGAATTACTTGAAATCCATATCCTGAAAAAAGGTATGATACTGAGGGTAAAAAACCCTGTGCATGGTATGTATTTTGGAGTTTTCTTCATCGCTTCATCTTTACACTGCAATCAGTTACAGCAGTCTCACTGTGGAACAATGACTCAAGACCTGACATACGCTCCAAAGCAAAACAGGGCAAGATAATTCTGAACATTCCAGATTTTGTTATTATTGCAGTGTCCCTAAAATGGCAACAACTGGGTTTCACTGGGTTAAAAGAATCTTCTTTTTTTTGACAAAAGTCATAAAGTAAGCTTGATTTTTGAAAAGCAGAAAGAAGGTAGGGCATTTCTTATACCTTCTTCTCTTTTTACCTTTCTGTGACCCCTAAGAAGTCACATTCCTCTCACAGTCTAATCAGCATGGGGAATTGCAAAATGAATGGGCTGGAAAATTCCTTTGAAAGGCAATAATAATATTTTTTCATATATGAATTCCAGCTTAGGAGCTCAACAAAGTGAAGTCACGGTTATTGTTCTTTTAATTTTTTTGCTCCTTCACAGATCTTTTCAAAGGCACTCACTTTTGCATAAGTTGTAAGTTTATGTTAAAGTCCTATGCTAGTCTGTGTTACACATTTTAGTGTGTTCTGTACTGCCCTGGGAGCTAACCCCCCTCCCCCAAAGAACTCTTTCTCAGCCCCTTCATCTGTAACCTTTCTGCAAGTAAATGCTAATTGAAAAAGAAAGAACACCACTAATCTTGGAATTTAAATGCATTTAACAAAACCAATCTCAATCTAAATTGTTGTTTCACCATTCCCTTTTCCCCAACAGATGTCGAGAAACTGCAATTCCTATTAAGAACACTTGACTGTTTACTCAGCAAGAGAACTTCAGGCTCAGGCTGCATCAATCTAAATGCGTTTCAGGACGTCAGTCTTTTGAAAAGTGCAGACTGTTAGTTGGTTATTTTTAAACGAAATCTTCACATAAAAGAGTTTCTGCATTTTTTCTTTTCACTTTGTCATCCATCTCTCCCTCCTCCCTCTTCTTATTTTTTTTTAATGATAATATCAGACATAGATGTCCTGAATTTTTATGTCCCATCCCATTTGTTTCCCTCTTTCCATGGTGTTTTACTTCATTTTCGCTCCTTTCTTTTCATTTTTGACCAATGAAATATCAGTGAAGACTGTGAACATTATTACAGGAAAAAAAAAATGGAAATCCAGAAATATTATGTGGTAAGAATGTTAGCCATAAAAAACATGAATGTGTTTTCTTAGTGAGCTTTATAGCAAACCCCCTGTGGGATTTGACCACAGACCTATGTAAAGTTATCTGTGCAGATAAAGGTGGCTTTGTATGGTTTTGATTTGTACCCTGGGTGTCACTCATTAACTATGATCAGGAAAATAAACATGTGTAGGGGTTTTTCCCCCTTTTCTCTTGTATCTCTTGGCATGATTCTTCAGTTAGTAAATGCAATATTAGTATTTGCAAATACATCCTCAAGTGATAGCCACTGAAGTGTAGTTTAGACCTATAATTACTGTCTTACTGCAAGCACACAGTTACACTGGTATGAAGCACAGGTCCTTCAAGCATATTTTACCACAGAGTAAGTTTAATTTGTTTTGCTTACCAGGTTTTGAAATTTGGTGGGTCAAGTTCTTCACTTGTTATGGGGAACTTGAAGGGCTGAAGACCACAGGCAGGTCTGTAGTGGCTGGGGCAGCCCCACCTCGAGTTATGTGCTGCCTGAATGGGGGGTTGTTGCTCTCCTATGGGCTTTTAAATATCCTCTGTTTTATCTGACTAAAGCAGATGTGGAGAATGCTCTGGACCATACAAGCTCAAACTAACACACATGGTTTTAACTCCCACTTTTCTTAACTATTGCAATGCAGAGAAAGTCAGCAAAAGAACACCAGCTAAAGCAAGTCAGAAAATGGCATGGAGGTGAAAAAAAAATAGTTTAAAATTTGAATGCAAACAAGCAACAGATAATTGGGTGTGGGGGGGGTCTGTGTGGATGAATGTCTGAACTGGAACTTTTGAACTCTCAAGCAGAAACCTGCTGCTTGCTGGCTGCAGTCTTTATGGGCTGGCTGTAAATTTTGGTAACACCTGGACTGAATAAAAGTAACACATCTTGAATCCTCCACTTAAGAGGATTAAGAGGAGTTAAATGCAACTAGCAAGTGCATGGCTGCTCATCTGTTTGGCTTCTGCATATAGACTATGTAGAGACTGAAAATGGTTCCAGAAAGAACACCTAGTGCCAAAATGCCAAGGGATGACCACCATAACTTCTGTCCAACTTCCCAGGAGGGAAGTAAAAATTTAGCAAGCATAGACCTGGGGATGGCAATATGTAAGTGAGTGCGTGAGATAATCAATTTGGGTAATAGCTCTCATCCTGTCGATTCAAATCTACTACAGGCTGTTTTTTGATCCATCTCACTTGTGGCATAAGGGGGTAGAATGCTGAGCCAAGTGTTAATGAGTGATACTCAAGTACTGTTAGGATTGAATACTGGTTTTTTTTAAATAGGGCAGGTGGTTCTTCAAGACTTCTAAGAAAAATGCAAATAACAAGAAGAAAAATTAGATTAAGAATGGACTTTAGAATTACAGCAAAAACTGCAATACCCCAAAATAACCTGAAAATTGAAACAGTTATAAGGAAAATGTAAACTAAGTCAAATGAAGTGCAGTATGCAAAAAATGTTTGCAGTCTTTACCCAGTTCCATACTCAGAAATCCATTGGAATTAATTGCTAGTGGGAAGAGAAGGCAGGAAACCATTTTCCACCTGCAACATGTCATAATATCAAACATTTTCATTATGCAACATGAAAAAGGAGACAAATCAAACCTTGAGAACTTTACTATGTGGTTTTCAAGTAGTTTTCATGGAAAACTGTGCCCTTCCAAGAGTTCAGTTGGTCTCTGAAAGCTCCTGAGCAAAATCCGGAAAGTTCAAGTTTATTCTTTCCTCATGCAATTCTTAGTTGTAACAATAAATCTATTTTATAATTCAGAAATATATTATTTAAATACTCATCACCACTGAAAGATTTTTGGAATGTAGGAAACTCTTCAAGCATCATAGAATTAGCATGATCAGGCTAATTGACTACTTTGACTCGAGTACAAAGTGCCCACAAAAAAAAATCCCCCTGCATTTTAGAGAGCCATGAAAAGGAAGTCAAATAATAATTTGGCAAGAGTGTATTAACAGTTTGTGTTCTTTAATGTCATATCTTTATAGCAGGGAGGTATCTGCATAGTTGGAAAAAGTCTGAATTACTTATAGTTTCTGAGAACAGCCCTACCATCCTAAATAAGTTTGTCCTAGTAAGTTTGTTAAACCAAAGTTGATGGCTCTCCATTTTTTTGGATGGATCTCCAAAGATCTCTCTCTCTTTTTGTGGCTTTCTAAATTACAATATCACAACTGATTATCCTAGCAGCCATGAGAAACACAAATGCTTGGGCAAAAAGGGCAATCTGCTTTTTAGACACCAATGTTTAGACAGCATAGTTTAAAATTCAAAATAAATGTATAAAGTCACCAGCACTTTCAACATAGTTTAAAATGTTTCTGTAAATCAAATCTCTAATCTTGGTCCAAAAAGTAACCTTGGTAACAAAAGGTTTTTTTTTGAAGAGACTGAATTAGACCTGAATAATTTTTGCTTCTGAAATGTTAGGACCTAAGGAAATAAGATTTGTTGTTATGCTTTGCTTTTCTTTAAATATTAAAAAAAAAATTGCAGGTGTTTTTTCTCTGGTTATATTTCCTTCAGCAAATACATTCATTGTGGTCACCACAAGGGAAATTCCCTTCTCTGTGTGTGTGTGTCACCTTCTGACCCTCTCATAGAATCAAGGTCTAGTAAGAGAACAGAAAATCTTGTATGTTCCTCTTTTCCATGAAGAATCATCATCATCATCATCACCATCCTCTTTCAAGATTATAAAACTCTACTCATAGTGTTTAGTTTTCTTCTCCAGTGTGGAATGATTTTAGATTTGTGCTTTTCTACGTGGTTTGTGGTAGATTTCTTTCTTTACTCTGCAGTGGGAAGATGCTTAAACTGCTGCCCTCCTCTCCAGTAATGAGCTGAGGGAAAAAAACCAGCATCTGCAGGGAGGCAATAACAGGGGAGGAGGATGGCTGGGTCCATACAAACATGAACATCCTTCTCTGGCATGCCAGGCTGCACTCACAGTACCGCAAGGAAGCATAAGAGCCTCTCTGACCTGTGTGGCAGCACATCACAAGCTGGATTCATTGATGTACACCTTGCAGAGGATAAGAAAACTGGACTTCCAGCTTTATAGGCAAAGCATCCAGCCTGAGACTCAGACACAGCCACCTCATCCTCTAAAGGTGTCCCACAGCATTACAAAAAAAAAAAATCTTTTTTTTTTTTTGAGACTCAGATGGTTCCTGTTGAGCCTGGAGCCCATTCAAAGCTTCCTTCTTCTGCCTGCTGGCACAATGGGCTCCCTTAACAGCCAATCCAGCCACATCCTAAAGGTAATTCAAATGGAAAATATCCCCAGCCCAAAGAGAAACACATGTCTTCTCATACCAGAATACTCATTTCTTTCACTGTCAAGGGTCAAACCCAAAATTTTTGTTGTCACCTATGACTTGCTCATGTGACTTACATGGCTACTTACCTTTTTGGTCTCAAAACACTCACCAAAGGTCAGAGGAATACTTTTATTGCTCTGCAGAGCCCAAGTCATCTCCCAGTGATAGAGCACAAATTATGCGCTATTGACACTTCGTCTCTACTGAGGTTTTTCTGCTGTGAGAGAACTGATTTTTTTTCCAAGATTAGTTTATAGTAGGTTTGCAAACTGAAATCAGGCAGAAGAAAATTTTCTTTCAGCAATTAAATTTACATTCTCAATAGTAGAGGGCTAATAGGAAAGAAAATAATGCTGAAATATTTAGGAAATTCACTTTAAAAGATTTGTTTGTTCAGTTAGGAGTAAAAGTCTGTAGCCTTGATAGTTATTTCACCTCCCCAAACTCACCATGCTGCAAGCTGTGTTTGAGACTCTTTTGGGAACAGCCATTTTTGTACAGCATTCTTCATACCCTGTGCCATGAAAAGTCAGAAAAATTGGAAATATAGCTTTACTTCTCAAAGGCAATAAGCTCTTTAACTTTTGGGCCTTGGTTCAACATTTATGTATACTTCACTTTTATTCTTCTTGCCTTTAAATATTAAATTAAGAGTTTGATAGACAAAGCAGCAAAAAGAAAAACAAATACTTTTATTTCACCTGCTTCCCCTTTGTGAATGAGGAAGACCGGTTTAGATCCCAAGTGATATTTGCTCTCAATGGTAGCATTAATGCTACCATTTGTGATATAACTCAAATTTAATTAAATTAATTATATTTCTAGCTAATAAATAATAATAATTATTCAGTATAAAATTTTTTTAAAACTAATTCTACAGTAATTTACAGACACTTTTTGCAAGGCTCACTTCTGTTACTCTTCTCATACTCTAAGGTGGCAGTGAGAAAGGCAGAGGTTTGCCTGGTGTTACAGGATGAACTATTCTGGCTGGAATCAGAAACTTTGACTTGTGCCATAGTTAAAATCCAGAAGAAGCATTAAAGGCAATGAACAGCTCATTGTTCACTGTTGTTCAATAGGTAAGTGATATTACTCTTGCCTCAGTCACTACTAGCCCAGAACTTTCTGGAAAGCAATTTTAGACTCTTAAATGAAGTTATCTCTGGTGAAAAAAAAATATGATGAAAAACAAATATAAATAAATATGATGAACTTTGACAAAAGGTGAAACATTTGTGAAAAATGTTTTCAAGAAGCATTTGATATCATTTCACTATCAGTTCAAATTTCTACCCTTCTCATTTAAAAAAAAAAAAATGTAACCAGACCTGCAAGGTATTTATCCTTTTTATTGCTCATCTTCTCTGTAAGGTTTAGCAATACACACCCCACGCAGAAATTCTAGAGGGCTCATCTCTTATGCCAAATGAGAACACTATATTTCATGTTGGGGAGCACTTACTCAAAAGAATGCCCACATCTTTTACAGATTAACTATTCATTCAGTTGTGTGAATAAAATATTCAAAGGTTCAGAATTCATAACCTGTTTCTTTAAGATACTGTATAATTGTGGATAAAAGATGATATTACAGCGAAAAATACTGCTGATTACCATTTATTATTATCCATTATTATTTCCATTTATATCTCACTATTTTTAAGTTGCTCATAAAAATTTCTCTTTCTATGACTTAGTCCAGATTGTATGATAATAAGAGAATAAATAATGCCAGCACTTTCCTCTCCTGTTTTCTTTTTTTTTTTTCTCATGAAACCAGATTTTAAAATGTGAATCGTTACTTTGCATTCCCCACCTGAAAACACAGCTATAATTTTGCAGACATTGCTAAGTATCTGAGGTGAATGTTTGGTAGAATTCTGCTGGCATGTGACAAACAAACAAATATGTAAACGCAATAAATAAAAATACAATACATTCTACAGGATTTAGCCAGGATTCTGGGAACATTTTTACTGACCCAAAAAACTATTTTATTTTTCTTTCTCATGTTGTGTCACACAAAACATATTCTCTACAATCTGTGAAGCCTCACATAAGGTAGAGTGAAAGTTAAGTGAATTTTAGGAGGATTATTTATTATATTGCAAATCACAGCCTGGCATAGAGCATTTCTTCACTGAAATATGCTTTTAGCACTTTAGAAATCCCTTTGTATGCATCTGAGTCGATTAATTTCTCTGCAACTATACGTGCTACTCAATATACTTGTTATGTGTTTGCAGCTCTCAGTGTGTAATGAGACATTTTTGCTGTTGCTGATAATTCTGTCGATTCCATTGTACCCAGACATATGGTGTCAGTTGTTTGAAGGCTTTAGAACCCCTCAGATTGGCTGTGATGTAAAAATTCAATAATCCCTATAGAAAACTTCGGACTTCTTGAACCGGAGTTTAAAATCCGCACGCTCGCTTGCAGACTGGGGAGTTTTAAAAGGAAACGGGCCCTTGTAGATAATTCAGCATTAATGGCCCGAGTCAACAAGAAGTGCAAAGCATTCAGCCCCCAGGAAAAGTGATACACAGTCTGAGCTGTGCTTCCACAGGGTATGTGCCAGATGGAAATATGTATAACCAGTGTTTTACCAGTAGTCAGCGTGTACTGAATTTGTGTTATTGGAGGACGAATTTTCAATACTTTAGTCAGGAAGAACGATGACCCTGGTTCTCTCTGTACTCCTAATCCAAAGCCAGCAGCAGCCAATTGAAAGACCCCACTGGTTTTGATGGGTTTTCTATTGAGTCAAGCTGGATGGAAGGCAGCTGCAGGGAATTGGAGGGCCCTGGTTTAGCAGATGCTCCCAACTTTCCTTAAACCCATGCAAGTCACCACAGGTCTTTCACATCATGTGTGTCTGGGGTGAAATCATGACTCCATTACAGTCAGTAAGAGCCTTACCACTGACTAGGGGTGGATTTAAAATTTTACCCCTGGTATGAATAGGCCAGTTTATTTTATTTGCTCTGGATATTAAATATCCCAGACAAGAGTGTTCTTCTTGTATGGTCTCAGTGGGCCTGTAAGCAGAAAAATTTGACTATTAAGTGTCTATAGCCCTGTTACCTGCCCTGTTTAGGGCATAAATACATACTTTCTTTGCTTAGAACCTTGGTCAAAGCATTTGTTATTGTAGCTGTCTAATAAAAAAATATTGGTCAAAGGCCAAAATTAAGTGAATAAGGACCATTTTCCTTTGTCCTATCATGCCTTTAAAAAGTGTTTCACCAAGGCTACAATAGGATTTGTTAAACATGGCTGAGTACAGATCATGTTTGAACAAAGTAGGAAAAACATTTCTTCCATTCCTCTAATACACGTTTTCATGTACTGTGGTAAAGCATGGGGTTTTTCAGGAAAATAAGTACATTAGTTTTCCATATATTTTAATGAACTATAGGGTCTGCACTTATTTTTATGCATTGCTTTTATAAATCTCCTGTTTAGGGAAGCAGGGCTCTGAAATCCTGGTTGTAAGTAGGTCCCAGAAACACTGAGTTAATCAATTGAACAGTGCATAACTACTTGTAACTTCACTGATCTTGTATCTTGCAGGAATACCAGGATGGCTGCAGCCCAGCTAGAAATATTTCCCATCTTCATCTCTTTCTGAGAAAACTATTTAAACCCCTTGGTTAAGCACTGGCCAGCCACTGTCCAGCAAACAGAAGTCAAATATGCAACATGCAAGGCAAGATCAGTCTGGCTGTACTGCCTATGTATGGGTGTGCAAAGAAGGGTAAGGAAACTGGGAAAGTGAAAAAGGTTTAGATCTTTAGGATCCCTTGAATTGCTTTAGGCTAAATTAATCTTTTAGGTTATGCCAGGGATAATGTATCCCTGGTGGTGAAAAGACACTTTTTCCTTGTAACACCTTTTCACTTGCAGTCCTTCCTAGCATTAATGCCAGGGGAATTTCCAGATGAGATATTTGAAAGCTTTTGGCTTTTTTATGCTTAATGCTGGACCAGAATTAAGGGGAGTTATGTGGGCTGGAGGATTGACCTCTATTCATGTCTATATGATTTCTCCCCTCCTGACTTGGTGCAAGATAGCCAAATGAGCAAACTCCATCCAGAGTTTCCCAAAACCAAAAAATGAGAATGCTTCCTCCTTTAAAGTTGGCATGGAGGAAGAGGAACTGAGGCTTTTCTGAAGACACCTCTATCTCAAATGAAGTTCAAAAGATTAGGAGTATTCAGGTATAGCACTCTGAAAACCAAAAAAGAGTTCATTCAAACCAAAATTTTTAGTAAAATTGGATTTTACTCTCAAATAATTCCTTTTATATGACCAAAAAAATTCCCAAAAAGTTAATTTTTCTGGAATTATCTAGGTAAGACAAATTTAATACCACAATCCTCTCAGACACAGAGGCCAAGTTTGCTTGCAAAGTGCAATTTCCCTGTTTCTTGTTCTTTGGATCTTTAGAAAACCCAGTAGTACCCTCACCTCTAGCTGCCACCATTGCAGTCTCTTATGTTTGTGTCAATATTGCTGCTGTCTGGAAGAGAAGAAAATGGCATATTTGACAATGGGGAGCTGTGTCTCTAGAGTCCAAAACAACCTCGTTTGGAGATATATTGTTTTCCTCTCATACGTAGGCAAGAGACCGTGGCTGATATCAGAGGAGTTGCACATGATGAGTTTTATTCTGTGGATGGGAAATAGTGGCATTCAGAATGCTTGATACTTTTTGCATGCTAATGCCCTGCTTCTCTAACATAAAGGGCTCTATAAGTTGCAGATAAGTGTTTTGTGAATCAAGCCCTAAATCCTCTCTTTATTTTAACTGGAGACTTTAGCCAGTGGATAAGCACCATCAGACATTATTCAAACATTTTACGGCTTGCAAAGAAAGTCTTTTATTTTTTTAAAGAACACTTTAAATAAGAGAAAACAAACAGTTTTGCTGGGAGAGGCCTGGTTATGGATATCTTCTTTCCACCCCAGTGGCTTGATGTGACTGTTAACCGGCATTTGGTTGCTTTATAACTGGCGCAATTATTTTGTCAAAGGTTGTCGGGTTTTTCTTCCTCCTTTAAAAAAAAAAAAAGTTAGTTTACAGTTTATTAACTTAGATTACTGCTAATAGCTCCCGTGGGTCTTTCTACTGAAACAAGGACCAGGATAACTGATTTCTTAAGGCCAATCTGGAAGACTTTAAAATGCATTAAGAGCTATCACTGAAACAGCAGGAGGAAGAATAGTCTGTCATTTGGGTTTTTTTCCTTTTTTTCTTTCTTTTCTCTGCCTAAACTTTTCCCCCAACTTTATCAATTTATCTATTATTGTGTCTTGCTCTTTCTCTCCCTTTTTATCTTTTCCTTCTTTTTACAGCTATTAACAGGCTAAGTTTTCAGTGAGTGTAAATAATCAGCAAGGACTCTTTTTTGACTGTTCAGGGAGCTCATTAGCACATAAATAGGAAACAAAGACTGGTTCAGGGAAAAAGTAAAATGATACTTTAAAGTGTGGAGGCCTGTAGTCAAAACACCCCAATTTCAAAGAAGTATACATCCAGTGCAGAATATAATTCATGATATTTTAAAAAAATTGGGGTTTCTTGATGCATAAACATTTGTAAAATCAACACACTCAGGTTAAATAGTAAGACATTTAAGTGTGTAGTTGACATGTCTTTCAAGAAGGCAATCATTTATTGCATGGGTTTATCAGAAGAAAGGGGATTTCTCTTCTTCACAGCTTTGGCATGACTTCTCCGGTCATATCTTTCCATCCTAATCCTGAGTTTTATAGCCAAAACAGGAATGCATGAATGAAGGCTGAGCAGAAGTGCTTATTCAGTGTGACTGAAATAGTGTCTAGAATATCTGCTGAAGACTATGACAAAAACATTTTGCTTTTTTTATTCCCTTGTCGCAGTTGCTATAGTGAATAATGGAGGAAATTTGATTTTCTTTGGAAGGACTTTAGGCAGTTAAAACAGCTGGGATATTTGTTATCCAGGTACTAACACTGCAGAACTCAGTGCCAAACATCATGAGGAAGTGATAGTATGAGACCTCATTTGCAAGAATAAGAGTGTAGATAAAGCAGGGAAATTTTAATATTCTGGATGTTCTCATTTCTTCTATGACTTGAAGTCTGGAGCATCAGACATCCAGCTGAGATGCTGGGTGAAATTCCTTCTCTTCCTGTCTTTCTTTCCTGAGCAGTGGAGTCATGCACTTGTTACTTGATTTTCATGGGTTTGGTGTACTGTGTAGTCAGAGAAGGAACCTTTAGTATGCTAGGTGCTATACAAATAAAATAACCAAGAATTGAGAATTGTCCTTTTCTGAATGATTTTATAATTTAAACACTCCTATTTTTATTATCTGAAATAAAGAGGATTTGGAGTGGGGATGGGAAGAAGAGATGCTCCTCTGACATCTAATGGGAAGATGCAATAAATCAGAAATAGTGGCTTTGAGACCTGCAAAAATCAAGTAAGTTCAGCTTAGATGTTTCAGTATTGTTCTTCCCACTACTTTGCAGGGGGTTTTTGATCAGATACAGCATTGCACACATGTGAGAAGTGAACTGAGACAGTTACTAAATCACTCTGCCCTTCAAGACTGGGAATTGGTGTTTGTCATAGCAACATACTTAGAATTGTCCATGATATTATTAACCAGAATGCAGAACATGAAGGAAAGATCTAGCCTGTGTATTTTATAAAACAAGTAATAAAGTAAGAGCACAGAACTGCTTCTTAAGAGTAATTTCTGAAAATGTTACCTGGGAAATAGATTAAATTATGCAGAGTTCAGTTATTGGCATCATCTGGTGCCATAAATCAGCATAATTTCTTCAAATTGACTGATTTAACATATTTACAGTATTTTACTGTGGTCTGTATTTTGCTTACCTGAAAAGCTTTGTAGTCACATATTTTTATTAAAAAATATATGCTTCCAGGAATTTATTTCAAACTTATTCAATGCTTTAGTAGAAATGTTTTATTTTCAGTCCTGAATAGGGGTCATACCATTGTCCTCTCTCCTCAACACTTTCTGATTTTATCTTTTATTGATTCACAAATGTATACTGAAGAACCCAAAGTTATCAGACAAACAAGTTATGGCATAATCCTATTTTCCTGGAATGAGTTTTGCATATGGCTCTGTAGTGTGCTAAAAAGAAGTTCACTTATATGAGAAAATCAAAAAGCTTAAAAAAATGCCCAATGGGTTTATTGGGAAAATACATGTCATATGCTACTACCAGTTCTTTTTGACACTCAGCTGTTGATGTTGAAGCACTCCTGTAGTAAAAGTGACTACAGTCTATGACAGATAGTATGGTAATGAAATGGCATACTTTTCTGTTACATTGAAATTTCAATAAGGGTGGAATTTTGTCTCAAAGAGGGCAGTGATCTTCTCACAAACACTGTCCTTTGTCCTGAGGCACACAAAATCCCTAAATCCCTAAAATATTTTATCTAAAGATAATTTTGTACCAGCCCAGGCATGAAAAAGAAAAGTATATCAGATGCAGCTGGAAAGGTCCTGTTGCTCAGGGAGAAGGTAAATTAAAGGTTTCTATCTTATCTGTATTTCAATTACAATTTTATTTTTGGTCCCTGACAGTGCAGACAGTTGAAGTCTTGGGAAGTGGAAACACTCACAGGTGTAAGAAAAAAAGAACCTTTAATGGTGGAGATGTATATATTTGAACTATGTGGCTTTTCATGTGGGGTATACATGACATTTATATAAAAATGTGGACTCTTTTGGGGGGCTTAATCTGTTTGAGTTCACTTGAAGATTTCCTTTATTCTACCTTTTTTTTTTCCTTAGCAATAATGACCTAGTTTAGGAGTCTGCTGCTCTCTATGACTCCTTCTAGGGGTCAGCCTTAATTAAACCAGTTGTGCAGGGACAGTTAATCACAAAGGCACTGGTCTGACTTTTTTGGTCTCCATGGTGCATACTTGTATGTAGTTTTCTGTGAACTGGAATGCAAAGTCTTGAGATAAATAACTTTTAGCTCTTGGACACCTGAGTCTGTGGAAAAATACAAGAGAAGACTTTCCCCTTCTGTCAGGCTGTTCAATGATGGTGTAAGTCTAATTCTCGCTGAAGGTGTTGCCGGTTTTTTTTTTCTTTTTTTTTTTTTTTTTGCTAAATGCCTTACCAAAGACATCCAAGACTAAATTCTCTGATATAACACCAATCTCAGATAGTATCAAGAGTGCAAAAATGGTCAGTTTCTGCACAAGTTGACAAGGCCACTGCTGCTGAGCGTGCAAAGAGCTCATCAGTCTTCAGTTACAGAGGATTATTTTTTGTAAATAGAGAACCTTACAGGTATTGTCCAGAATTGATTTATTGATATATTCTGGTGTCTTAGCAAGTAACAGCCATAAACCTGGTTGCATGGGCCAGGATGTGAAAGTGAATCTTTTTCTTCAAGAGGATCCTATCGCAACAGGAGGATGAGAAAACATCCATCCTTTGCCTGTATTTCCATTATGAACCCCATGATGGGCAGGATTTTTTTTCTATTATTATCAGGAGGCTCTGGGAAACTGAGAGAGATTGGGGATGCTCCCATCTCCAAGCACTGTGTCACATGAGCTAACATCATCCAGACACTGGAGCTGAAGTCCCTCCTGAAGAAATATTCAAAAGTTGAAAATCCCACTGACTTAGATAAACAGCAAAGTCCTTCATGTCAGTACAGGAAGAAGATAGGCGAGTTGGAGCCCAGTTTTATGGTTTCAGATAGGCTAAGAAAGACTGTTAAAAATCCTGTGGTAAATTTGTGGTAAATATGAACCCAAACTGGGCTGCAATTTCTAAACCTAGTTTCTACTTGGAGCTTTACTGCAGACAACTCTGGTCTTTTCTGTTTTCTCTCAGATAAATTCTCTGAAAATGATCCTGCTGACTGAGATTTCAGTACCTTCTGATTTTAGCTGCAACAATGCTATTTTAAAGTAGAGGGTTCACATTACTGAAAACTAGTGAGAGGAAGAGGCCAGAAAAGGTGAGAGGAGGTGAGAGAAAAAGGCTGGAGAACAATTAAAATTGTGAGAAAATGTCAAACACCTAAATCTTTTCAAGTCTCACAATTTTCACTTGCTTAAAAAAGTTAGATGTGAAATGATCCAAACCTTTTTAAATGGGATGATTTAGTGAGAGTAAATCTCTTATTGGCTGTGTACACATGCATACACACACATTTATACTCTCCACTTATAAAAATATAGAATACTTTTATATTTGTGCCTATTTGTATCAATAAGAGTCCATGCACATGCAAAGTTTATTTGCTGCCTTATTTGGGAAAGGAAGACTGAGAAGAATTTTCTGTCTTCTACTTTTTCTCTTGAAATATTTTCTCATGTCTGTCTCAGACTCACAAATATTCACGAAGGCAATTTCCAGTCAACACAAGATGTGAACAGTTCCATGACTCCTTGCATTCTATATTTCATTATCTTTAGCAATATGTGTCTTCTCCTCTTTGGTATCACAGAAACACATCAGGTTTTTCATGTGACACAGTTAAAAATCACAGTGTGTTCTCAGAAAGTGTAACAGGCAAATATTTTAGGGTCTGGTGGTATCCTATGGAGAAAGACCTGCAAAAATCACTAGGATAGAATGATGAATGGATTCTGGATTATATTGCAGTAGAAAAGTATCAGAAAGCTATCTAATACATCTTCTACTGTTTAGTGAACAGGACTCACATTAGGTAATGGCAGCAGAAAACATTAAAGACAATTGTATATGATGTAGTATTTGGTCAGATTCGTTCACAGTGTATAGTCATTTCCAAATGGCATTTTACTGTTCTTTGTTCTGCAGCAGTGTCTAATATTTCTAAACATTTTTAGGCTCTGTGACACCTTAATGGTATACAATAACAGTATGCCTCCCTCTTAGAAAAATGGATACTCTCATTTTTCTAAACATTGTGCCTTTACCTTTAACCATTTCCATTTAAATGCAAATTTCAATCATGTCCACCTCTCTGTATTCCAACAGAAACCTGGGGAAAAGGCTATACCTTAAATCCTCATTTCTCCATAAAGGGAGCTGTTTCCTTCAGGTGTGTCACTCCATGTTATCTATCTTCCTTCTCATTTTACACATCATCATTGTAGCAAGTTTAACTTGAAGAATTCACAAATAAAAAACAGTTTTCTTTTTTGTTGAAAACTGCTGGGTTTAGGTGCTAAAAGAAAATGGGCATTTTTAGTTATATTTATTTCCTGTTAAATTTGTCTGACATAACTGTCATGGAAATTTGCTATTCAGAAGCCTTTGAATTATTCCCGGCATTTGCAACTGTTTATACACTCAAAAGTTTGTAATTTCCTAAATAACTGCAGACAAATTAAGTTAATTTGTATCATAGGCTTGGATTAATCTTGCAGTTATTGTTCCAGTTTATAGTAAATAATTGAATTTCAGGGTTAAGGATAAAATGTGATGCTATGAAACATATGTGATACTGGTGTCAGTTTCCTAAATGTCTGTTCTTCACATGCAGCTTAGCAACACATTTGAGCAATTCATTAAGGTGTCTCTGCTTAGTGAGTCTTCAGAGAGAAAGTTACATTTGAATCTGGTGTGTAAAAAACACTCAGAAAACAGCCAACCGAAACAAAACATCTCCCTCCCCTCTCGCCCCTCACAAAAAAACCAAATCCCACAGCCTTTATCTGTTGTTAGTCCCTCTTGATTTACTTTTGACAAGAGAGGGCACTGTGATAACATTCTAAAGAGTGGACATATTTGTACGTTCTTGCCTCTGAGACAGAAAGGAAGCCAGGGATTAACCCCTGAACCAATTACTCTGCAATATAGCAACTACTTCAACACAAAGTGGAGGTGAGGGGGGGAGGTGGGGGAGGGTTGGGGGAAGAGAAAATTTAACTAAGTAGTGCAACTCACAATGTTCTTTGTGGGAATTACTTAGTTGGAAGAAAAAAATGTTGAGAAGGCTCAAAAAAGAATGCATGATTTGGAGTGTATTTATTAATTCTCACTTTGAGTTATTTTTACTGACTGAGAAATTTAGCTGAAGATACTTTGTGGCTTCAGCCCTTTAACAGAATTAAACATAATGGAAATACCGTGCAGGTATATTTTTTCAACAGTATTTGTGAACCTATATTAAATGCAGTCATGTGGACCCCTAAGTCTCCATCATATTTCTGGTATTGGGGGATCCTAAGACAACTTTATGCAGGTCAGAAATATCTTGCGCCTGTCATTTTAAAATTAAACATTAGATGTTCTAGCTGTGATATACAAATTGCCTTGCAAATAATGTGCTTTCTTTATTAGCTGGGATGAAAGTGATTTTGAGCACCGTTTTAAATGTTGATAATAAGTTAAGGGCAGTTCAGGTCTGAGGTGGCCAGGGTTCAATGAAGCAGGCGATTTAAGAGTTTAAGCACCGGCACTTTGAAAATTATATTATTTTTAAGTGTCACAGGTTGGGTACCTGGAACTGTTAGGTATTTTCAGAAATCTTGCCTATGTGTGGCTTATCTCTGTGATTTTAGGAATGGGATTCCCCAGATTTAGTGCCCCCCCCTCCCTCCACACCCAAGGCTCTCCCAAACCAGACACTAATCACTTCCCCACCCTCCTCCCTCCCCCTCTTCTCCTTCCCACTCTGGAGATGGACTGGATAATGGAAGATAAAAGATAAAAATTACAAGATGAATTAAGACCAATTTACTGGAAACAACAGTGAGATAAGAAAACAAGTGCTAACAGCAACTATATTAACAACAAAAGTGTACGAAAAGAGAGAATGATTCGTATACAAAAATGTTCATCTCAAAGCCTGACCTGACCGCAGCCACATTTTCCCCACTGGAAAAGGAACACCTTTCTTCATAGAAGCCAGAAGAAAGAATCCCTTTCTCCCAGTCCATGGCAATGACCTAAGACAGTATGGAACAACATTTGGGTCTTGGCCATGCCTGCTCAGCACAGCACGTGGCAGCCCAGAAATCCTGTGCTCAGTGGATCTGATGGGCTCATCAGATCACGGGCTACTGTAAAAAAAAAACTTTGTTCTGGTGGGAACTGGGATACTTATGAATGTGAAACTGTATTGGTGGTAGGGCAGGGCATGTTTATCCTGTGTTACTGCCATATGAGAAGTGCATTCTTAGTAAGGTATTGTTGATAAGAATAAATGTCATCTGAAGGAAAGAAAAAAGTTAGAAGATGTTATTATCATTTTAAATTTTAATAAATATCTTGTGAACTCTTAGTTCCTATTTTTTTCCCAAACTGCAATAACTATGCAAGCACTCAGACAAATAATTGCTTTCATAAATATTGCCATTTACGTGAAATATATATGCTTAATCCACAAGATATGTTTGTATTTCACTGTACATTTGGATATCAGAGAACAGATTCCTATGATGAGAAGAGAGGGATTAATTTGATTATGTAAGACTTTGGGCCTTTGACTTTAGCTGTTCTGGGTTTATATTAATGCCTTGCAAGAGATGTGTGGGAATGATTGCGATCTGTTAGGGAAATTTTAATTGTTGCCTGTAATACTTAGTTAAGAAAAATCCCTGTGCTAGGTTGGGGAGTTATGCAAATACTTTGGTTTTCTTGTTTATATTTGTTCATGTGAACTTCATACCAGGAGTCTTGAAAATATGGAAGAGGTCCTTTCCTTTTCATAACAAAAGCTGAGATGTTCTTTACCTTAAATATTTTTTTTCTCCAAAATGTGAATTCACTTTCTCCTATAGAAAAGCTATGGGAAAATGAAGAAGAAAGAGATATTCTGACAGTTTCAACTTTCTGACTTTAGTTGAATAAGCAGGACTATTTTTTTCCTGCTTTAAAATTATGCTTGTTTCTTTCTAATTCCTGCAGGCTGGAGCAGATGACACTAGGTGGTTAGAAGAGACTGCTATTTCCTACAGAAGTGAGAAAACATCATTTGAGTCTATTTCTCCCTTCTATTTTGTTCTTCTGCTTTTGAGCTTGAAGCATATATTAGCTAATGGGTAGTTCCCCACTCTCTGTCTTGATCCAGAAACAGACAGAGAAAATTAACAGACAGTGCTTGAAGATTAGCTATCATTAAGTCAAGCTTTGACATATGTGGCTAATTGAAGGAATACCAGGTACAACAGGAAATGAAGAATAATGGGTAATACTTACTTAGAATAGACTTGTTTAGCCTTAAATCCAATAAAAGCTTGATAGTGCTTAGATAAACTTAACGGAGTTAAGATCTTACGGACTCTTCATTCACTGATCACTGTTAAAAACTCTATATCCCAGATGGTAATTCTTTGACAAATTTTTTTTTTTTTTAAAGTGACAACTGATAGACCTTGTTGTTAACAAAATTATAATCCTTTTCTTTAGTCTGATGCACAAAACTTGTTTCTTGGATACTTTTTGTTTATTTTTGCATTTTGGCTTCCCTTGACT
Organism: Dicaeum eximium; assembly: GCA_013396995.1. Taxonomy (NCBI): domain Eukaryota; kingdom Metazoa; phylum Chordata; class Aves; order Passeriformes; family Dicaeidae; genus Dicaeum; species Dicaeum eximium. The sequence continues at coordinate 819,345 of VWZP01002662.1, forward strand.
TACTTGAAAGGTAGACAACTGCAGATTTGGACCTGGGTGTTACAATAGTTCGTGTTTCCACATGGGCCACTGTAAAAACAGGATGGAGTCATGGAGAGCTGAATTATTGCAACGTTGAAGCAGAAAAGGGAAGGCTTTATAGACCCAGACTCTGCTTATGTCTCCTCTGTGCTTTCATCTCTCCAACAGTCTTTGCACAGGTGTGCACGACAGACAAACCTGTATTGCCAAAGTGGAAAGCACACACATTAGCTTCTGGCACCTTGTCAGGATTGCACACAAAAAAAGGGGTTTATGGATCACTGTAAAATCCAAAGGTGTGCCATTCAACCTGGAATTTGGTCTGATATTTGCTATTTTCACAACTTTCAGGAAAGTGTATTTAAGTGAATAAAACATGATTTTTAAAGATTCTTATGAAGAACAAGCAGAAACTTCAGAAAACGTTTTGGCACCTAATTTGAAATACAGTGCAGAAAACGCATCAGGGTATATTGATGGTTTTTATGAAATAAGCCTGTTTTCTTCAGGCAAATACATAGGGATTCATTCTCTTTTTCTGCCTACCCCTATGGTATGATAATGATACATGGAGCAGTGGGTGTATATGTGTGTGTGTGTGTATGCAGGTGTGAGTGTAGGGGGTGAGGGTATTTAAGCAAGCAGCCTCTCTATTGCATATTTATATTGAGAGCCTGCATATAATTCTAACACACACACAAAAAAAAAAAAAAGACAAAAAGAAGAAAAAACCCCACCAAACTAAACAAAAAACCCCTGCCATCAACCTTTGTAAGCCCTGGGCTTATATTCATCTGTGGCATGTGGTTGACTGGCAGGCTGAATTTTGTCATGAATAATGTTTAAAAGGCACTGGCTTTCTTCCATAAGCAGCACATAACTTTCTGATCCACATCTAGGGAGGCAAGTATGCAAACTAGACACTTAGATCCTGATCATCTTTCTATAGTTATTTTCCTGCTTCCTATTTTCAATCGTCTTTGTCTAAAAATGTGTCAGCAGTTACATATGAGGATGCTATAATGTTGATGCGTTTTGGTTTGCTGCTTGCTGGAGTGGGTAGAAGAAAGCAAACCATGGGTGAAAGGTGAGCAGCCAGGTCAGCAGCTACCCTAACTTACACAGAGAGAGGCTCCATGAGGTTTTTGCAATGGAGATGCTGCACCACACAGTTCCATTCTACAATATCTCACATACGAGGCTATCACAGCTTCTTATGATGTCTCGTACATCATAGAACAGAATTTGACTTTTCAAAATTAACCTGTTTTAAGATCATAAATTGTGCCAACCATTCATCTGCATGGGGGAATCACATCTGAAAATTAAATCCTGAAGTGTGATCCATCTGTTTTCACTGTCAGGCTCAGCCCCAGGAACTCCTAAGCAGTTGTTGTTGTTGCTGCTTTTTAATAGGGTAGGACAGTAATGCATAGTCCTCCAGATGTGTCCTGATCTTGTCTTGATATTCACACACTTGACCTCAGGTTGACATTGAAAACACATCTGAGGCCCAACAGAATTACAGTGCCCTTCATAAAGAGGAGAAAAAGCTTCCAAAGATGAAGTGCTGGAAAACGTTCAGTAACCAGGGGATGGCTCTGATATAAACTTTAGTAACCTAGTGAGAGTGGAGAGGAAAAGGAGAGAGCTTTTCTAACTTCTAGGGTAGCACAGTACTTCTTCTTGCCTCCTGAAGTCTAATTATTGAATGCTGCATCATGTGACAAGGAGGCCTGTGTGGCAGCTTATCAGAAATATAAAGATAGAAAATTTTCTTTCCCCAAAAGTTTGGTAATTATTAACTCAATAAAAAGTAGACCATTTTTTTTTTTTTTTGCCATCATCTACAGGTAGGAGTGAGCAGCAGATAATTCACTGTCAGAACATTTCTAATTTTAACTAGTGTGGGTATTTCTCAGATAAGCGAGGAAAGGTAGTGAAACTGTGCATTGATACAACTCAGACAATGAGCCTCTGGACCTACTGTAAGTGCTGATAATACAGCCCCAATGCCATTCAATGTCTAAGTCATTTCAAACAACCATATTTAATGAGATTTGAGTCTACACTGCCCTGAGCAGAACATTAATGTAACACGAGGCACTGAACCACTCTAACGTCCCATTCACTTTATACAAAGCAACGCGAGGGTGACTCCAAATGACAAGTTGGCACTATGATTCCTCTTCTCTTCCTTAGAAATAGCAGGTGCTGTGCTGAGAAGCAACCAGCTTTACCTTTTGGAAACCTGAAGCTTGTTTCCTTACTGGCTGCAGTGGACCTCTAAGGATAGTTTTGTAAACCACCCAAAGAAGCCTTATTTTTATTGGAAATGTGCACAGAACAAGTAGAAGGGGAAATATTTTGCACTGAAATATTTCTGATAACTGCAACTTTAAGAAGAAAGTTGACATGAAGGACTGCCTTCATCATTAAAAAACTGCAGGGTACAAGCTGCCCTGCCTTAACCACAGCTGTCATGAGAAAAGGAAATAGATTTTTAGGGTCCAGATAGGATTTCTCCTTGGAAATGTCAGGAGTGATTGATGTAAGACACAAGCAAAAAGCTACTCACTAAACGTGTGTTGTCTACACTTTGAATCCTGCTTCCCCCCACCCGATATGGTGTTGTCATGATTTTAACAAGTCACAGGAAGAGTTAAGCTGTGCTTTCTGAATAAATTAGTACAGTCACAAAATGACACTTCTCTGACCTTTGCAAAAGGTGGAGAGTATAACGGTAAGACATACAGGGCTGTTAAACAATGTCGTTTTTTTTTTTTAACCATTCTGACAAAAGGTGCAAGCTCTTTAAAACAGTTTCCTAATGCACTTCAGCAAGAGAGCTAACTGACTGTCATAAGATGACATGCGTAACACAGAGATCCTGCTACACATTTTGATGCAAAGGAACACCCTGTTAGTTGAAAATCATTGCTAACTGGATTCAGATGTTAGAGATGAAGTACATGGAGCACACTACATTTGGTAAAGCTTAAGGAAGTTTTTTTTTTTTAAAAAAAAAGAACATAAATCTTTAGCTGTGGCCTTTTATCAGCTCTTAATTTGTCATGGTATTTTAATTACTGACAGTGTAAAAATTTTAATCCATATGTTAGGAGAGATGATGCTTATTTCTTGCTCCTTCTCTTGAAAAGTAGTTTTTAAAAGTTATCAGGCCTGCATGCACATGGAAGTTTTAAAAGCTTGCAATGGGCTGTTTCAAAATTCTCTTATGTTGTGCACATATTCAGAAAGTTTTTAACCATGTTGACTTTGGAAGTTAGACGTTCAAACCTTAAAAGTGACATAAATTTCTTTGGGTGATTCCGGTTTGATGGGACCCGATTTTCAGATGGCTCCTGATGAGCATTGCTGTAAATTGCATTTTAATTGTTTCAAGAGAGGTATTCAAAGAGATAAGTATATGATTTGGGGTGTTCGAAAATAAAGAACAAACCTGATCTCTTATATGGTGAGAGACTTTTTTTTTTCCTGAGGTTGTTGCCCTTTTAATCACCTTATTTTCAGGACTTACATGTGTGACTGCTGAGACATATACAAAATATGATCAAATTGGTACATGAAGCTGAGGGAAGCAATAAGGTATTCTCAGTACTGCATGACTGCAGTTAAGTCATTTTGAAATCAATAATCCCCTCGCAATTCACTGTGCCACTTGACTGGACATACAGATGCAGATGCCCTTGTAAATGAATTTACATCACACTGTGCTTGTAGCCATATAATCTTTCTTCCCTTCTCAAGTCTGTCCCATTTTTCCTTGCTTCCGTTATGCATATGAAACTCAAATTAAGATTGCATGTAAAGTTGACTAGCTATTCCAGGTTATTTATTGGAAATGAAACTCTATAAGCATACAATATATGGTTTGTTTAAAATTGATTTACCTAACTCTTTCCATAGTCCCAGGCAAATACAATTGTTATACAGCAGAGAATTGTACTGGGGGGGGGAAAGAAACAGAAGGAAAAGAAAGTACCAATAGATAATTTGCAGCTAGTTTATGGGGAACTTCAATCTGGTAATAAAGAGGGTAATTCATCAAATAGAAAAATTAGACATGACACTAAATTTAAAATTCTTATTAGTTACAATAAGTAAAGTTTTTAGCATTATATTTCAAATGCTACCTCAACATTGCTTGGACACAAGCTTAGACTGAAGCCCAGGAGATGAGTCAGATTCCCCAGCTCTGGGGAAAGCCTTGTTCTCTGGGGGGTGCAAGGTTCTTGTTATCACCTTTCACTGGTCCAGCCAGCCTTCTCTTCCCCCTGGACTGTCTGCCTATCTCTACCCACCTGCCCAGGTGGTGACATCAGGGCACTCTGAATTAGCCAGGAAGAAATTAGTGGTGTTTGAGATTCATCTGTGTCAGTCACAGGCTGCAAGGGAAGGTGGCATACAGGGAGCCTGAGGTTCATCTATTCTGTGCTGCAGAAACTTGGCCCTGTGAACTGTGCAGTGGAAATGTGAATCAGGAGCTACAAAGAATGGCATGGCTCAGCAAGCTTCCTAAACTGATTTCTAAGGCTGTGACACCATCATTGTGTATTGCAACACATGGTGACATCCCTGCCCTTGGATGGAAATAGATGATCTTTAAGATCCCTTCCAAACCAAGCCACTCTATCCGTCTATGATTCTTTCCATGACCTGGCCAGAAGTCTCTAGGGTTTTGGCTAGCATCAGCTGCAGTCTGTAAGTTCTTCCCCTTCACAAGGAATGACATCTGAAGCAAAAGGACTGTAGCATGGTAGGGTCTTGCACTGAAGTCTGAGAACTTGCCTTTTGCTGACAGCCTTTAGGAACTGGAATACAAGAGAAATTATCTCCTTCAGCCATCAATGTGGGCTGCTTTAGAGGAGAAAGTAGAACAGGGCAGCTGAGGAATAATCAATCCAAATGAAATGCCTTCCTTAGTCTCAATACAGATTGGTTTAAAATTCTGAATTATGCCTTGCTTTTCACATATTTCTTTTATGTATATATGTATGCATATGTATGTATGCATGTGTGTATTTAAAATACATATACACACACACGCAATATTTCTCGGTGTATTTTTTCACTTCAAAAATTCCCAGCTTTTTTTTTGAATTCTGCACAGCTGCTGAGCCTCAGTGACCTTGTGGTAACCACCTCCCCAGGCTAAGAGTATGCTGTGTTCACAACCTATCATTTTTGCTGAATGTTCTTTTTCATTGTTAGGAATTATATCCTTAAGACTGGGACAATATCCACATGATACTCATGGAAACCAAGCTATAGGGAAGACACATAAATGGCACAGATGGAAGGAAGACTAGGTAGGAAAAATGGCTGTGGTTCATCACATCTAACTTATTAACTAGGCTTCTCTTATATGCTAAAAGTGAAGAAGCTTTGAGTTTCTACATTTACTTTAGGCATCACAACATAACTGCTTTGCTTCAAGGAGGTGGAAAAAGCAGAGTACAGAAGGCCTGTGCAATACTCTGTACACTTGCCTGTTGTGAATGTGGACATTCCAGCCAAAGATGCATTTATTTTATGGTTAGATGCTATTTTCCCTTTTCTGTAGAAACAATAGTTTCTTATTACTCTAAGTTGGCATGACATAGTGGGAAAAATCAGATGCTGCTTCATGCAGACTGAGAAAGTCACACACATTTTCACTCTGTCTACAATCTTTCATAACAGCTTCAGTTTGGAGAGGGATCTACCTGCACCTTGTTTTCCATTACATTAAAAAATGCCTCTTTCATTATTTATTTGACAAAAGACAAAGGAAATGAGATCTACAGCCTATATTGGTAAGTCACAGGGTTTTGTTAATCTCCAGAGATTTACCTGTACACCTCATAATCATCACTAAATCCCTCAATGTTGAGGGACATCTTCATGTCGCTTAGAAAAAAAAAAAATCCCTAGTCATTACCACAAATCCTATTATCCCATCCCAAATCTTGAAAAACTCTTTTTTCCTGTCACACACAGTGATAAAAATCAAGGCCAGTTGGATGGGGCTTTGAGCAAGCTGGTCTAGTGGGAGGTGTCCCTGCCCATGTAAGGGGAGTAGGAACTAGGTGGTCTTTAAGGCTCCTTCCAGCCCAAACCATTAAATGATTCTATGATACTATAATATTCTGTTCTATAATCTGTGAGTTGTTCTACTTAGTTGTTATGGCTAATCTAACATTTGTGCTACGTCTGGTTGCACAGGCATTGCTGAGTCTGGCAGAGTGCAAGAAATCCCACATTCTGCAGAACTTTTGAAAGAAACAACAAAGAACAAGAAATCCTGCACTCCAATAATAAAAAAAACCTGAAGCAGATCTAGGGAGAAAAAATTCAATTTCCTTCTTGTATTTCAACATTCTGGAATTTATTTCTTCATATCATCCAGTTGCCCAAAGTTCTGTCAAAATTATTTTTCCTACATGAATGTACACATGCCTCTTTCTTTCTCTGGTTTTCTCCCCCTCCATCTGCTTTTGTCCTTTTCTCTCCCTAATCAGAATTAACCTAGCCAAAAAATGTAAAATTCCTTTGTTTCAATGAAATTACTTTGCTCTGATGAAGCAATGTTTTTTGGATTAAAGTATTTTCTGTTATCATATTACTATAAATTCCATTAAAAAATACAATCATGTAAAACTCAAAGTGAAGTAGAAAGTTCAAATGATATTATCTCATCATCACTGTCCTCTTAGAGAAAACCTATCCTAGCTGTCACATACCTGAAACTTTCAGCTTGTGTTTTTGTGCTGAAATAGTACAAAGCAAAGAAATTTTTATAACTTCAAATCTTTGTTACTGCTAATCTACTGAAGATGTACATGACACTGCTTTATTTCACTCTTCAGGGGGTTAACATCTATGTGTCTATCTCTGTTGATGCATATGTGCCTGTATATATGACTGAAATGAACAGATTTTCTTGACTTTATGAGCTACATGCCAGACCACATCTGAAGAACTGCTGAGCTTGCAAAGTGCAGCACCACACTGCTCCTTCCATTCTCTCTCACTGTCTCTCTCAGTGGTGATAGCTATGGCCCTTCAATAGTTTTAACCATTTAATGATTAGAAGTTCAGAGAACAGAAAGGATTTTCTTTATGTATGAGTAGTGGGTGCTCCGTGACTGGAATTTATTTACTGGACTCCACAGCACAACTTTCTCAACTGACTAAGTTACATGGTATGGTCAACATTTCAGAAATGGTCACAGTGAGACTCAGGTCTGCAAAACTCTCAGCATTGGGAAATAGAGATATTTGAAATGTCTCATTATGCACAAAGCCAGAACAGAAGCTTTTGGATTCTTAGAATGCTTGAAAAATCTTATCCTTTTAACATTGCTTAAATGAGTTCCTGCAAAATATGGCCTTAACTGAATGTGTTGAGAAATTTGAATTATGACCTTGCATACTCTTTGCCTACACCTCAGACACATTTCTGCTGTCATTAGTGTTGCTGTCAGTTAGTTAGCTTTAAGCTTTAGTTACCATGATTAAAATTAGGACGTTCTTATTTTGGAAGTATTTTTCCTGATATCTCACATAAATAGTAAAAGTATTTTTTTTTTTCCCTCAGATTTGCGCAGTCCTTGTCAGTTGGTCTTTGCATTGCTGGCCCAGGACAGCATCCTGATTTTCTGAGTGTGTAATCTGGCAATGCTGGTTGATATCTTTGCATGAAGCTAAAGAAAGAATGTGCTTTTTCAAAGGAAGACTTTGACTCTGTCAGAAGCAGGCTGTGTGCTAAAGATTTGTTACTCCATAACAAAAGGCGGTCACTGATTTGCAGACACAGCTCACACTGATGTCAACAAAAGCCACACATAGAGTTCAAGTGTGCAAAGGGGCCCTTTGCCTCTAATTCATCTCAGGGCTTGCCTTGTTTCAATGCACAGCTTTGAGCTGAATGAGATCGGGATATATTTTTAAAGATGTTGGCTGCAGATCCACATTGATGAAAGGTGAGAAAATCCTTGCAGTTCCACGGACAAGTCGAAAACCTGCCTGAACAAACTGCCAGTTCAACTGTTCTTAAAGAGGCCACAGATCAGGGAATTGCTGCACACAACTGAGTGTCAAATACTTGCCTGCTGTGTTTTGGCATAATTCAATTTGCTTCAGTGGAGGCATGATGGTTTTCATCAGCTAAAGATCTGTTTTTAAAGTGCACATATATATTTTGAAGCTCCATTCTCAAAGTTCACAAGTTTGTGTGTGTTTTTTGTTTGTTTTGTTGGAGTTTTTTTTTTTTGTGGGTTTTTTTTTTCATTCAGTCTGGGGTAACAGTGTAATTTCTGAGCTGTTCCTATATTGTTTTATTTTTTCTTGAAGAATATAGACATGATGAAAACTGTAGGCTGGCCAAAGAATGCTACGTTAAAGCATAACTTTAGAAGAAAAATAGCACAATTCCACACTAGCCAGTACAAACAAAGGGTTGTTGGGGTTTTTTTCCTTTAATAGCCACTTCACATAGTAAAAAAAGCATTATCTTTTGCCTCTAGATTTGCTCTCCATAGCCTTTCTTACACTGATAGTCAGTGTTTGGCAGACAGATAAACAGTAGTCAGTGACTTCTTTTATAGTTAAACCAAAGAAGGAAAACTAGAAAGATCCTTAAGCAAGGAGATGGGGGGAAAAAGGTAAGTCAGAGTGTAAACAGCTCCTGAAGTCTTTAGATACCAAAGTAGAACTTACCTTGAACAAAAAATAGTGCAAGTCTACGCCTTTACAGTAGTCAGAGAATCATAGCATTGTTAGGATTGGAAGGGACCTCTGGAGATCATCCAATTCAATCCTCCTGCCAAGGCAGGGTCACCTGGGGCAGGTTACACAGGAATGTGTCCAGGTGAGTTTGGGATGTGTCCAGAGAGGGGGACTCCATGACCTCCCTGGACAGCCAGTTCCAGTGCTCAGCCACCACATTCCTCTAGATAGGCAGGAATAAGCAGCCTGTGCAGTAGATGACAAGTTATTTCCTCAGCCAATGAAGCACTGTTGGTGGAAAGATAGAAATTTGTCACTGTATTTGGTTATTGTTATTTTGATCATCCTAGAGCAAAGTGTAAAGAAAGCAGGAATCCTGGTCTCATAAAGCTTCTTGAGGAATTTTTAAAGTTTCCAGCAAAACTCTCACCACAGTCACGAGCTAGTCATTTTAGCAGAGCTGACCAGATCTGAGGAGGCACTTATCCATCACCTCACATTCAGAGATATTTGTGACAGTTCTGAACTCTATCCAGTGTGGACACCACACATCTGGCAGATTGTGATCTACACCACCTAATTTCAGTGTTAGAGACATCACAGCCTCTTCACCACAGGGCTCTCTGCACAGTAGTTGAGCGCTCAGCCAAGCCTCCTTCCCTGGAAGACTCTTGTCTCCTTTCTGCGAGCTACTTCTAGAAATCCCTTCAGCTTGGCTTTCTAAAACATGCAGTATAGTCCTAAAAACATTTTAGGTGTGTGACTTTATGGTCTGCAGAGTTGGAATATTCTCTACTGCCAAGCCAGCACTGCTCACAAGCAGTGTTCTTGCTTAAGATCCTTGCAGACCAGAGCGGTCACCACAATTGAAAACAGTATTTGTTCAGCATTCAGGCTGAGCTGAGTCTGTTTTCCATGTTCATCACTGCTAAATTAGTTATGCTGTTACTGAGTGGGGAATTAAGACTTAGGTTTTCAAAGTCTGCAGCATTAAGTTACCAGTCACTGTCCCAAGCTGTCATTTTGGTTATGCAACTAAAGGCTCCCTGAGAGCGTTTAAACAAAAACCAGAATGTGCATTTCCACAATGTGTTTCACATCCATTCTTTTTCATAGAAGGCTGAAGAAAAAATTAATTTTGATAAAATGTTGGGTCATTGACAGAGAGCATGAGAGAATTTGTGTGGCCAGTATGTCCACCTGGACTAAAAGCAAGCTGTACAGTGGAGTCAGAAATGATCACCCATTGGCTTTGAAACTCCCAGTCTGTACACTGGCAGGATGAATTCTGTTGTGAGAAATTCTCTTTCAACTTTAATTTTCCATGGCTGTTGCAAATGGGAGGATCATTCACCTCTTTGACATACACTGTTATGTTTTTGTACATTTTTCAATAGCTTCCCTAGAAAGGGATGCATTCTAGCAAGAGGCAGAATTATTCAGCCACATGTGTGCTCCTTTTCCTTATACATTATACTAAATTTAAATTTTATGTGATTGTCATTAATTTACTGACAAATTACTTTTCTTATTTCAGAATGAGAACAGAGATACCATTTCATGAGTATTGAAACCAGGCATCCTGAATATTTCCTTGACATATTTTGGTGTATTTGTAAGTTGCTTTATCAGTTGTTAAAGCTCAGCTTGCAGTACTTAACAATCTTGGCCTTGATCCTATAAGCATGCATATGCCTTGCTTTATGCATATAAGCACTCTCATTGAAATCAATATTCATCCACATTACATTAAGTACACACATAAGTGTTTGCAGGATTGAGGCTGCCTTTTTTTTTTTAAATTTTTTTTTTTCCCCTGTATTCATACTATTTTCTGTCTGGTGTCTATTGTAGTCTTTTGAGTAAATGATTTGTAGGCTGAATAGGGCTCTTCAGATCACATTCCTCACTGAATGATACAATTCCTCATGTAGTGCCAGGACCCACTCAAGGCTTTTCAGTTCTGGAGGCAACATTAACTTCCACTTCCCCCAAGAGCAAAATTGAATTTTGTGATAATGACACAAAATATTCAACGACCGTGTGCAGGAAGGTGTTGAGGGCTGAGTGAAGTCAGTAAAGGCAAAGTGGATGAGGGTCCAGAAAGGTCAGGGGATGTCATGGAGAAGGGCATGTGTGTGTTTGTAGGACTATTCCATAAGATCTCAGCAGAGCTCTGTGTTGTGGAGGGAGACAGAGAGGACATGAAGATCCTGGGGCAGGAGAGAAGGGACAAAGAGGGAGTGCTGCTGTTCCTGGTGGCTGTATATTGTGTCCCATCATGACTTGGCTGTGCATCCTCTTTTTGCATTTTTTTGTAAGTTAAAAACGGTTTCAGGCAGGCTTCCTACTGGAAGAAGCAAAATCTAATGTTTCATGGCTCTCCATTCTTCTTTTCTGAGGAAAATAAAGCATTTTATTGAGAGAATGAATCTTGGAGAGTTTCATTACAAATGGTCTGTTTTAAATATTAGACCCATCCAGAACAAATTTCACTTTATTAATATTTTGTGTTGGGATCATTAGAGATGACTTAAAATGTTGGATGGAATAGAGGACTTTATGCCTTTTACTAGATCTTGTTTGTCTATAATCTGTCATTTTTAAAGGGTTTTTCCAGTTTTTTCAAGAATGACTTGTGTGTTAATTCATTGCAATTATTAAAATTCTTCATTTTACAGAAAAAATCAGTTTCTTTTCCTGCCATTTGTACTGGCTCTTTGTGTTCCATCTACCACCATGAGAAAAGCACCAGTCATAGCAACTGCAGTTTGCAGTAAATGTATCTCTGAAGTTTGTGTGTACCAGCACTGGAATTTTTGTCTTATAATGGTGATAAGACAGTTTTGTCTCTTATTTAACTTTATGTAGCTGCACTGAAAAGTAAAATATGGAAGGATTTTTTGGTTCTGTTGTTGAAGTTATATTTATAAAACAGGAAAAATGTGTTTTAATTTTACCTGAAAATGTTCCTGCAAATCTCAAGTTATGACATTTTATGGTTGTTAATCTACTTAAGTTGTGGCTCATCATTCATTATTTTTCCACATTTTCCATAGTGTGGGAATCTTTTGCTATAGATTAAGTTTTAATTTGGTTCTCCAGTTAAGTACATGATTGAAGATATTCATCAATTCTGCCCTACTTCATCTGTACACATTTCAACAGCTTGGAATTTAAAAACTGAAGAATTATGCCTGCAAAGCATGTTCTTTTTCCACCTGTGTCAATTTTTTAAAAAGAAAAAATTACTTCTCCCTAAAACTTTGTTTCTTTTAAACCCTAAGCCTGGGTGGCTACAAGGCTACTTTCTTAGACATGAAGGCATTAATCATATCTGACAGATTTTTCCCTTCTATAATAAGCAACATTTCTCATAATAAGACATAAAAATAGGACATGAATTAACATGACACACCACAGAAGATCAGTGAGTACAAACTCAGATTTAAATTTCCAAGCCTTTTGGGGCTATGTTAATTTTTTGCACCATTAAGTAGTTTCCAGTTTCAATCCCCATTTGTTCTTAGGCAAAACCACAACAGAAGCATACAATGCATTGCAGCCTGCACTGGTGGAAGGTTCCAGCAGCTCAGCCACGCTCTTGTCTTCCAGAGGGCACTGGGTATTTCAGGCACTCCTTCAGCCCCTCAATTCCTGCTGCCAACATCTGGCCTTTCCAGAGATTCCCAACAATGGAGCAGTGGGGGTGAGGAATTTCTGCTGGCTGAAAGTGGAATTTGGCTTCAATTAAAAAAAAAGGAAAAAAAAAAAGAAAAAAAGAAAGGGTTTATGAGTTATACACTCTTTAATTTACAGGCTTGGATAAGTCGTATAACCACGAAATATCTGGAGTTAGCTCCAGCTCCAGGACTCTCTCTTTTCCACTGCCCTGTAACCACCAATACTATTCTAGCTCAAGTGCAAATATATTAGAATTTTTTTTCAAATTTCATTGGGAGATGAGATAGAAGGGGGAGTGTAATGGGAAAATATTCATTTCTCCTGTGTAGTGGCCTCCAAATGTATGATAAACTTTTATTGCCTTGGAAAGTCTAATGAAGTCAGATTAATTTGCATTTGCAAAAGATAGATAGATAGGAACTTCTAAAGGGAAGCTGTGTTGGTCAGAGGATTCCATATGGTTACAAGCAGCCTTCTCCCTGGTCTCAAGGAACCTGTTTTTGAGAGTAAATAACTGAAGGAAAACAGATTTCTTGGAAAACTGTTTTACTTCTTGTAATTTAATGCATGTAAATAAAAGCTTTTATAATAGTCTTAGTCACTCTGGGATTTCTGAAAGAATTTCTTCAAACAAATATCAACTCTTAATTGAGAGGCACCCAAGAGGGTGGTGATGATGTGGTCTTTTTTTCTTTTCTGTTATTTTTTTTTAACTTTTCTTTCCTTTTTTTCCCCCTGAAGTGGGAAATACTGCAAGGTTTACAGTGCTCACATTTAAAATTCCTATCAGATTTTTCTAGCACTAAAACTTGCACAGAATCACCCAAGAGCTGAGGCTGGAAAGAACCACTAGAGATTATCCAACCCAACCACAATTCTGATGACAGTCAGCCAGAAAAAGTTTCCCAGGGCTGTGTCCAGTCAAGTTCTGAGTATCTCCAAGAATGGAGACTTCTTATCCTTCATTGGAACTGGGAAATTCCAAGGAATGCCATTTATTTGCTTCCCATTTTCAGGAATCTTTCCTCATCACCCTGACTTTTCAAATATATAAGTGAGCAGCCTCACAATGACATCTGCTAGTATCTTCTTTGCTTGTGGCTGTATTCTAGTAATTCCCACAGACTTGTGTATGTCCAATGTGTTTAAACATTGCCTAACCTGATCCCTTTTCACTGATGGTAGTTCTTCTTTCCCTCTTCCCAAACTGTCTCACTGTTCTCAGGTCTCTGGGATTCACGAAGGCATGCCTTGTTCACAGAATCACACAATGGCTTGGGTTGAAAGGGACCTTAAAGATCATGTAGTTCCAACAATCCCACCACAGGTGGGTGCCATCCTCTAGATCAGGTTGCCCAGGGCTCCGTCCAGCCATCAGGTTCTTGGCCTAATTCTCTGAAAAATTCCAGAACTTTTAAAGTAATTTCAAAACCAGAGGTTTAAAATTGCACCAATATCTAAGCAAAATGATTGATTATATATAATTAATAATAATTATTTGAAAATGACCATGGTTATAATATAATAATTGTACAATTCTAACCAGTAACACAGTGAAACGGAAAGGAGGTGCTTATGTAGGCAACCAAATTAGTCTGTTTTGGAAGTGAATAGTTCTATATTAACTATGTGAGAGCTGAACTGCTTTTACAGGGTCTAGTAAAAATAATTACTTAATCAAGAAATTCTGATAACAAATACAATAACTGAAAATAAAGTTTTTTCAGTGTATGCTAGCAACAGAACCATAATAAATATTTATTTGCATAAATATTTGTTATGTTTCCTGGTTATTGAAGACAAAGCTGTTGGAGTATGTGGGTGGGTGCTGGATCACATTTAAGAGGAATTTCATGCTCTCCAATCTGACACAACAGATCAATAAGAGGTCTCAACTAGTGCTGACCTCACCATGCAGGAGTCACACACTCAAGGGCTATTTGCCTTTTGCTTATGTATCCTTCAGAGAAGAGTACATTCCTGAGCAAAACTCTGATCTTTGGAAGAAACAAGATCAAGGGAAGAGAGAAAAAAATGCCTTCATCTCCTCCTGCCTACTCAAAGTTTTCAACCTATGTCACGCTGAAAAATGAGAGGTGCATTTTGGAAACGATCATGTCTATATTCCTATAGAAAAATGGATGTATCTAATGTTTGGCATTGTGGAGTTATCCTAGTTTTCTCAAACTGCTTTTCAGTGGAGGATAACTGACTATTAAAGACACATTTTTGAAAGCTTCGGGTTTTTGGTTGTTCTATTATTTTTTTTTTAACTAAGAAAATAAGGCCTCATATTTTTAAGGGTCTTTCTTGAAACATATCCTAGCTTGATTTTGTGATGATAAACCAAAATTTTATAATAGTGGGACAATAATTTTCCAGGAAGTTCTTACAGAGCTGTTAATAAGGATATATCAACTGAGGACGTACAGTATGGGCTGATAGAACTGCTGAGTAGTCAATGAGAGAATCTTCATCTAAATTACAGATACAGTTTTTGATATAACATAAAAGTGGATTTAAAAAACAAATAAATATCAAATGATCAAATTTGTCTCCCTAAAATTTATGAATTACAGAATTAAATTAATTAAATTAAAATTATGAATTACAGAAAAACAAGTGGGCCTGAAACCAAAATGAAAATAATTTACATTTTTGTTTTATTCAGTTTTTAACGCTTTAAAGTAATAAGCTCAGGACTTGAAGTTAAAGAACCTTTCTCATAAGAGAGTGAAGGGTTGAGGAAAGCAGCAAATTATAAAATGTGAAAGCTTTCCTTCTCTTCATGTCCCTCTACCTTCTTAAACAATTTCAGATTGTGTATATTGACCTGTGTCTGTGTGAAGCCCAGGTGACACCACTAGTCTTGTTTACCAAATCATGAAACATGCTTTGTCCAGCTACTGCTCTGTGGTTTGCTACTGGTTCAGGAAATGAACTTCAGTTGTGAGTAACATTGATAAGAAATAAGAGTTCAACACATAGTGGCAAGAACCTTATGTGTATGTCCTTCAGTTTAGTTCTAGAATAATTTTTGCATTGTGTATTATGTCAATATATTTCTGTGTGATAGACTAGACAAGACTATATGTGTTGGGTAGGATCCTTTTCATTCTTTAAATTAGCATTTAAGTGGACCTTGAAAAAGTTGAGTCCTTAATCTCCAGACCAGCATATTTGGCTTTCTTCACTACTGGAATGCAGGCTGTAGCCAGGTTGCAGATTTTTACACTCATACCCTCTAGTGATAGTTTGTGTCCTGACATCCACCTTAACCTTCATGAAAAACAAAAATATTGAGTCTCCCCACCCCAATCTTCAAAACTCTTGCAAAATCTTTAAACAGGGGTTATTTTGTAGAAATGCTCTATGTACAAGGTCTCTTCATGCTTCCCTATTGAAGTTATGTAAAAGTTAATGAGGATGCTGAAGAGTAAGAAAGGATTATGACTCTGCTAAAAGATGAAATCCCATGTCTAGGACAGAGGCAGACCTTCTGCAAGGCTTCCATGTTCTATGGAAACCAGTTTAGAGACTGCATCTCAAAATAAAACATGGCTAAGGCATTATGCAGTATTCACAAAATGAACATTTCTTGAGAGAGAGCATTAGGAGGCAGATAGGTTTGACAGCAGACACAAGGTTGCCTGCAATATTTAGCCACTAGCAAATTTGAAGTCTGTCATATTGCCATCTTGATCACTATGGGTGAAAATTAAATACAAATAGAGTACTACTAGGATGTCTATATGCTGTCTGTAAGCAGAGGTTGTACAGGAATATTGTTTGATGTCTGGAAGTAATCTCAGTAATACAATTTTGGCCAATATATTGTAAAGAAAGAACTCTTAATATTTGCAGGATAAAAAGTCATGATGAAAACGACATTTGTTTGGATCTTCTGTGCGTGTCAGAAAGAGTGATTTAGATTACAGGAAGGACAAAAAACTTAAAGGGAAAGTTAGTCTGGTTTGAGCTCACTTTCATAGAAGCAAAATAGATAGAATAAGTGGTTGGCCCCTTACCGTGATGAGCTTTCTTAACCCCTCTTGGGTTATGGAAAACAGAAATAGTCTCTTCATGTCTGTCTAATTTAACCATAAGGAACAATGGGAAATCCCACAGCAAATTGCCATAAAAGGAAAAATAAAAAAGCCCCAAAGAAGCATTCATTGTTTAAGACAGTCGCTAATTCTGTAACAGGAAGCCACCATGACCTGAAGCTGAATACAGTGCAGAAGTACTGAAGCTATTGAGATGACTTTTCCTGATATAAACACAATGCCAGGTATGATGCGACTGATGATGTTGCTGTTTCTTATGTTTACCAGGAACCGACAGAAGGGATCAAAATAATTTTTGTGGTCCCTTTACATCATAAACTTCTCAATGGATCCCATCTGAGGTTAACATTGAAATGTGTGGTTGATTTGGCTGAATGCTATCTCTTGATTTGCTGTCCTCTAGAAGAGGTTTTTGTACTCTCTGTTGGAGAGTAATGTTCTGCAGAAATATGACATAGGAGCCAAATATTAAACCCTTGTTTTCTGCCTAATGACAGCATAATATTTATCTGCTATATAAATCTATATATAGCCTTTATGGCTCATTAACATCCCAGTATGTATTGTTGGTTGCTTTTAGTTTCCCAAGATTTTATTCTTGTGGCTAAGGAATGCACAATCGCATTGCCAATTCAAGTGGAAAATGTAACTTGAGTAACATTATGTTTCTTGCTTACTTTAATACAGGGAGGCTTGGATCTCAGTAGCTTCACAGGCAGAGTAGTAAAATCCTCATTATTATACCTAAAATGTTTGATTTTTCAGTCAGATATAATCAGAATATAACCCCATGGCTACTATTTAATCATATCTGAAAGCACATGAGTAAAATAAATTTGTAGGTTTGTCATAGCATAAATAAATCGTTTTTATTTGGTCATGTTCCCTTGTGTTGTCATAAACAGTCTTATCCCAGATGCAAGGAACTTTCTGGTTTGAAAACATATATGAACATTTGGTCTGCCAAATGATAAGAGAAATTTGCCTGCTTATTCTGAAATATCTTGTTCTTTTTAACAATTGTATTTATTAGATACTTACTAGATGGTTGCAGCCTCACTAGTAATTTCATGAGTTTAGTATTACTTTTCAGAAACTGTGAACTCACACCTGCAAGGAGCAAAAGGCTGACAAAGTGGGGATTTGCTCTAACACAATTAGGTCTGCAGTATGTGGTTATATATTGGGATTCTCCAACTCTGTTTTTTTCTTTCACAGTAAGATTTTGCTAACTCCTCCTTATGGGAATCAGAAGCTAGCAGTGCTTGAAGAAATTATTATTTTAATAGTAACAACTTTTTCATTTCAGTCTATCTAAGAACATTGTACAGATATTTGCATTGGTAAGAGTCTCAAACTTGCACAATCATCACTTCCTTAAGATTTCTGGCATTCAGGCGTGGCTTTATATCTGTCTTTTAGATCGGTATGAGTAGGGATTTCGGTATAAGAATGAAATGTAAGTGAGAGTTTGGAGTCAGATGTGTGTGTCCTGGCTTTCACAGCCATTCTGGAAACTCAGCCACAGGAGGGGTTTAATAATAAATCCAGCTCAAGGGACCATCGGTCTCCTTTGCCATCCTCGTCAAGACACCAAGCAGAGGAGCCTGAGGACCCTGAGGAAAAGAAGCTGAATTGGCTTAGAGCTGAAATCTAATGAGCAGGCATAGCCTCTGTAATTCTTTTAGCTGAAAACCTCACTGTCTTAGTGAATCAGACTGGTGTATTGCATTCTATTAAAACTAATTGTCTACAAGACTCGTAGGGTAACATAATATTATTTTAACATTTTTGGCTCTAAGATTGTCCTTATACCTTTAAATATAAAGATTATTTCTTGGAAAAGTGATTAGAATATTAAAACTCTATAAAAGTAGGCATTAGCTGATGATCCTGTCATTATGTTGAGTACCCATGGATTCACCTCAGCACACCTAGTGATTTCACAAAGGCTATTATCTCATGGCTATATCCCCTTCTTCTGAGCTTATTACTTTAAATAAAAAATGTTAATGGTTTCTGAGAAGCTCATGATGAGAAATGGAGAATTTCTTAACAAAGAAGCAGGCTTTCCAAATTTCAAAGCTTGCATTAAACTTTCCAGCAAATGCCTGAAATTCTCAGTTGGCCAGTAATATTGCAAGGTGAATTCAGCCTTCTTTTATACAGAGTTTCTGTTTGGATATCCTTTATTATTATTTATTAAATTACACAGTGTTGCATGTTATGCATAGCAATTGCATAAGGATGTGCATTATGCTTTCACATACAGGGAGAACGGAATGAAATTATAAATTCTGAATCGTAAATGAGGTCATATGGGATGATCTAAAAGCTCCTTCTGACCTTAAAATCTGAGGTCACGCATTGATCTCAGAATAATGGGTACATGGGTAGAGGAAATGATGGGCAATTTTAAAATCTGAAGAGCAGACAGAATGGCATGTAAATATTTGGTTGTATTGCACGTATGATCCTGTGCTGGGTGGGTGAAGAGACCTGAATGCTTTTGAGTGAGTCACAAGCAAACAAGAGGCTGTAGTAGGAGCAGCAGGTGTTTAGATGGAATTCAGTCCTTTGCAATAGGACCTCCAGTCCTGTGCAGACTGTTGGCACTCATAACAAATGCTTTGGGTGCCAGTGAACAACAGTTTCAGGTAGTAATCTGCCTCCTTTCAGAGATACTCCAAGGCCTTCCTCTCTTTAATCTCCTAGATCACTGGAAGTTGGGACTCCTTTCTCTCAGATCATATCCTTTTGACTCACATATTTCTTCCCTGCTTTCAGATCCTTTCAGAGCTACAGAAGTAGTATCTTCTGGGCTCCTTGCAATAGTAGTGCCAGCTACAGGGAACCCATAACATTATTTGGTAGTGTGCCAACCATAATCACAATCCAGAACTATCACAACAGCTGGAATCCAGAGGTGAGTCAGGGGGCATGAATGCTGGCAATATTTTTAGTTAGTCCAGGGAATAACCAGCCTTGAAGAAACCATTCACAGAGTTCTTGGCAATCAATTAAAACATTTTGGGGGGAGGAGTAATCAGACTGTAACTTTTGCTGGAAGGCAGTGAAAGGAGGATAAAGTGGTGGAGATGAGGAGACCACACTGTTGACAGCATGGCCAGTTCTGACATAATCTGTGTATTTTGTTCTTCTTAGACACAAAACAAAAAAACAAGCAAACCCCCCAAACTAAAGGAAAACCTACCTGGACATATGGAGAAGAAATGTCAATGCAAACATTACTGCTACAGAGAAATAGATCCTAAAAAATTAAGTCCCCAGGGATACTGGCATGTTATTACTTACTAGGGCTAATAAAGAAGGGAGAGAATGCAGAGGTATTATATTTTGCAGGTGATAAGCCTATTCAGGCAAGAAAGTATTCAGCCAAGGAGTAGAAGAGAACTGGCACACATTGTGCACTAAGAATGATGCTGGCAAAGGCCTAACTGAATGAAAGCCAGAGTGGCTCAGTGTGCTGGATTTCTGTTGCTGCAAATAAAAAATCTGTTAAAAAAGGCATTAGAGAATTTCAGGGAACTTGTCAATGAGATTTCCTGCTAGAATATTGAAGGATGATTATGTTATGCTGAAGAAAGAAGAATTTAATAGCATTCATTATACATAAGGAAAATAGACCTTAACATTAAGAAATGTTTCTCCTACCTGAGAAATGGTCCTTGGTTTTGTGCTTCTGAGAAATTCTGAGAAGTTCTCTTTCTCTGAATAGGGAGGTGAGCTGACTATAACATATCTTCCTAAGCAATGACACCTTTTTCCTGCTGATGTCTTTACAAAACTTTTATAAATTCCTCTCCATTTGCCTTGCCAACATCTCCCTGGATATATGAGAAATATGGACTATGCTGACTAATCTTTTGTCTAGTCTCCTCAAATAGAGAATCCATAAATTAATATAATTGAGGGGGAAAAAAAAGAGATGTAACTTGCCTTAGGAAAATATCTATCCAAGCAGAATTTAATAAAACACTAAGATTTTTAGCACAGTAAATAGTCCCTGTACTTTAGTGTGACCCCTCCTCCTGCATGTGTGGGTGGAGTAACACTGCTCTATGTGTGATCAACACAGACGTGTCTACTCTTGGGATACAATCATTGTAACATAACCTGCAGTTTATGGGCATTCAAGACATAACTGGTGATGAAATAACTGCAACATAGGCTACTCACAAAGCAGTAATTGAAATGCAGTTTTCCAATGGTTATGGTGAGCTAATCTGGGAAGGGTTAAGTTGTCTTAGTCAGTTAGAACAACAGTCTGGAAAAATGACAGATACCTTCACCAGAAAAGATGGGTGCTACAATGCCAGTTCATCACAAAAAAGGAGGACTGAGAATTCTGTTTTACCTATTTCACTTTTCTCTAAGTTGTCAAGTCCTACTTGTATAGCCAGTACAAATGTGTAGCCAGCCATCAGGACAAGGACTAGAAATTTAGGCTCTTCTAACCTTTGGGATATTTGATCTCTCCTTCACTTCTGAAAAATGAAGTACCTGGACAGCAGCACATGACAGACCTGCTTTGAATTCATTAGTAAAGATGTTTTTGACGTATAGCTTGTGATTGTTAGCCACTGTAAGCACATTAAAGGCATATCAGCATGGTATAATCCTGTACCCTACAGCAATACTTTAGGCATCTATTTACTGTTAACAGTTAATATCAAGATTCAGAAGGGAGTCAGAATGTAGAGGAATAGGCTTGCAATTCCTGCAGAGTTTGCTGCAGTATTTTGGAGTGCCAGCCTGGAAAACTAAAGATAGAATGGAAAGAAAGTACTGGGGACACTCAGTAAAATCACCCAGTCCTTGGAAAGATATGACATGCACTGATTTTCCATTTTAGGATGTTTGAACTAAGGGCATACTTAAGACACTAACAAAGATAAAGTGACAGATTCTGTTTAAACTCTGATCAGGCATAAGGGGAGGGTAGAAAACATAAGGCCCCATAGCTTGCACGTTGTATGAAATACTGACCTGGATCCAGGAAGATGTAAACAAATCACAGCTGGGGTAGTTATAGAAAAGTTAGTTGTTCACCCTCTCCCCTCAAGCCAGGACAGAGTTCTTTTTTCCATCCTTATCCAAATGTAGTCTGTCAAATCTAAGTCCATGCACAATTTCTTGAGTTCGTATTCTGATAAGGAGACAACAGAAATATTTTCTGGTGCAGTCTTCTCAATGTCTGTCCATATCAAAGACTTTTTATAACAGTACCAATGAGTATACCACAGACTGGATAAGAATATATGCAAACCTACTGTCCTAAAGCTAAGCATTGCCACAAGACTTTATCACACATTTATATAAACCTATAAATTTCTGCTCTGAAGGAGGGGCTGTTACAGGGTCAGAAAAGGGCAGGAAGGACTGGTTACCAGACAGAAAATTGTGTCGTGGCTGAGCTAGTATTTCAAAGATATTCAGACTTCCTTGTAGAAGGTTAATTTTGCAGTCCATCCATTAAAGCACATTTTTGTGTTCAGATGATACATTAATAGTTAAATCCTTCGTTGTAACCAGATCCAGAAAAAAGATCTGGAAAATCTGTAAACAGTTCCTAAAATTATCTGCTTGGGTGAGGTGAGGAAAGACCTTGCATTTCAGTCTGAAATGTAGACCCATTGTCTAAATTCAAGCTCTCTACTTAGGTTCCTGTTGGGACTTCACAGAGTACTTGCTTTCTTTCATGCTAGATTTACTTGAATGACCTTATTATGGAAAATGGGATTTTATATCTCAATGCCCATTACATTTTTTTTATTTGTTACAATGAAAACATTTCATTAAAGCCCTTATTGAATAGCTAAGTGTGAATCTTGAGAATGAATAAAAGTCATTTGTCAAATCAGCCCCCATTGGAGCTAAGAAAGCATGTACAGCTGCAGAACTATGAAATGCTCAGTGCACTTTGAGTTCCATAAGAAAATGCTAAAAACCACAGCTCAAGGCTACTTTTAAAATAAATAAATGAAGGGCCCAAGTTGCTCAATTTCAGGGCCAGCCTTCCTCCTTTTTGTGGACAAAGATAGTACCTCCTAGGTGGAGGGGAAGTGAAGCCACTGCTACACTTCCTGTGTGTGACTCCTGTCTGTGACTGCAAGTTGCCATCCTCACTCTGGCAGTCCTCTTTGCAAGGAGGAAGGGAAGGGACATTTCAACTCCTGCACCTTGTTTGTCCTTGAGGGGAGTCAGGGAGTTATCAGGCTCTGTT
This sequence comes from Dicaeum eximium, assembly GCA_013396995.1. Taxonomy (NCBI): domain Eukaryota; kingdom Metazoa; phylum Chordata; class Aves; order Passeriformes; family Dicaeidae; genus Dicaeum; species Dicaeum eximium. Next base: position 842,097 of record VWZP01002662.1, read on the forward strand.
TCCCCCAAAAAACAAGACAGAGCCACTGGGGCTTGTGCTATCTCTACCATGGAAGCTCAAATCATAATCTCCCTCTGCCCTCCAATTAATTAGATTATTAGAATCATTCTGAAGCTTTAACATAAACTATAATTCAGTTCTTTCCTCTTTTTAAATTATTTAAAGTCAAAATGCAGATGTAGGAAATTCAAATGTACTTAAAGCTCATGGATTTTAATCTGGGGTCATTATTGGTGCACACTGTGGTTGTATTTCAACAGCTAAAGAAAGGGGAACAGATTTTGCTCCTTGCTACCCCACTGTAAATTTAGAGAAACTCCAATGATTTTAGTGCCATTTATTCTTGAATTACCCTGGCTTAGTTGACAGCAGACTATGGCTGACTGTGACTCCATAGAGATATAGACTGTTTATATGTTGAGTCTATTGTTGATTAAATATGCACACAAATGCAACAAGCCATCAGTCAAAGAAATCACATTTGCTCTGCTGCCAGGATATAAACTAAAATCCTGAAAAGAGAATGTATTCCTCTGATATATTGAATGATACAATTTCAATAGAAAGCGTTGCTCCACATTATTTTAATGTGATTAGTGCCTGTGAAAGGCACTGAATTGGAAAAGGGTGCCCTCTGTTCACCAGTTAAAAACCAAAAAAACTCTCAGCTGCTATCTGTACCCTGTTCTACCAATCTTCCTGGTCTAAGGGTCTCCTTCCTATGACAAACCAGAGGTTTCCACTGCCACTGCTGCTTTTTCTGAGGAGCAGACAAACAAAAAACCTGCTTTATTTACATGAGACATGGATGTTGGCCCATTGCATTTATGATGATCCAGCCTGCTGTAACAGCACTCAGGTGCTCTCAAGTTGTTTCAGGTCTCATCTTGGGATTGAAAAATGGAAGTTCAGCTAAGTATAATTAAATAAATGTCCAGTACTTAAACATCCAGGTACTACCTATGCATAATAAGTCTACTTCTTACTGACAGGAGTAACTTTCTTGGATGTCCATATACTTTCAGTCTGTGCTTAAAACATTATATATGAGACTTATCACAAGAATTATAGATAAATATATATGGTTAGGTAGATCCTATTTGCTCTGCCCAATTTTTATTACAAGATTCACAGATTCTCCTGTGCATCTCCAGCATCTTGTAGCATTTTGGTTTCAGAGGTGTTGCAAAGTCTAACAGAAAATATTCATGATAAAGAGGCAATAAGACGAATAGTCAAATATTTTTCCAGCTCTGAGCATCCTAGTAATCAATATTTTTCTGGGGACAGTCAAATACATTGCATTGAGCAGTACATGAATAGTGACAATGATATAGCACTTGGATGTAGTACTGACTTAATGTGTGTTGTTTATTTACAGATGTCTTGATTCGCCATAGTTTTGATCACTCATTCAAGGTACATGGAATGTCCCTGATTCTTTAAGTTTGTGAAAATCTGGTCCTTAGTGGGGTTGGATACAAAGGTCAGCATGTTCCTATATAGAATTTTGGTGAAGAAAAAAAGCAAATATTTCTCAAATACCCTCTTAAGGATCTGTCTCTTGTCTTACTTTTTTGCACCTTGATTCATACCTTTATTTTATAGGTTAATTTTTTTCTGCTGTTAGTGACGTGTAGTATTTATGAGTAGAACTCTTTGGGAAATGAGCTATTCATGCCATTAAAAAAAAAAAAAACAACAGAATCCAGCCACCTGCTAGGTTTAATACTCTTACTGGCAATGAGTGAACACCAGTACGATTTTTAGCCTTAATTTTTCTGCATAAAGTCAAAATATGTTGCCATTTACTGCATTAATAATAATGTGAAGTACTAATTTTGTTATTTAGAACAAAAGAAAAAGAGAAGGAAAGAACAGAAAAGCTGTCTGAGATTCAATTTCCTATCAGTGTGTTCTCTGGACTGGTGGCACACAAAGGTTAACGAAACCTGGAACTGAAATAGTAAGTGATGTCAGCAGTTAGCACATTATCATTTTCTCTCATGTATTCATCTAAAGTGCAGGGCAGATAACTCTAACTATCATCTTCAGTACAAAAAAAAAAAAAAAAAAAAGAGAGTTCAAGGCATTGTCAAGGAGCCGTTCAGCTTTGGCTCTTAATTAGAGTAAACACAGTAAAAAACATTTCCATTAAAAGAGAAAGTTTTAACCTCCCATAACAATCTGACCACATTCAATTGAGGGTGGAATGCATGCCACCTCATGGAAAGGGCTTGCAGTATAAAATTTTGCCAGTATAGCAGCTGCCAATAAAAAATATTGTGATTTTCATTACACTGTGCTCATCTATCATTGGGAAAATGCAAGGATGAGATCTTCCATACAAGTTCAGACATACGCCCTTGAGAGCTACAGAATGACTTTCAATGCAGTTCCAAATGTTAATATCCCCACAGGAATGCAGATCCAACAGAGGACCCTACTATTCTATACAGCCATCATATTCACCTCAGTGAGTGAACACCATGCATCAGTGTGGCTTGATACTGTGATTAGCTGCTTTGGGGTTGTGCTGAATAATCAGCAGGATTGACAGTTCTTCCTTAGGCTCCTGGGGTTTTTTATGGGAAGACTCTCCTTGGTATTATAAGACTATTTATGATTTTTATTATATATATATATATATATATATATGTATAAGCTACAAAACAATCTAACACAGAACTAAATTAATATTTTATTGATTTTTTAAACAATTTTTATTTTACATTATACCAAAGATTAAGTAAGAGATCTTCACAAGGATTAAGAGAGACAGTGGAGGGAACTCCATTGCCAGGATAATAGACAGAAATGTGGGCAGCAACAGGTTCTCCTAAAACAGCTCTAGCATGTGACATTCAAATTATTTGGATTGCTTCTGGTGAACTTCTTACCAGATAGGTATTGGCAATTTTAGAAGAACTATTGCTTGAAAAGAAAGCGTTGCTCTTTTCAAGGGAACAATAGTACTCAATAGAACACCAGTTAAAATAATTTATGGGATATAGAATAGAAGAATTAAAATTTGAAGGTCTGGCTTGAATTTAAGAGGCATTAACATTCTATATACTTTCTGAAAGGAGGCTATTTGAGACAATGATACTTAGTACTTTTATTAAAAAATGCAATATTGAAATGCATAGTCAAGAAAAACAAATACAAAACAACTTCACTTTACCAGAGACAGAAGTTTTACATTTAAAGGCATTTAAGTAAAGTGTTACTAGTATATGAATATTGAAGGGAGAGGGTTACTGAGTCCCTACAGTGTTGGGAGTCAGAGGGTTTGCTGCGGAAGAATTTTGGGATTGTTACGAGGAGATAGGGCTTTTTTTTATTTTTTACTCAGTGGTATGCAAGAGGCTACAAATTCTATTTTGAAGGTCTTGCATATTTTTTAATACTAACTTAGTCACTTTTTATCTTATTTAGTAGCTTTTTACTTCCTAAACTAACTTAGAATCTTAGATACTTTTTTTTATGACGTAAGACAGACTCTTAATTTATTTAAACTTACGTTGTGAGACAATAAACGCCATTTTGACTTTATATACTAAATTAATGTTAGTTTTTTTTTTTTTTATAGACTGAGTGACTTTAGAGAGAAAGTTGCCGTGCTGCAAGAGATATTGAAGTAACCAGGGTAAATAGCTTTATCAGAAAGCTGCATCACTACAGAGATATCTTAAAGTTTTATGATAAATGTTCAGATAAAGACAAAGGTATTGAAAGACACTGGATAATACATACATTTGCTTTATTTGCCTTGCTTTTGGCAAGAAAATAATATATTTTTTAAACAATGGTGCTAAACACAAGAAAGGTGCATAGCTGATGATGTCTCTACTGGTGCTAGCTAGGCAGCTCAGGGACATATTTATCAGAATGGTTCAGGGAATCCACAGCACCTATTTATTATCTGATGGTCTGATCCTTCAGACATTTATGCTTGGATTAATGGCAGAATGACAATCACACTGAGTCTGTGGGATTACCTGGCACAGAATACCAGAATGGGTGTTGGCAGGACTCGGTCCTAAATCCTTTGTGAAGGTCAGTGTCTTTCAAACTGAATGATACTAGACTAACACATATTCAAAAGCAGGCTGCAGCCTGGCATTTTTCCAGCAGCTAACATGATTGGGGCCTGATTCTTACTGACTTCAAACCCTCGTGTGCTCTCAGTGCCTGCACTCTGATTTTCAGAAGTGTCACCAGAAGGCAGATCTAATGAGTATAACAGAAGTTTGGATTTCACAATTTCCTGCATTTTAATTTCATGTATCAGATTAATTTTATCTGTGATATGATTAATTCAATCATAGAAAAAGATCTGGATGAGATGCAAGACATTATTCAACATCATTCTTGGACCCCAGTCACAGACCAAAATGCTGTTACTCTAGGTGTATATAAGTCAGGAGAAGTCTGCTCTCAACCTTGAAATCAGGAAACGTATGTAGAGAATTATTGAGGGAATGTGGGAAGAGCCTGATGTAGGTCTTCAGTAGGTCTTAAAATACTGTATAACTTCAACTTTTATGCTAAGGTCAAAAAGAAATGTCAAAACAAGATGAATTAAAGGAAATGGTCATGGACAAGAGACTGCAGAAAGAATTAACTTTTCACCTCCACAAGTAGAACTGACCACAGACCAGGAGCAGACTGCTTTAGGTAACCACACAATGCAAAACTCAGGTTAAAGGTTAGACCTAATCTGCCCAAAGACAGGATGACAAATGAAGTGTATCCACTTGCTATAATTAGATAATGATAAGAAGGCTTTGCTTCAGATTGACATTTTCCTTGCTTTGAACCTGTGTTCATTTTGAGATTCTTACCTGCAGGTGTGAGGAGATCTGTGCTGCCTTTAAATGTAACACTTGAGACTTGGGAAAAATTTAGCTGTAACACTGCCTTCAAAGAACCTTTTCTAACAGGTTAAGAAATGCTGACAATTTTGTAAATGACACTAGTTTGTTTTGAAACGTATTTATATTTCTAGCATTGTATTCTATGTATACCTGTTAATAAAATATATACACTAGACTCTTTTAAATTAATTCATTATATTATTTGGTTAATAGTTTCAATATTAGAAACAATTCTTTGAAATACTTTGGCTTGTACTTTAATGGTCCTTTGAAGTCTTTTGGTTCCTAGATCATGCTGGGGCATTAACATCACTCTCAAAGCAGAGTAAGTCACCCCTTTGTCATTCTTGGGAGATGTTTGTCTAACTCATTCTAGAACTCTTACTGCTGTTCAGTGAACTTCTCTGACCATCAAAAGTACTTTCTCCACCCCAATTGTATCACAGCTTATGTTTCATCTATTCACACTCACACACATTAAACCCTTCTCAGTTTAGGACAATTTCCAAAGTTCACAGAGGTCAATGGAATCACTTGCACTTACTTTAATAGAATCAGGCCCTCAGAGATGAAAAACTTATTTTATACATTTTCAGTCATCATTGCAAGGTCATTCCATTTAAAAAAGGAACTTTCCTAAGCAAATATCACAATCTGTGGGTAAGCAATGATGTTTACCTTAAAATGGAAACTTTTTTCCCCCACAGGTACAATCTGTACATGGTAAAATGCAGAATATGGCTGAAGCTGTAACAACAGTTCTAGTGGAAATAAAGAAAATTAACTCGCTAAAAGAAAAAAAAAGAGGGAACAGTAAAAATGATAGGTTTTTCATGTATATTAAAAGCTTCATGTAAGCATAAACCAGAACTGAATGTATTTTAACAAATTGCTCACTGAATGAGTTTTGTCTGTGTGAATTGTTTGGGATTAAACTGTGATTTTCTCAAATGCATTTGCTCTTATTGCTTTACTGACAATACATTATGAAGAAGTCTCGATCTGTAGCTCATTTTTGAGCTCTGTTTGTTGGAAATATAATTACATACTACGTTTCTTTTTCCTGATTGGGGGAGTGGTGTAACAGTTAGACACAGGTTTCAGTGTCAGTACAATGATTAGGATTTAAATTCAGCTGGGGACAAGTTGCTCTCTGATTCAAATCACACTGAAAAGACATTGACTGCAGCAGCCCTGTCTTGTAATCTCATTGCTCAGTGGTAACCCAGAATTTGCAACCTTGTTCATAAACATATTCTGTGGACTGAAAGCACTGAAAGAACAAGCAAAGCTCTGTAATCCATAGTTATTGATTTAATTTCTGGATTAATTAATATATTTTATTTTTATACCTTTTTTTTTCATTAGAGGGCTTATAGGCACAATCTAAACTCTTTGTGTAGGGAAACAGATTTTTAGATGCATGGTAATAATCACCATTATTTTATTTATTATCAATTATACATTAAATTAATAATGCTATTATCTCAGGATCAAGATCCATGTTGTGAAGCTGAGAATTTAAAGATATTAATATTTTTTTATTATTTATGTTTCATGCTATTTTAATAAGGTTTCCCCTTCACCTTCCTTTACATAATTGCTATATATTTGCAAGATTAATTCAAAATTAATGGACGTTTATTTATGGGAATTAATTTTGTTTCTATAATAAAGCTGCTAATGAAACATATTGGAAGGTTCGTACTGTGGAACCAATTATTTCCTATCATATCTGTAAGTAACATTACCAGCTTGCAGTTATGTTCCTGAACATAATTGTCATTAGATTTTGTGCAAGTTTCCTCAAAACTGCATCTAAACATTAGCAGTCTTCAGTCTAAGTAGTTCACCTACAAACTTTAAATAAACCCTTTGTATTTCTGAGGAATGACTTTTTGACAATAAAGAGTTCACACAGAAAACTCTGTTTCGAAATTTTTCACAGGACCCTCTCAAAAATACACAAATATAAGACCTTTCATAGATGGAAGGTATAGTGATGAAAGTTTATTTTTTTAATTTAATTTGATATATAAAGTTTAGGTGACTAAAATGAACTATCCCCACTTCTTTATCAATCATCTCAGCTCTCAGAGTTTTGTTGCACTAGGCAGTGAAAAGTACATTTTAAGAGGCCTGATGTGATCATAAGACAGCAGACAGAAAGATCAAATGCAAATTATTGTTCATAGAAGTATGCATTATGGGGGTGTATTCAGACCACTATCATCACAGGATTCATAACATTCATTCTTTATTTCTCATACCAGAGGAAATTACTCTTTCTTGCACTCTTAAGTAAGAAACACAATGTGGAATCACCTCTAGCTCAATTGGAGTATTTAGTTTTCTACAGTGACTCTACATGGAATTTTCTTTACACCACACAGATTTCACTGGAAGATCTTCTCAACTAATGTGAAACTAAGCTACATCTGGTCCATGGTATCCTCAAAGTTACAGAGAATTTTAGCAGTGTAGTACCTGGTTTATGGTGCACTCAGAAGTCCAGTTTTCAAGCCTCTGCTCTAGAGTGGATAATCTCCCTCTCTAGAGATGACATCTAACTTGAGTCTCAAACAATAGCAATTGCATCAGAAAATATCCTTTGACAGCTGTGCCATGAGAGAAAAGTCTAGAGTGGATAGTGAGGGAGGTACAATGAATTCCTTCCTGGCAATGGTCTTATCCCTCACCACCTGAATTTTAATGTTCTGTATTTTAGCAAACATAAATACCATTGTTCATAAAATTATCATCTTGGTCATAAAATTACCATCCTCTTTTTAAAATTCAGCCGAAGTATTCGACTCAGTGACCCTCCATGACAGAAATCCCACAGGCTGATTACATGCTGTGTGAAGTATTATTCTCTCTCTTTTGTTTTACATTTACCTGTCATTAACTTCAAGTGACCCTGCTGTTGTTCTGGTGTTCTGAGACACTGTTAAAAAGATGGACTGGCTAGTTTTTGACTCTACCCTTCATAATCTTAAATGCTTTAATTAAATGCCTTCTAGTCTCTCTTTTTCACCACTAAATCATCCTAGCTCTTTCAACCTTCATATGCAAATCCTTCTATATGCCTAACTCTCTTTTCTGGACTTCCACAATTTTAATATTCTTATACTGTAACATCCCAAACTGAATTTTATATTTTGTATTAAGGCATATCTTGCCCACTGCTCCAGAAGCAAATGTTTTTTACTTGTAACATGGAATACAAATATTCATTTTCAATCACTTGACATATAATCTGAGGCTGATTTAACATTCCTTGACATTGATTTGTATGATATGACTGATCCTCAAATCAGGCATGGACATGCTGAATAAGGGGTACATGAGATACCAGGCATGCCTTCCTCCTCTCAGGATCTGTGGTATTATGTCACCTAGGAAGCTGAGCAGGAGCTGGCATGCTCTGCTGTGTGCTGAGGTATGGTTTGTCTTTGGTATCTGAGAACTGCCCACTTTCTTTTCCCCTCTGTTGTTTTGCTACATGATGCAGTTAGGGAAATTCTACACTTTTACTTCCTGAAATGCTGGGAGGGAATACTGAGTCCCTTCCTTACACACTTTGCCTTTTAAACACGACAGCACTCTGCCTGAATCACTGAGCTGTAGTCTGTGACAAAAGCAGAACTCATTATGATCACTAATTTTCAGTTTTAGAGTCTATGCTCTTGACTAGACACTAAATGGATTTTAAGACCAAGACCAGATTTTCAAAGGCATTAAAATGCCTCAGAAGGCATATAAACAAATAGTGAGAGTCAGTTTCAAATTCAAAAAGCCCCCACAAATGCACAGCTATTATTCACAATTTCTGTTGATATGTAACTTCATGATAACACAGTTCTGTGGCAGTAACATATTTTTTAAGTGTGTAATAAACATTGAAAATATGCCAAAATGATGCCTACCACAGGATTAAAAAGCAATTGTTTATGTTATTCTGCCTGCTTTTGGATTTTTTGCTTCAAGCTTTGCTTTGTGTCTGCAGTAAGTCCTCCAAAGCTTACAGAGCAACACGGCTGTGATCTTTCTTGCAGAGAGCTAACGTGCTTAGCTGCACGCCTGTGGCATGTGTGGAGCCCTTCCCCATCAGGCACTGCACTGTACCCAGTGGTGAAAACCCTCCCATCCCACAGCATTCCAACAGCACAGAGCAGAGACACTCGCCAAGGGAGGCAGCAAGGCTTTGGCATCCTGATAGTTAAAGTCAGGAGCACTATCTGTGCACCAGCAGCATTTCATAGGGAACAGTGAGACATTTTCTCTCTTACTCTTCAAACAAACCAAATGTAAACTGTCTGAACCACAGCAGTTGTCTTTGTGTGGATGAAATAGCAGGGCAAAGACAGACCCTATGAAATAGCTGTGGTTAGTGGCTTGTTGAGGGGGGTAAGGCAAGAAACTCGCTTTTAATCAACGCGATAATCGATGACATATGGCAACATAGTCTTGCCTGGTTCCATTCTTCCCCTGCACACCACAGGTCTCAGTGCCCTCCCCATTGTTTTCTCCCAGCCCAGGCCCTTAGCAGGCCAACTGGAAATCTCTCTACTGTTTTTTTTTTGTTTGTTTGTTTGTTTGTTTTTTTAAATTTTATTTTTTTTTTATTACATATATCTTTGAAAGCCACATATAAGTCGTCAAAAAGAGACTCATTTAACTGGGGAAGGCCTACATAACAGCCACAGTTTATTGAGAAGGCTGTGATAACCTACACATGCCCTTGCTATGTTTTCCCATGCCAGGCTGACTCCATGCACTGCTCTGTGATGCCACTGGCCAAAGTTGGAAAAAGCTAAGTCAGGGATTCATGTGCTGTGATTCTATATTCATATTTTCATGAACTGCTATGCAAGCAGTATGAATGAAAATTATAGTGTGTTCTTCTGATCATCTGCTCCTTTTTAATCTATTAACTTTGTGTTCATAAAGCAAAAAGCAGTGCTGGCCATCCTTTGAGTAGCATTTATGTTGGCTTCTAAGAAAGTTTTTCATCTCATATTTTGGCTTTTGTTGGTGGCACAGACAATACAAAGTGTTTGCTCACAAGGCTAGCTTAAAGACTTGTATTTTATGCAAAAAGTCCTGCAGATCTGTGAGTTTGTTGGCCTTTTTGAAAAATGAGTGCTGAAAGTCACTGTTACAGCTCTTTTTCTCCTTCACACATTTATCTGGGTTTAGAATTTCCTTATACTCACCTAACATCATTTTGGGAAAACGCTGTAAATGAAATGAAGAGTCTATGAATCTGTTAGAGGGAATCTTAGAGTCTTACTCCAAAATCCAGATTTTCATGGCCAAGGGAAAACAATTCTCTCATATTCTCATTTTTCTCTTGTTCATTAGCAATGCCATCTATATTTCATCTTTACCTTATTTTATATTTAAGGATAATCTTCCTTTCACATTCTGCTATCAGTAACTTGGTTCCTGTAATTTGTTGTGTTTGCATTTGTTAACTACTACTACCCCAAAGTGCTTCCCCGGATGGTTTCTAAACCAGACATGTAAATTTACTGCTCTATGTATGTGACAGCTCTGTGGGATGCCCAATGACATGAGTGTCCAGGCTGAACTTGGGGTGTCTTTCAGAAACCTCTTTCCTTCCTCTTCTTTCTACTTAGCACAGAGCTTTTGCCTTGACAAGTTGCCTTTGCATTCAGTTTACCAGCAGCAGTTGGGTTTCTTTTGCTTGGAGTGGAGGTCCATGTGTAGGTAAATTCAGTTTAATTCAGTAATAAACCTCCTTTGAAAAACTGGTTGTAGACCTCAGAAGGTTTCATAATATTGAATTTAATCAAATGTTGCTACTATGTTTAAACTAATACCCTAACATGTACTTATATACTCTTCATGTGTTCATAAAATGTGTCAACAGTTTCTGTAAGTCATCAGTCTTTGAGTAGTTCAGGGCCTGGATAGTTTCCTCACTAATGCTCCCAAGGAATTGGGATGTCTAAATTGGCAGTGTTAAAGAGTAGAAACCAGATGACAAATAGTCAATAACCTGTATTCAGTAAAGTAGGCAATTATAAAAATATACAAGGTAACCACATCCAGAAAAACCCTGATCTTCATTCTGATCCCATACCATGAGTAGGACTGACACTCTAACAAATAGTTCTTATTTTAAGTGCCACATAGTGATTGGAATTTTCCTCATAAACATTGGACTGCTCTTGTCTATAATTCATGATAAGTTTTTTGAGTAAACCCAAATAGAAACAAATGCTCAAATGGAGACAATCGTAATCTTCACATCATTTTTGTGCCCTGCACACCAGGAGGTTGTGAATGTTTATTTACTACTGACCACATAATGAGGTATTTAGAGAAATAACACTGTTGTTTTTCCTGTGTCTTGACTCTGTCAAGCATGCTCTCTTGTATTTATACTGCTGAAACTAAAGGTGTGGGTTTTGACAGTGAGTTGCTGAACTCACTTAGCTTTTCCTCCTTTCATTTCAACTTAAATCTTCCAAGGTATATGCAACAGTCACCAGTTGTAATGTTTCTGCATCTATGTAGCACGCATATATTTTTCATCTTTAATAATAAAAATTATATGTAATAACAGCAAGCCAATCTGTTGTATATCATTGCTACAAATAATCTGCACTACAGCAAAAGTGATTCATGAGTCAAGCGAGTAAGAATGGTAATTTACCTTTATTTGTTATCACTCTGCCTAACAGGCTGTTGATACATTGAACTCTTTGGGATTTTAATTACATAACCTCCAGTGAGAAGCTTCAAGTTTTTGTCATTCTTCTCAAGACTCATCACGTCAAGGGTTAATCTAAATTTCAGTGTGTTGTAGATTGCATGAGGTTTGAGTGGAATTTTTTTGGCAATAGGCCTGACTTTGAATCTTGCTAGCATGCATAGAAATGTTGTGTGTTGGAGTTCACACTACTGTAAATAAAGGTGGCTCTTCTGAAAGCAACATTTTGAGGAAACACATATACAAGGAAGGAATTGTAAAAAAAAAAAAAAAATTCAACTAAAGCACTTCTACCTGTCCAGGTCTGTGAAATACACAAAAAATAGTTCACAACGATGAGTGATGTTTTGAATAATAACATATCATGCACATCTCTGGCCACTGGCAAGGTAAATGATTCTTGCTGTACACAAGTCATGGGGCACAAGTTTGTTAGTCCAACAATCCATAAATGTGAAGGCTGGGTAAGACAGCAGAGAGTCAAGACACTGGGCTAGAATTATTATGCAAGTTGGTGCGGATTGCAAGATTTCAGACTTCTTTTTTATACAAAAATTTCACACATTAAATTATGTGAAATAGATAGTAAAAAACAAACCAAAACCACTAAACTTTTAATAAATATTAACTGATGATATGTTGATAGCCTCATGTGATGCCCAGTTTGACTTACAAACTTATATAAGGCAATCTCTAAACAGGTATGCAAAACTTTGCTGAGATACTTTTCAAGCAATGTGGGAATAAGAATCACAAAAATGTTATGTCACTGCTCTTTAACTTAACAGGGAAATTCTATAGTAAGTGACTAGATATTAATTCCCATGGCAAGTGCATTTCTGTAGAAACCATTGTATTATTACAGTGGCATACACAAAGGAAGTGGGTTACTGCTGGTCCGGCAGTGATAGCTGCCCCTTAGGTGGTGTTACCATAAAGTCATTTTGACAGTTTTCTTAATAATAATTTTCTTTGAAAATTATGTGTAGCTTTTTTTCCACAACTTATATTGTATCTAATAAGATATCATTCTCTTCCTCATTGAACATATACAATTATACTGTTTGAACTTTTCTCAAAATCCCACTCTATATCAAAAGTAAATTTTTTGAGTTCAGTATCAATCATACTTCATCATATATCCTGCTCTAGTTTTAATTCTTTTCGGTGTCTGCCTATTCACACAAGGTGCTTTACTTTCTGACATTCTCGCCTATATTAATGACTAATTGATTTTAAAGCAAGTTCAAAATCCATTCAGACTCACAGGAATCTTTCCTTTTGAAGATTTCAGATCACGCTTAATCCATGAGATAATTTTTAACGTTCCTTTTGCTGTTCTTATGTTAGTAGACAAGCTGCTTCCAAGCAATTTGTTTGAAGAGATTGTGATGGGTCATTTAATAGCACTCTTCATCTTGCATTCTGGGTCAGCCACATCAGGCCTCAGAAAGACAACAGCTGCCCTATTTCTGTGGCTATCTGGCACACCATTACCTCATGTAGACAAATGTGAAGTGTTTGATCTTCTCTGTTCTTAAATAGAACCCAAAGGGCTGACGTGAAAAGGAATAACTGATGATTAAAAAAAAAAAAAAAGATAGAATAGAGATTTCAAACAGCCCAAATTAGGAAATTACTTGTCTGCCAGGTGGGATTTGTTTTTTGGGTTTTTTTGGGGTTTTTTTTTGGTAGGAAAGATTTGGTACATACTTTTTGTGAGTAATTCAGAAGACATTTGGATAGACTTTACAACCTTTGGCCACTTTTCCTGACCTGTCTGAACTTCTGATGAGAGGTGCCTAGATTGCAGATTTCAGTTCTATCAACTCAGCAGTATCATTTTTTCTTTATGGTATGACTCCTGTTCTGTTCCAAAGGTCAGTGCTAAGGTCACACCTTGAAATTCTTCATATGTGAATCTAAGACTATTCTCTTGCCACAAAACACACAGATATCTTACCAAGAAGTATACAACTTTTGGCAATGTGAGGGATTTGGAATAATTTTTGATCTTTGTTTCCATTTAACCTCACTGCTCACCTTCTCATCACAATCATAACAAAGCTGGGTTGAAGCTGTGCTTTTTATTTCTGCCTTTCAATACAAGCAGCCTTGCTACTTCATTACATCAGCATTCCAACTTCACGTGCTCAAACAATACTTGGCTTTCTCCTGCTCTTCCTAACCACTTTCCCTCACTTTAATACTGCTCTCTTGAATTTCAGGAAGGTAGGTTGGGTTAGTACAGTGCAGGAGTAACGTTGCTATTGAACTTCTGGGTGAAGAACAGTCCATGTCCAGCAGTTCTGAATGTGGATAAATGAAGATAAATGTTCAGAGCTTCCACCTGGTCTCGTTTCTTGGCCTCCTAGAGGAGCCTTGCAAGAAAATTGGAATCTGGAATAGAACTTTTGAGGAGAAAAGTTACAAACTCTGTTGTCAAGGAGGTGATCTGTAGTAAAGTGGGTATGAACTTTAGAGCTTTGACTGCTAGTATAATGAAAAGACATAGTGTTCTGAAGTAATTATTAAAAGAGTAAACAAGTCAGGTCTCAATTTAGCCTTGGAAAGTGAAAAAAAAATTTCAAGAGAAGGGTAAAAGTAATGTGTGACTGTATCCTTGTGATATGGAAATTATTAGCATTATGTTCTTCATCTTCTAGAGTGAGACATCTGGAGTTCTGTCTTTATGGTGTGATTCCTCCCAGTAATGTAGTGATTTGCATTTTCTGTTTGTGCTGTCTCACCCAAAAAACGATGACTGAAGTCTAAAAACAATCAAAGGATGTTTTTATTTAGCTGCACCTCTCCATATTTACTTCAGAAAAATGCTCAGTCTACCCGATGGGGTTTTTTTCACACCTGGCATTCAGGCTTGGAGTTAAGTGTAGCTCTGACATCATTATTTTCAAGTGAAGCCCAGAGATCACCCAAGGATCACCAGTGTCACCCATGATCCAGACTTGCTGAACCTCAAGCCTCAAGTCTGAAATCAGCCCAGCAGAGCTGGTTATGGTTGTGGTCAGCTAAGGTAGAATGTGACCACACTCTGGTTTTATCACATTGAGCAGATGGCTGTAATGCAGCTTGTTCATACTGGTGAAATGCCTCAGGCTCATCACTTCACCTTCTCAGCTCAGCTTCCTTCCTTCCTTCCCTTCAAAGTGGCCCAGCTCTACAGACAGAAACATCCTTCTCACACTGTCTTTCTGATAGATCACAGCTACAACAAATAAAAGCAAAATCTTTGAATACAGTAGAAAAAGACAAGGGAACAATATAAATTATTTTACCACTTCATAACAATTATTTGAACACAATAGGCATCTTCAATTCACTGGGCTTAGGGCATGTGCCAGTGAAAGATTTACCATTGAATTCAATGTAAAAAGACGTAGGCTCTGCTCTTTAAAGCTATCATCCTAATAAGACAAATAAGAAACACAATCAAAGCTTTGCTGCTGCCATTGTCTCACTGCCTTTGAACACAGCCTCAGCATGGCATTGTTTTAACAGTGAAGGCCAGACTTACATTTATAAAGAAGTTTCAGGTGATTTTTCTCTTCATATGAAAGAGAATACTATAGAGAATATTAATAAAAGTTATAAGAAAAATATAGTCCTAAACTATGTTGTCCCAGATTTCCTTCTAGTAATTAGGTTCCCTCTGTAGCCTCAACTAATAGTAATAATAATAGAAATATAAGGCTTAGAAACCATATCTTTGTTGCAGAGATTAAAAACCCCAAGAAACTATGAAATATTTTCTAAAAACCTTTGAGTTAAAATATGTAAGGAACAACTGTGTCATGATACTCCTATCTGAAATTTCTCCTATTATACACTGGGGTTTCAGAATATTCTTTGACCTTTAGCTCATAAAGCACTTGGAAGCCTTTTGTGAGAGCAGGTGCTTTGGGATGATGTTTTGTTTAACATGGTCAATTGTTTTTAAGACAAGTCAGATATGACTCTTTTCCCCCACTGAAACTCCAAATCTATGTAATTCAGTGGGTAGACACCAACAGACCGACTTTTACTAATCTTGGATGATTTTGCAATTTGTCTTAATCTTCCAAGGAAAATATGGTCTCATTCACTCTTCAAGCAAACCTTTGACTTGGGAATTTTGCTTTTAGGGCAGTTTTTGAACTACAAACTAAAAAAGTACCCACTAGAATGCATAAAAAAGTTGTTGCAGAGCCACACAACTTTTCTTCCTTGGAGAAATGCCTAGAATACTGGGCTACAGCTGTGCTCTCCTTCCAGGAAATTTAAATATGGGTGTCTGGATCTGAAAGAAAGCTGAATATGAGGAGGCAAGGGGTTATTCAGCCCTGTCTGAATGGACTGAGATTTGCTAGGCTGAGCAGCAGGGCAGAGCTCCTCTGATTTTGGCAGTGTGGCTTAATTTAGGCACATGTCTTTGTGCATCAAGAGGTAGGAAGCTACATTTTTTACAAGATCAACTCTGATCTATGACTTTGTTTGGGTCTCCAGGAAACAGCAGTCTATGTGGAGAAATGTTACTTATGAAAATCTTGATCAAATTAGTCAATTCACACAGATGTGAGACAGGCTAAAATGCAGAAAGCTTTGATAAAATAAAATGGAGTGTATTTATGGCAAAAAGTTGAGAAGACCTAAGATAACTGGTCTATAGTCAACATAATATTTTTAGGAATAATCAGAAGTCAGGTCTTGGAGCTGAGACCTTACAGTTTTCACTGAAGCTATCATAGATTTCGAGGTGTTCAAGAACTCCTGGGACCAGACCCATTGTTTAAGTTACTCTTCTCATGCTTCCCATTTAAAGGGAGATCTGGAATAAATTAAGGTTTAGAGAGTTTTGAAAAAAAACCCAAAAAACCCTAGATTGGCAAGCTGGTACTGCATTAAAATTGGGAGTCTGCAATGAGACAAAGAGCTGCAGTCTAGCACTACAGGGAGATGGAGGATATGAAGAAGAGGTCCAGTAAAAAGAAGCAGCTCCAATATGTACATTTTCAACAGAGGATATGTGTTCTAATGAATAGAAGAATATCTATAGGGATTTTTCTGATCTGTGGTTCATTACTCATATTCCCTCCTCAGATTTCACCCATATTGACAATAAATTTATGAGGAAGACCAAAGAGCCTTGTATTTGTTAAAGTTTCATGCCATCATCAACATATTCTGCTCTAAGACTTAAGTTACTTCTCCCCACTGCAAATAATAGTTTCCATACTTTCAATACCTCGAGGGAGTTTGAAAATGACTAATTGATGGTTTTTCCCTGCTTTAAATCATTACTGTATTTCGGACTTAGAAAGTATGGCTAAGTCAGCCAGTCGTCAAGTGAGGAATTCATCTCCCCAGTGCCAACAGTAAATTCTCCAGTTTGCTCAGCAACCAGTTGAACAAGCTCCTCAATATTTAACCATGTCAATTGTAAACAGGCAGATTCTTTGCCTATGTTGTTTTCTCAGGAGAACCTAAACCTTCCTTGTCGAAATATGCGTTACAATGGACATTCATCTGCCTCCCTCTTAATGATGAAGTTTCTCACATTGTGTAAGACAACGCCTGCTGTCATGCATCCATTAAAACCCCATCCATGGAGTCATGTATAGAACAGGGTGGCTGGCTAGGAGTTGAAAACTTCTAAGGAACTTGTTTGTTGTGATGTGGGGTTTTTTTTCCCTCTCTTGAGTGTTGGATGCATAATATTTCCAGGTAACTCTGACTACTGTGTGATATTTAATCACCTCCACTGCCTCCCAGTAATCACTTTTATTGCTTTATGCTAGTCAGCATATTCTGTGCACTTTAATATACATGAGGTTGAGGGAGGAATATTTTTAACTGAAGGCATTACAGAAAATTTTGCATTTATTGATTTCTGTTAAAAAAAAAGCAAACTGTTATTCTTAGAAAATCGATGGAAATGATTGCTGTGGCCATATTTGTTCAAACAAACAAATAATACAGTATAATGACAACGCTATCTCTCATTTCCACATTTCACCTGGAGAAGGAAAACATTTGATCTGGAAAGCCTGTGTACTATTTCAGTCCACAGGAATATCTTTTATTCATGTGTATTAAAAAAATATGCAAAGAGTTTGTACAAGCTGGATGGGGGGGAAAAAAGTTTGACAAAAATAAAACAAATTCATCCAAACAAGCACTGCAGATTTGGGACTTCTGGGGCCAACCTGGCAGAGGCAGTCTTGCTATCCTTCTTTGGATATATGCTGGAAATATTATATGTATAATTTTTCACAAATAAATTCTTTGCATTCCAGACAATGCTTTTCATGGGAAAACTATGCCATGCATATAGAGCAACTCTCACACAGCTGATGATTGCAAATCATCCATTCTCAGTGTTTACCTATTAAAAACTATGGGAAAAAAAGGAATAAAAGGAACTTATGAATTCAAATCAGGTCGCTCCTCTGGCTTCCTATAACACTGTACATGCTTTTTCCGAGCTTTGTGAACACAGGAATTGCTCATTCAAACCTCTGTTCGCAGAATGAAAATCACAATCAAAATGTAATTATTGATATAAAAACAAGAATCTGCTTCATTGCAACACATTTCCTTATCTGAGGATGTACATGTCTCACGGTGCATTGCATCGCAGCACAACCAGCTCAACATGTCACTGTTACATGGCCACCAATTAAGAAGGATTCTTGGCATGAATGATGTTCTGCCCGAGGCCAGGTCACTGTCTGATGTAAAAGATTGGAGCTTCGGGGCACTGGCGGTTCTGATCCTCTGTTCTGTACAAACTGAACGAGCTGATCATTACAGAAACCTTGTGAGCCAAGGCGCTGTTATCATCTCCATTTTACATATGGGGATTGAGGTGCAGTCAAAAGATTTCTTTGAATGTTCACAATGAAAAGTCTAGAGTCTGATTTTTTTCTGAAGGCTTAAAATTTTTCACTACTTTACACATTCCCAGCACAGTTCTTATTCACTTAAACTTGGCTTACCTGCACTTACACTCAATATTACCAGCAAGCCCATTTGTGGTGTCAACAGAATGTTACAACAGCAACACTCCCTTGATCATAAACCACAGATGCAAGAATAAGCTTGCTTTCTCCTTGGAGGGAAAAAAAAAAGTCTTCTATTTTTAAACAATAGAATGATTTTGATGCATCTTTTAACTAACCAAAAGTAGCATCTTGACAATTTTAATGGACTAATTATACACTGATGGTCATCTAGAAATGTGCTCATTTTCAGGTCGTTATGTCCTGACAACTCTAAGAGTTATCAGCTGGAAAATTGGCATGCAAACACAGAATTTCAATCACTAAAACCCTGCAGGACTGGATTTGACTATCCTGAGGTTCTGCCTGCAGTGTCAAGGGAGATAAAAGGTTTTTGATTCTCTAGGTGTAGGATCCAGTCAGTGTCCTGATTAGTTCTGCTAAAGCTAAAACCTTTCCGATATATTAAAATGCACAATCAGAGCCCTGAGAATCTCAGAGATTAACAGTAGTTCACAAGGGTTCATACTGACCTTTGTTTCATTCTCAATTTGCATGAGTTTGCAACGTCTGCATTTTGCTTTGTGTTTCTGGTTGGAAACCTTGAATCCCCTTGCCAGAGCCTGGAGATGGTGAGCGTGCTCATCTTAACCCCACCGTGGCACTCACAGCGTAGCTGCCAGTATCACTTATGCATGAAACCAGTCCTGACAAACAATATTGCTTTAAGCCTCTTGACAGTGTTCTTCTCATGCAATATTGTACCTGTGAGGGCTCAAGCCAATCCTTCTGCCTTTGTGTCTGCCTATTAAGTCTGGTGCAGAGATGGCTCTTAACAAGTTCCAAGGCAGCTCCTGGTTAGTAACACCTTTATGGTCCTACCTGCAAGATTCCCATCTGCCCCACCACAATGTCTTCACCACCTCCAGGAAGAAAAATGAGTTTGCAGACATAACCCTTGTGAGGCACTGACATTTTCATTCATGTTCTTCTACTGAGGCACCTGCCTTCAGAGGACAGCTGCTTTCCAGTTTACTATAGCAAATACAGAAGGCAGTGGAGGGCTCTTGTATATCCTAACCATTTTGTATCACTGTTTCCTGATTCTGCCAGTGTGCAGCATCCTTTCATGACCCATTCAGGCAGTGCCATGGAACTTGGCAGCATTCATATTTGATACACCCTTCAAACCACAATGATTCCTTCAGAGGGAACAGGATACAGAGGAAAGTCCTAGGAAACGTTGACATTGAATCTGAGGCTCACAAGATTGTCCTGTCTGGGTCTCCCTCAGTAGTTTATTCTCTTGTTGTAGGCACACAGTGGGGCTGTGGTGGAGCCTCCTCCCTGATGGGCTACAGCTGTGCGGGACAGGTGCCTGATAGTGAAGGCAATGAGCCAGGTACTGACCAAGCACAAGAAGGCACACAGGTGAAATCCATAGGAGATGGAATATATAAGGGGCTGCATTAAAGGGCAGAGGAGAAGCTTTCAGCCCTCTGAAGGAGCAGATGCTTGCAGTCTTCCTGGGTGCTGCTTGTGACTCCACTGTACCTCTGCCATAATGTGTGACTGAAAAAATGCCCACCTTTGTCTCACATGACCACCTGCAGACCAACAAATGGCTTTGAGTGCAGAGGTAACAGAGCAAGACAGAGGTTGTGGTAGTGGTTGAGACAAGTCTTGTTATGTCATGTCCTTTCCAGCAAAGCTTTAAGAAGCTGGGGAGAGGGGTGAACAGGTTGAGAAGAAAGGCAGTAAAGGGAAGAAACCTCACCAAAAAGGAATAAATAGGATTTCACAGATCAGAAACAAAAAGGTAAACAAAAGTCATGAGAAGTGTGGGCAGCGGAGCCCTTCATTTGTAGATGTTGCTAGGTCCCTTATTTCTCCTAGTAACTGCCTGTCACCATAGAGTGGCTAGATAGGGTTACTTCAAAAATGAGAAATACCTCTAAATCTCTTTGAATCTGTTAATCATGTAATATGGATTACAGTAGACAGAAATAAAATGTTGATTTAGATGTTTGCAAAATAAAATAGTTGGGATTTTTTTCATCCACAGCTCTTAGAATGAAATTCAATAATAGTGCTGCAGTAAAGCCACATCATGAGTTCTAGTTCACTCCCAATCGCATTAAAACCACAACTTGAGTTGGCATCACTCAGCAAAACCAATCTCCTTCATGAAGGGGAGTGGTAGTGGGAAGCAGACGGTGTCAGTCTGTGAAGGGCAAAATAGGACTTGGTGGCAGAGCTTATGGAGATGCTTTTTAGTTCCTGACTATGGTACCTTTGGCCTCTAGCATCTCCCTGATTCCCATGCGCATTAGAATTCACCCACAAATTTGGAAAGAGGAAAAAAGAGGAATGGAAAAGTAATCTAATACAGTCTGATATTTTTTTTCATGTTACATTATCCTGCCAACCAATGCCATCAATCACAGTTTTTAAGAAGCATGATGACATTCTAAATGGTCTATGAATATTACTTTGAAATTGAGACTAATTCCTTGGATGATTTTTAACTTTGCTTTCCACCTCCCCCACTTTTTTCTTTTTAGAGAGAACTCTCTCTCTCTCTTCCCTCTGCTCTTACTCAGGATTTCCATGGCCACTGACATCTCAGACTGCTACAATTAAACTAGTGAAATAGCAGGTAGACGTATTATAAGAAAGTTTCTGAATGGTATTTTAAACCTTTATTGGAAGATATTTTAGGCTGAATGAAAGATATAAGTGACCACAAAGCTACCTGGCAATATTTTTTACCGCTCTTCAGTACTTTTGAACCATCAATTAATATAATGCCTCTGAAAGCAAGATTTTAATTGAACTATGTAAAAGGCACATGACTTATGCCTAGTATATGACACCACTCCAAATTAAATCCAAACCCAAAGAGCCCAAATCCAGGATGGAGGGCTTGCCTGTCAGCTTCTGTAAGCCTTCTGCCTTCCCATAAACCAAATAAAGATGCTGAGGTGGTTTGGGCATACACATCTCTCTCTATATATTTGCATGATAGACACACATGATAGGTTCATAAGGTATGATTTTAAGAAGGGTGGGCTCTTTCAATAATCAGTTTTTGATTTTGAATGCCTTGAAGCTAACTCACTGGCTGAATAGATTTCTCATATGAGTGAGGTATGACAGGACAGAGTTTGCAAATTTTGTGTGCATAATCTGCAAATTGTTTGAACCACAAAGCATTTTACTGAGCAGGCAGTCTAATGGCTGGGTTGCTTTCTAAGGGCAGACATGCAGGGGGAATTTTCCTCTTTTGACACTGAGCAAATATAGAACTATGTTACTTACTTCATTGCAAACCACAGCCAGAGAGGATTTTATAGTATTTGCAGTCTGCCTGGGTGAGTGATAAGCTAACCCATTTCATAATTTTAAGCCTCACCTTTCTGCAGAGTTGCAGCATGATCCGTCCTTCTCTCCTGAGTAAGGCTTCCAGGCAGCACCATTTTTCAGATGTGAACTCTGTAGGTACTTGTTCCTGCAGCAGTCCCACTTTGCTCCATATCACTCTTTGCATGTGGAATCATTCGTTTTGATGGAGGGCAGCATTTTTTCCCACAGATGCTCATGGAGAGTCCATGCACTTGCATACGTTTCTTTCAGGCAAATATTTGAAATATGCTGTCCTTCTCAGTCACTAGTCAACTTTTAAAGGTGCCTATTTTTGTTAAATCTATTTTATCGGAGTCTACCATCAGATACCAACTGATGCATAGGCAATTTTTTAACATTTAATTTTGGGTTGACTTTTGTAACCTGTGCTTTGACATATTAGGGTGACAAATTTAAATTTGTAAATATTTATTTGGGAACAACAAAGAGTATATTATTTCAGGGCCTCAAATCTGTAGTAATTATTTGCACTACCTGAAGGACTGAGTGAAGCTTTTTGGAGGTCAGGATATATAATTAGAGAGTACATGATTCCTCTGGCCTTCACTATCCCTTAAGAGGGTGCAAACTGGCATAGATCCACTGAAAGCCTTGAGTTGCTATTATTTAGCTAATAACTGAGCCACGAAGTCCCAAGTGAAATTAAAACCTAGCTTTATTATAGACTGTAAGTGCAACAAGGCAGTTGCTCCCTGAAGAATGTCCCTTTTGAAATATATGAGGAAAAAAGGAGATGTACAGGCAGGTATAGAAGATAAAAGAGCCTTTCTCAGGGGATGCCTAAATTTTCTGAGGCTTGGCACAGAGTCTTGTTCACTGGGCAATGCTGCCTCTTCAGTACCTTTGCCACGCTACTCAAGTGCAAGACTTGATCTCATGAATCTGTTTACAGTCCCTCTTTTATATAAATGCTGGGAAACTGAAGTTCTCAATTAAGTTGGTGGGAGTTGAGGGAAGGGAACACCTGGACAGGACCCTGGAGTCCCAGAATAATCCAGGCTAGCATGGGCCTCAGTAGGTCTCTAGTTCAACCTGCTGCTCAGTGTAGGGTCATCCCTGAGACCAAGCTGGTCAGTGCTTTGTCCATTTTGTCTTGAAAACCTGTCCAGACTGCCTCTCCCACTGCCTGGCTGTCCCTGTAGAGAATTTAGTTCCAATATTCACCTGGAGCTAGTGTTTGCATACAAATTTCATTTGGTGACAAAGATGAAAAAGTAAAGAATGAGAAACCCTGAAAGCAGTTTCCTTAAGTATTTCAGAATTTGAGTCTTTTTAAGGCTAAATTCATGAACGGATAGAGCATGTGACCTGGGACAGACCTAATTGCAGTGGGGAGATTTTATGTGTTCATGTGCATGTGCCAGGAGAAAGCAGGGAGAGGCCTAATACTAAATACTTACTGCACTCAGCAGGGTGCAGAAGTGCCACAACTGTGCAAAACTAAGCTATGGGGCCAGATGAGCTTCAGAGGTAACGACCATCTACCATCCACCATTCCACCTGAGAGGCAGAATGGATTACCTGAGATGCATCCTGGAGGTGGTGTGACCATGCAGCTTTCAGACTCTGAGAAAGCATCTCTGAATTTAGGATTGAACCTGCCCAAATATAAACTGAGTTCAGCTTCACTGGGCAAAATACTCCTTCCTTTTACAGTGCACCTGAATTGCAAAATTCAATAATACAAGCATCCCTAAGAGATGAGCACGAAAAATGCCTACCAAAGATGGCTTAAGGAATATTTAAATCACAGAAGTAACATTCAGAGTACTCAAGAACCCAAAGTCCTGTGCTGAATCATGAAAATAAAGGTTTGAAGCCTGGCTCTCCCACACCACAGAATAACCCCTCTGAACTGGCCTCACTTGCAGAAGTAGAGCCCTTCTGGGTCGCATGGTTAGTTCTTGAATCTCATTATGAGCATGGCCTTGCATTTCCTAATTTTTTTTTTAAATTTAAAATTCACCAAATTTAACTGAAACATTTGTTCTAGACTGAAGAAACCTTTTGTTTCAACCAAAAATACTGTTATGCAAACCAAGTGGAATCCTGAAAATTAGAATTTCAGAATGCTCCAAAACAACAGACCATGTACACGTAAGCTGTGATGAATTTTTGCGTAACAGCCAAAGAACTGAAAAATCAGTTAGTTTCACAGACTTTAGCCTCTGTCTCCTTGAAACATAAATTAACTGCAGATCAAAGGACAATATTGAAAAGTATTAGTCCCAAAATAAGCTTTCAAGAATATATGGCTATGCCAAAAACATTAGATATAGTGGACATTACTTAGCCCACACTGTAAATGAAATATATGCAGGTACATCAGATAGTAGTAAAATATAGAAACATGAGGACTAGATTAGTATTAATGAGAGGTCTAACCTTTTAATTCTTTATTTCGCTAGTTAACCACTCTGTGCATTAATGACAATGGAATATTTTATGATCATCTTCTACTACCTATGTTCACTTAATGCACTCATCATTCTTTCATCTAAAGGTAATTGTTTTCATACACATGTGGTTTGCTGAGTGTTGAAATAACAGTCAAGCAACACTGATTTTCCCTCTTCCTGATTTTATTCCTCTTTGTCAGATTAGAAAGAGGAAACTCAGTAGTTGTTTCAGGGCAAGTCCAAAGCATTACATTTTCTGACAGCTTGTGTCATATGACTCTTACACTGGGGCCCACAGAGCACAGTGAGGGGTCTGATGGGCAGCAGGAGTTGCTGTCTGGTTGGTCTAGAGTGGCGCTTTGCATGCAAGGACAGAGCTTGGCATCTTCGCTCTCAGAAGAGTGAGAGGATTTTTTAGGCCCCGTGGCTTGAATGGCAGCCATCAGTTTTTGACTTCACTGGAGAGTATTCAGAATCTCTTTGCCCATTCTCATCACATCATCATCTGAATGGGGGGCTTGCACTGGTCCCTTTTAGCTGGTCCCCAGCCCCCTGATCCACATCTCCGTCCTGCTTTGTGTCATGCATCAGGAGATGCAGGTCTGTTTTGAGAGACAGAATGTGTATTATATGAGAAATCATTTAAAATGCTATTTATTAGAGCTAATATTATGAAAATAGCACAGAAAACCGCACAGCCTTTGAGATTCTGGGAGCTCTGAGTGGTGCAAGACTGAACAGCACTCTGTTCCTTGTGCAGCATGCCCTGCAGATCCAGAGAAGTTATGGGTGACCCATGCCTGGAAGTGTTTAAGCCCAGGTTGGATAGAGCTCTGAGCAACAACCTGGTGTAGTGGAAGGTGTTCCTGTCCATGGCAGGGGGGTTGGAATGAGTGGATCTTTAAAACCCCTTTCAATCCAAATAATTCTATGAATGCAAGGTTTCTCAAGTTTTGGTCTTTCAAGTTACTATAGGATTTTCTTAGAAGGAAATGACTCTATTTGTCATTCTTGCAGTCAGGAAAGGAAGGAGTTTCCCACGAGAACTTCTTGCTGCACTGTAAGATAGAGGCAAGGCCAGGCAGGTGGTGAGGGGCCCACGGTCCAAGGGAGCTGCCCACAGGTTCCTGTGGCACAGCACTCTAGGGGGGGCTGAATTGCAGCCAGGGATGTGGGCAGAAAAGGTCCTCAGCCAGGCCTGAGAACCAGGCTGCCTGTGCCTGGGCACATCAGGCCAGCTGTCCTGTGCATCACTGACTCCTCCATGCACAATGGCATTCCTGCAGGACCACTGCTCCTTCCTGTTTGCAACCCTCAGGCTGGGTGAAGCTGCAATGCCCAAATGCTATTGCCTGCCCAAGGCAATTTTCTTCTTCTTTTTTTTTTTTTTTTTTTAATCCACTGAGATCAGCCCCTCCACACACACTCTTCCTTTAAACCCTAATATCTGCCCTCTCCGCCACTGATTGCATTTCAAGGCAGCACTAAAAGAGGCAGTGCCTTTTTCACAGGTGTTGGGTGGTTTTGGCTCTCCTCTGCATCTAGAAAAAGCTGCAAGCACTCTGGCCTTCTGCTAGTGCAAAGCCCACAAGGACTTACAGCAGCAACACAGAGCTGCTCAGTAAACAGCAGATTAAGAGCCTAGATGCTGCCAGGCGTTTGCCAAGGCTCTCTTATTCTTCACAAAAACAGGTTAAAACAAGCAGAGCAGTAAGTAATAGTGGACCTTATTTTTGCTGAGTATCAGTGCCTGGTAATACAGATGTTAACTGCTGCACTGTTTTCTTTTTCTAACCAACTTGTGATACCCTAGAAGTGCCTCATAATAGCACTTGTAGCAGTTTGTCCTACTTTTGAGGTTAACGACCGGTGAGATGATAGGAAGTGATAAAAGTACAAGTATGTAAGAACAGCAGCACTGAATATCCTTCCTTTACCAGACTATGTGCAACCCTCCCCGTACCTTTCCCACGAACCTCTTGAGAAGAGTTTGCTGTGCAAACCTGCAAGATGTTCACACGGTAATGAATAAGTCAGTTAAACTTCAGGGTGTGTTATTTTTGCAGTTACTCACAAAGAAAACTATTTTTTTTTTTTTAATAGCACATCACACATAAGACTGTCCAATGAAAGTGCAGCAGAAAAAAAAGAGAGATAAATTACAGACAAAGTTTCTCTTCACTGAAGAACTATTTTCAGGTATCACCATCCAAGTTTTGCATCATAGACCAAAAAAAAAAAACCAATTTAATATTTCACCACCAGACCTTGGACTTTGAAATAAATGGGTAACATTTCCCTAAAGCAAGTAAAAAAGACTGTTCATGAACATTTTTAGGACTACATAATTAACAGTGCACAAATACTTGACAGATGCATTTGTAATAGAGGTTTGGTGAAAGGTCTAATGTAGATTAAAAAAAAATCAAGACAGAGAAAAAAAAGAAGAAATAAAAGAAATATTGTGTTTAGACTCCTATCAACAAAAAAATATATAAATATATAAATATGTATTTATATACCCAGCATATTTATTGAAATTTAGAGGGCAAGTTCTAAATTTAAGGAAGAAAAATGTCCAGGTGTACAGTTAAACACATGCAGAGTGTGCACAATTTACAATGATTTTAATAAATGCAACAAATTGTCAGGCATTCATCATGGACTTTGTGCAGCCATTACACTGGTTCTTTTTTCCTTATTTATGCTCATGGTGGGGCACAGGGTAGTACTGTTTATTAATGAAGAATTTGTTCTGATCTCCAAAAAGCAGAGGTATTTAAAGGAATGTAATAAGCATGACTGCACTGCATCCAAGCTCTGAGTTCAAAACTAGAGAGTAATGGGTCAGAAGAGATTATTTGGGTAATTCTGGGCAGTTCTGACACTACTGTCATTAAAGCACAATACACCCCGTCTTTCCAGGAATCCAAAAAAGCAGCTTATTAACTTCTTGAACTTAATTAAATTATGCAGGTCTGCCTGCCTGATATCTTCAGAAGTATTTATACATTTTTTTGTTACAAATGCACATTGCTGTGTGTTGCAACAATTTACAATCCAGAGAGTGAAATATGGAAAACTCCTGTAAAGTCTCCACCAGCTCCTGCAATCAGGGCACTTCCAGGATTGTCAAAGAAACAAATGAAAACTGTCCTGGTTTCCATCAGCCTAAAGAAGCTGATGTCAGTCTCACAGTTGGGTGCTTCTCTGGCTATTACACTTCCACCCTGTCATCAGGATGAGATTGTTAAAATGTGAAGTTCTCTCTATGTCTGTATTAGCAGTTTCACTAGGTCTAGAATTTGCCTTTGTAGAAGCTTCACTACCTATTATGACAACTAAAAATATTTTAATAAAACCTCTTAAAGGCAGATTAAAAAGCATAAGTTTTTTTTCAGGCCACTTGTGGAAATTAACTTCTTAGCCTGCTGATTTGCTGTCACAGTTTCTCCCATGGTTAATAAAGGGCTAACAAGTCCTTTCACTCAGAGAATAATTGTATGTGCTATTGCTGGTTATGCCTTTATCTTTAAAATAAATGTTTCCCCATTTATTTTAAAGAGAAAGAAAGAAAGAAAAGAAAAGAAAAGAAAGAAAAGAAAGAAAAGAAAAGAAAGAAAGAGAGAGAAAGAAAGAAAGAAAGAAAGAAAGAAAGAAAGAAAGAAAGAAAGAAAGAAAGAAAGAAAGAAAGAAAGAAAGAAAGAAAGAAAAGAAAGAAAAGAAAGAAAAGAAAAGAAAGAAAGAGAGAGAAAGAAAGAAAGAAAGAAAGAAAGAAAGAAAGAAAGAAAGAAAGAAAGAAAGAAAAGAAAGAAAGAAAGCCTTTTTGCTGCAATCCCTTCTTCTCAATGTGTTTGCCAAAGTTTCCAAGTGATGCATTTCATGGTGACATGTCACATGTTGTGTCAGTCATACTGTATTACACTAGAAGACATGACTGACAAAGCCCAAAGTGACAGCACAATACAACACATCATCGAGGAAATGAGAAAAAAAAATGTTTCCCCAAAGTATAATGAAAAGAATGCTTTGAAATATTCCTCCTAATTGTTCTCTCTGTGCCTGGTAAATTCTGTAGGACTATTCTGTGAGCCTTTTGTGAATCAAGGGCAGGAAACCCTACAGTTTTATTTAAGTCTGGAGTGCCTGGGAAGTGGATAAAACTATGAGTATGTTAGTCAGGGTGGAGATTAGAACTTTACTAAACTGTTCTTTCACACAGTTCAGTTTGTGGCTGGCCTGATACACACAGGTGAGTTGTATATTCTCCTACAATTTGGTTATATTTTATCTTTTTTCTCTTGCCATTTCATGGAAGATGGGCTGTCTTGAGGTACTGTGAACAGATGTGCTCTCCCACTGTCCTAGTTTTAAGCTGCCCAATATAGTGTATTGTAGCCTGGCCTCAGTTTTGTTCCACACTGTGAAATAGCTGCTCAGCTTTTGCTCAGCTTTTGCACAGCTGTGAGCACAGGAAAACTGAGCCTGTACTTTTGTTCTGTTATCTTGGTTAAATTTATCTCTGTGACCAAACTTTGCTCCTTTTGTCTCATTCAAAAGACATGCTTAATTGCAACCTAAACCAGGACTGTAACAAAGCCTGAGTTAACTTAAGTATTTCTGGTAGAAGACTGTTGATTTTTTCTATGCCAGACCACATTGTAGAAATTGTATTTGTGGTCAATAGAATATTTTTTTTTATTCTGCCACCTCTGAGAGAAGGGCTGGGTAACATTCACCAGTCCCTGCGCTATTTTGGCACTGGTCCAGACACATACCCTTGTCTAGGACTCTACCTGACTGTTGTAGCATATGTAGACAAGAAGGAAAGCAAGTCAGGGTAATGTTAATCAAAAGATGACATCTCTCTCAAGAAAAGTCCAAGCTGGAAATGATGTAGCCAAGGGAGAACAAAAGAAGGATGGACACTTTTCCACTTGATTGAAGTCTGATTATTGTTGACAGAGATTAAATCTTAATTTAACAGGGTTAATTTAAATTGACAAATGTGACCTTTAAACTGAAATAACAGGGGTCTTGGGCTGAATAGAATCAGTTAAAGTAACACCATTTAAGTTGAGACTTATACTCTAATATATTTCTATTATGTAATAAATTACATAAAGTGAATTGCCATAACTACCCTAGGACACAGCTAGACCACACTAAATGCAAGTGAATGAGATATTTGCTCAAGATGTAGTTGTGTCTAAGAACATATCCATGTCTAAAAGCAAACATCATGTACATGGCTCAGCTGAGCTGACACACATTAACATGTTAAGCTATGATTACTTCAGCATATGTCTGAGGTTTCAAAAGAAATGTTTTCCTGTATGAAGACTTGATTTATACAATATTTAAGCCAGGTAAATTGCACCAATAGGGTTTAGTGGAAAGCAATGTAGTAGATCATATCAATGATAGTATCAATGAGAATTTCAGATGGTCACATTTGAACAAGTCAGCTCTTGAACCCTTACAAAAGATCATATGTTTCAAAGCATAACCTGCAGTCAAACTTGGTCCATAATGTATGTTAAAAATTACTTTACATTACTTTTATATTTGAACACCTTATTGCTTTGTGTTGCTCCTTGATCCTTTCTGTTGCACTAGACTCATAGAGTATGATTTATTTTAGCTACTGGGATGTTATGGGGCAGGCAAAGCACAGAGGATTTAGGAAGCTGTAGAAAAGGCTCATCCATTTTCCAAATCAGCCAGGAATAAAATATAATGCATGAAAATGCCTTCTGTTCTTGCATCATCTTCTGCTGATTTACCGTGCTGGGGCAACGGACCTAACATTTATACATAGGAATTATGATCCCTTCAGACACATCTAAACTTTTTGATGCACATTGCAAGTAATGGGTGGGATACAGAAGGATTAAGATGCAGCATTCAGCTGCCTGACATTGATGTGGGCAGATGCCCCATTTTAATTCTACATGCCCTACTTAATCTGTGTGAGTATGTGAAAACCCCATTCTTCCAATCCTTGCTGAAAGTCACTCTTGCTCAGGTTTCACTGAGAGGAATTATCACTGATGACTTTGCTTGAAAACATCTGGCCCAAAGTTTTATGTTAGAGGTGTGTTTTATTATGAAAAGATGTTGTCCTCTGGTTTATAACAGGAACTAATAAGCATTGGATATAGCACATGCTTCCTAAGCAAGACAGGTTCTTTTTTGGCATACACAGCCTCTCCCTTCCATCAGTGTCTTAAACACAGAGAGTTTGCAGTCTTTCATTTATTGTGCTGGACGAAGCCCACACAGGCTAAAGTACCAGTGAAGTCGTTAAGAGGTGCATGAATTCAGGGGGAAAAAGGGGAGAGAAGAAAAGAAAAGCTGCTTCAGAAGACCTTTACTTTCAAGTAGTCCCTGTTCCTTGTCAAAAGCTTTTGGATGTATGGCCTGTTCCAAAATCTTTTCGTAGATTTTGCATACAAAATCTGCAGAGAGCAGAGGGAGAGGGGAGGAGGGTCAACACAGCAGGGCCTAAGATGTTAGGATGAATCTAAAGTTCCATTGAAACATTTCGCCTGTCTAAAATAGGATTTTTATTTTTTCAAACTACAGAGGAATAGATGGATATTAAAAAAATACCTACTGCTTCCTTTTCCTTGTCACTCTGCAAAGAACCTGTATGGCCATAGGTTGACATGTGATGGATAATTAGTGTTGGGCAGACTTAAAATGTTTGCAATGTGAGTCTAAAAACTTTGTGTGTTTACACAAACTTCTTTGGTCTAGAAACAAGCTTGACAGACAAGGTTTATTCTTAGGAGGTTCTTGCCATCACCCAATTGTCAAAGAATCCAAAATGTCGCAAGAATAAAGTGCTGTGTGATGTTTCTGTAATTAGGCTTTTCAGTTTTGTTTGGATATGGGTCGTGCACATCAGAATGGCTCTAATGACGTCAGCTCAGGATCTGCCTTATAAAAATCAAAGGGAAGTTAAAATAAGTCAATATCAATGAGGTTCAGTCCCTTTTTGTCTTCAAGGAGTGATCACTCTAATTTGGGTTTAGTTTGAGATTTCAGCTGCTTGTCCTGATCATAGAACAAGCATGTAATTAAACCCCTTGAGCCAAGTACCTCACAACTTCAGTAAAGTGCTAATCTCTATCACCTGAGCCACATTGGCCACATTGGCCATTGGCCACCATGGATTTATCCATACCACATGATTGTGCCAAGGTTCATTGTGACTGGTTTTTCAGTTTTTGTTTGCTAGCTAACCACTCCCAGTTTTGCTTTACAGAATTTCTGCAATCCAAAAAAATTCATTAATTTAAAAAGAAATATCTTCCTTCGTCTTATATATATACTCTTATATATACTCTGAATGCCATGACTTCATAGTGACTGAGAACCTTACTTGTTTTTGCAGCTGCTGCACTGTTTGGGAGCACCACTGAGGAAAACAGCTGGGGCTCCCCTGGAAGAAGCCTATACACACCTTATCTTAGCCACTTGAAGAGAAAATGAGCTCTAGACCATGAGCATCTTAACTGAGGGTGATGGATGTGCATTGCAGACAAATATGGACACCATGGAAACAGAGGAAGATATGAGATTAGTGAAGGTCTGAGGTAGAATAAGGATTTCAAATTTGAAATAAAGTCTTCTGCAACCATTTGGAAAAATTACAGCAAAGGACATCTTTCTCCCTTGTCATGCCAACAGTGCTGCAAACATCCCTGTAGCCCAAAAGCCCAGCTCTACTGGGACATGAAGAAGGGGTACAAACAAACATTTCTGTGCCCAAAGCATGCTGGCAGACTGCTGGCAGGGAATGCCACCTTGGTCTTCCCCCTGACTGTCCTCCTATTGAGCACATAAGTGCAGAACTGAGAGCACCAAAATGGTCACAGTGAGGCTAAATCTGAGTGGAGATCAAGAAAATCTAAGTTTATCATTACTCTCTGGAATTTGGCCCAGCTGAATGCACCCATGAAATCCTGGGACAGATTTCAAATATTTGGTTGTTTTATTATCTGATTTTGCTTTCCCTTGTAAAAGCTATCCATGTTTTAGTTGCTAATGCTCTTGCTTGGTGACAATATAGCCACACGGGAAGGCTACCTGGTTTGCTATCAAAATGTAACACAAAAGCTGTTACCTTCATTGTATGTGTTATATAATGGGGTAGAGGTTTCATCTGGGTAGGGTTCAGTTTAAATATACTTTAAAGTGGTCTTTAAAAGGAAAGAACTCCACTGTGAAGCACTATTATAACACCAGGGAGCCCTCATTTTGTGACCACTCCGCTCGATGGATGTGAATGTTCAGGTCAGTATTCACAGAAAGCCAAATTCAGGGCTTTGAAAAGAAGCTGTGATATCTTTAGTTTATTATTTAATCAGTGAGCCAGTTTCAGGCTTGGTTTTATACTCATGACTGACTGTTGAAAGCCTGAAAGATAATGTTCAGGGATAGCAGAAAGGGAAGCAGGCTGTCATTTCTCCTATGCATTCCCCTGACCCACCACATGCTCAGACAAGGATGAGATAGGCTTATCTGCATTTTGATTCTATTCAGTAGTCATTGTCTCTAAAAATGTGCAAATAAAATAATGAAAACCGTGATAAAATAGAGCAGGAAAAATATCTCTCTATTTAAAGCAGCTGTTTGGGTGCCAGCTGCTTAGGAACAAATACATCTTTAATGAAATCAAACAATCCAGCAGGATTTATTGATTACTAACAATTGTTTTAAATACAGTCTGGTAGACTGGGCTGTTTGCATCTTTTTTTGTCCAATTAGTTCAGTTGGTTTGAATTAGACATACTTTGCTATTATCTTAAAAAATACGGCTCACTAGACAGTGCATTATTTTCCTCCAGAATAAAGTGTGGGAGAGTTGCATAGAATGAAAGATTTTTGACGCTATTCCAGCTGTTTAGAGGAAGGCAGCAGTGTGCCTTGTCAAGCTCTTTCACCTCAGCAGCTTCAGTTCAAATCCATCCTGAGATCTTGAATGAAGAGGATGTGGTATTCACTCCTTGGAGCCTGTTGAACAGTGGAAAGAACAAGAACTCCTGTGTTTTTGTGGCACTTCAGAGCCAATTTCTGCAAGAACGATAAGAGAGTCCTGCGGAAACTTAAATCTTAGGGCTGACCTCTATCTGCCTGTAGTTCTACTCTTGCTAACATCGAGGGGAAATAAATCAGCAGTATTGCAAGCTGATAGACTAGATGGTGGAAGAAGTCCTTTCAGCCCTTTTTTCTATGAACTTGGGAAAATCTGCCCTTGACTTCAAGATTGAAGGAGTTCTACTCCCAGACTAAGCTCTGTTTTTTCACAAAATTATATACCAATCATTATTCATACCAGTACAAGTCAGAAATTTCTAAGCACCAAGTTATTTTCAGTATGCCTGCAGAGCCAGTAAAGTATTCATAATGGGCCTGATCCTTAATGATTTCTGATCCTAGGGCTTTTAGATTCAGTAAAGACTGTCTCTGATTTCCTGGGAATTTTTATTATGAAATAATGGCAGACTCAGATCCAAACATGCATGCTGAATGAATTGGTGCTGATTTCAGCTTTTTTTTCTCTGCTTCAGTGAGCATGAGAAATAGTGTTCTAAGTGTTGCACACACCTCACAGAACCACAGCAGCAAACTAAGATAACCATTCAAAAGCATGTGCAGATAAGAAAACAAATGGAATAGATAATTGACTAAAAACACTAATGTGTTTTCTTGAATGATGTGTTTAGACAAACAAGTGCTGACATATGATATATTGAGACTAAACAGTAGCTTGAAATTGTCGATGCTCAAGCCTCACACTGTTATGCTATCAAAATGTTCACAGACAAATGGTTTTGTTCTGCCCATCTAACAGCTATCCACAAGCAGACCTTGTGGCATTACAGCTATTCCAGTGCTTAAGGACTGCTGATACCAAGTGTGCAGAATGGGGCTCATATATACAAATGGAATGGTGCACATGAAACATACTGCCTTATCTGAGACTTGCTATCCTTTATACTTAATTCTGCACCCCTATATTACATTACTTTTTGATCTGTATGTGAGGATGGAAATAGCACATAATATACATCAGAGAGTACCCTGACACAGCATCACCAAAACAACTTGTATTATCTTTATATCCAAGATCTGAGCCCTTTGCTGTATTAATCTGCCTGTGTAGTCAAATACAGAATATAGTTTTCAAATATAGTTTCTTCATGAAACACACAAATCCCTGCTTCTTCCAGGAATTTTATCCTAACAGATAGCATGGCTCAAGCTTTTATATCTGTTCTAAAATGAGTGGCAATCTGTTCACTCCTACACTACTGGTCAGGGTGTTGTGGTAGTGGGGTATAATCATTATATGGGCAAATAGGGTGTACCCAGACCTGTAACCACCACAGCGAGTTTGGAACAGTGAGACAGCCTGGTATCCCTCCACCTATTGCCCCTCAACAAAGTTCCAGCATGTCTTGCAGCAGATTAGCTGTGGTGAGAAAGCAGCCACTTACCAGGTACAGCTTTTGCTTAGCAGTTAGCTGACACTGCAAATCAGTAAGACCACTAAAACCACCAGCCTAGATCAGCACCTGATAAAAAGTCATTGGCTATTGGTTTTGATGTGCTTTTTGAAGGCTGTGCAGAGCAGAAAATAATCTATTAAAATATATTATACCAGTGAGGAAAATCTTTTTTCACAACATGAGCTGATATTCACAGGAGGAATAGCTTTCCATGGGCTGCAGATGTTCCTACTTTTGCCTGTCTCTTCTCTTTCTTTCAGACCTGGCATCCATGGAAAGATGCCTCAGAGATGTTGCTTTTTTTAAGAAATTTTCTTGTCCTGGCTTCCATTGTACAGAATTAGTGGCTGCTATGAGATCAGCTGGCATGTTACTGAATGGTGGCAGGAACCTCTGAGAAAGTGAGGGTGCCCAGGTGATAGTGAAAAACTTTTTTGACCATCTCCCATGGTTGCTTAATATCATAGCAGTAAAAGGAAACCTTTGCAGATAGTGCTTGATAGAGCTGCATCTTATATTCCAGCAATCTAATTTCAATACTTGAGTGACTTGTAAGAATACATCAAGGTATTTGTTCACTGGTATTCACCTCCATTCAGTGGCAGGTCCTTTGATACATTTTCAGAAGCAGTTGTGACTACAGAAGAGGCAAAGAATGAGTGTTCTGGCCTCCTTGAGCCAGGTGCTATAAAAACATTTAGTTTTAGGCAAACCTTGAGTTCCAGTTTCCACACATTAACTAGATGCAAGTTGGGGTGGGAAACAAAGGCAAAAGAAGACTAAATGTCTTTTCAGACTCCTACAGGGAAGGGATGCAGTGTTCCTTTTGAATATCAGAACTAGTAGCTCAAAGGCATCTCTGAGGATCAGTTCTAAATTTTATACATCTTATATTTGGTTGTCACCTTATCACTAATGTCAACATATAGCCCTGTAGATAACAAAAGCCTTCTCTAAACAGTTTAGAATAGTTGGAACACTGTTATTATAAGGACACTCCAGAATTGAAGAATGTAGCAAAAGTAGGCTTTCACTATTTGAAAGACTGAATGGAATGATTGATTTAATATTTCAAATTCCCTTGATACAGAATAAAGAAATATTATTTTTATTCCATAGACCAAAGAACTGAACTACAGTTGAGTCCCTGCTGTGCTATATGTTGGATATAAACATATTGTTACTCCTACACAGGCCAAAATCAGAAAATATTTCTTTTCCATTCTACCAGTTTATTTGAAAGTGAACGCAAATTAAAATTTTTGCTGACTTGCAGGTAGAACATTTGTCACCTCCTCTCCAGCTGAATAGAGAAAACAGCTAATCTGATCTTGTGCAAACCAGCTACATCTTGGTGGCACTCATCTTTTGTGAAGAGAATCCAAAAACCAAAGTCAGGTAAAAGCATAGGAAAAGGCCCAAATACATAGAAATCCAGTGGTGGAAGCAGTCTGACAAAGTGCATACTTCTGTAACTTACACAACATAGCTTCTCTTGAAGAAGAAACTCAGCTAGATTAAGAAAGAAATATTCCCTTAAAATGCCTGTTTCTCTCAATTGACACTAAAAGTCACCTGGGTAACTGGCTCAGGTGTCTGCACTGCAGATCTTTAAAGTTATATGAGATCAACCCCATGAGACATGGCCTGTCTCAGGTCACAGCAGAGCTCTCTGGCAGGATAAGGACAGAGACAGATCTGTAGTTCAGCTTCTCACCAGGAACTATGAGATTGTCCATCTGTGCTTTTAGGAACACAATTTTGTATTATCTTCATCACCTGGACAAAGAGCTAACCGAGCGTGTATTTGCTTGTCTTTTAATAGGGATCCTGACTTCCCTTTCATGAGAGACAAATCCATAAACATCTCTAGCTTTCTCTTTTCCCCTTTCCTGGATGTTTCCTTCAGTGCTAAAACAGTGATGAAAGGAGAAGATTGACCTGGAGAAAGGTAAATGCTTTTAGGCGTGCTTTTGACACCACAGTCACAAAGAGATTTTCTATATCAAGAGTGTGTGGAGATTGAGTCTAATCAGAGAGGTTTCACATTCCTTAAATGCATGACTCAGAGTGAAGCCGTCTTATATCAGAAGTGGTTTTGTCACTTGGTGGGAAATTCCCTGCTCCAAATTTCCTACATTATTTTTTTTTCTTAATTCTCAGCATTGGTCATTTCCCCCAAGCACATTTGTTTCAGAGTCACAGCATGGAAAGGACCTCTAAAGACCATCCAGTTGCAGCTCTCCTGCTGTGAGCACAGAGGTTTTGCACCAGGATCTGATTACTCAAAACCCTGTCCAGCCTGAATTTTCTCCTCCTGTTCTGCTGAGATACCCTTATAATTTCCATGGCACAAAATTCTCCCCAAAGCTGGCTAACTTAGCAACCAGAAGGCTCCAGATAAATGGAAATTGATAAATCCTCGATTACCTTTGGGATATTATTAAATTAAGGGGACTTAGAATGGTATATTTTTTATTTTCTTTCAGTTTTAATGAGATATCTAGAAACAGCTGTTTCAATTTTTGCCATATCCCATCAGTGCAGTGGACATGCATCTCAGTGTTTACTAATTATTTTTATCACTGTCTAAAACTACTTAAAAATTATTAGCGATTTCAGATGGATTGACTTATACCACACTGGTCCAGGCTGGAAAGTGATTGAAGGTTTAAGTCCTTCCTATTTTTACTCTTTTTTTTTTTTTNATATGAAAAGAAAAGAAGCAAGCATGTTTCATTTTACTGTTCAGGCATGTAACAGCTAGTCATGGACATGAGATTTGGCATCTATAAAACCAGATGTCTCTTGTAAAAATCAGGCCCAAGTATTTTATCCAAATTCTTATGAAATTCTCTCAGTTTGTCTACTTAAGGACACTTAGCATTGCAAATTTACGGGAGTAAAATTCAGTCTGGCTTCAAAACCTTGCAATGTAATTAACTGAGACTTTATATAAAAAAAACCATAATTTGCAAGCCAGCACACTATTAACATATTAATACTCTGACCCTTTCTGTATGAGGCTCATGAATTCAGTTGTGCTACATCTATAGGATGCTGTGACAGAAGTAGAAAAGTGAGGTAATGTAGCTCAATTACACCAATCAAAAGGTTGCTGTGTTCAAAGACAAGGATTAGTGTTAATAATTTTTCTCCAGGGAAGAAAATGCTCAATCCAGGTTCCTTTAGGGCCTGTAGATCCTTGTCAGGATGCAGAAGGGAAAGAACTCACATAACTAGGTCATTTCAGCTCCTTTTGTTTGGCAAGGCCTATGAGATAAAACATTAGGTAAGGCTCTTCTCCATAATTGTTATTTTGTTATCATTGACTACATTTACTAGGGTTGTATAAATGCATTGGTAAATAGATATTGCTTAAACCTTTAATAATTGTCATTAAAAACACATAAGCATTCTTCAGTATTGGTTCAAGACTCTCAAATAACATTTATTATTATACAATGGAATAATAATTAGAGACATAAAATGCACAGGTATTATTGCATTTCTCTTTGCATATGCTATTTTTAAATTGTTTGCCGTGTTGCAGTAACACAATGCACCTGAAGCTGGGACAATACATCTTAGACATACTATTCACATTTGAAATGGAAATAAATATGTCTGCAGTGAGTTTATAACAAGTTTACCTTCCTTTTCCACCATTTCAATAATTTTGTTACGGTAAAGAGAGCTGCAAGCAGAATATGAGATACACATGTAGAACTTGCAGCTCCAGCAGATGAACAGCTCCTGTAAGTTGGATGTCAGTGATGACTTTTAAGGAGGCTAATAAAGGGCAAAATCAGAGGGGAATGCATCCAAGGCTGATTAAGCTTAATCGGGCGGCTGTCAGAGATAGTACAGGCTCTTGTCAGTGCCCCTGTAGCTCCTGCCACAAGCCCAGGAGAGTGATACCCCGATTTGTCCACCTCCAATATTTTTTTTCCATCTGGTCTCATTAAAAAATGTACTGATACTATTGTGATGGCTTTGCTGTTTTTCACTGGAAGCTCTGTCTTTACATAAGGCAAGTATTTGAATTAGGGCAAAATATGGTGGTAGATAATGGAAAGCAGGAAGGTGGAGGTACCGTCTGTTAAGCCTATTTATATTCTGATATATTATTAACACTTGTCTTGGATTTCTTTGAAATTTCAGGACTGAAATTCAGTCCTTGATAAGTCAATGACAAAACTGTTTCTGTGTCGCTAAGATCTTCCTCTGATAACAAGTCACAGGGAGGAGAGTGCAAGGCAGATTCCTGTGCTTTTGTGTTCACTGTGTGGCTGGCAATTCCTAACTTCAGTCAGATAGTGCTGGGTCACATTATAAGCTTGTCACATGCAAATATTTCCATTCTTTGGTGTACCACCATTTTTAGTTATTTTGAATTCTTCAGGTGAATAAAGTGGCCTCTAAGACTGAAAGAGATTGCCAAAATATATGCCGTGCTATTTCCCCATTAACAACACACAATTATTTGGGAAGAAATTTTTTGTGCACTAGTATATGTGTATAGGTAAAAATAAATAATTCATGCAAAACATACTGTGCATATTGTTGTTTTCTCCCATTATTACAGGAATATGTTATTAACATGCTTAGGTTTCTGTAGAGGTTTCATTTTTCATGTTTTTTCTACATACTTCTAGTTTCCTCATCCTTATGAAGTTCCTAGCTTCTAAATAAATGATGTCACATTGAAATGTTTTATGGGAATTAGAGCCATAAAAATTAGGTCTTTGGGGGTATGGGTTTAAATGACTTCCTGGCTTCTTAGGTGTGTGATTTTTCTCTTATTCACTATAGATTTGTGCTGTTAACAAGGTAGAAAAAAGAGTGATATTTTTGTTTGAAAAATAAGAATTGTGGTTTTTTTTCCTTACATGAAATAAACAAAATCAATGCTTTCCAATTTTGTGAATTATAAAATATTCTTGTTTAATTGCCATGTTTTGATTAAATCAGATTGCTTGTTTTCCTACTTTAACTTATTTTTAATCACAATGCAATAGTAATTCTAGATGACAGCTAACAGTAGTGGTCAAAATGGAATTTTCCAATTTTATTGTAATGTATAATTATATTTTTTAGGTGACACTCCCTCACATTAAACATGTTTCACAGAATTTGTCTCCATGAATTCTCATTTCCTACAAGAAATATGTATCATCAAGTAATTTACAAGAGCTCTGACAATGGTTTATTTTTCCACAAAGTATTGTGTCACTACTGATTTATACCAATGAAAAGAAGAGACAATTCAGTAATACTAATTCCTTATATGAAGCAGTGTGTGGAAATATTAAAAAGAAGAGTCCAGCGGTGTGAAAATTGTATTTGTAACATTTTTGCTCTCTCTCTGAGTTTTCAGTGAATTTTGTTCGATTTTAGAGTTTTGCAGCTCAGTTTTACAGAAGGGCAAATTTTAGAGATAATTCGCTGGTATAAATGTTATGGGGTTTGTATTTATTAGTATACCAAGTACCTTAAATCTCTGACATCATGTATTCCAGTTCCTCAGAATCAGAGCTTGCAGGTACATAGACTTGCCTGGCTAGATTTAAATCTTGTTTTGGTCTTGGGCTTTATGCAGTTGTAGGCAGAGTATTGAGTCTGATTTGCTTCTTGAAACCAATCTCTGTCACTATTTTTTGGTATCAAAGAAAGCCAGAAGGAGACTTGATCAAATGGCTACACTTCTTTTTAAAAATAATAAAGTAAAAAAAAAAAAAATCTCAGACTTTAGAAAAAGGGTGATCACTTTGACAGTTATAAATATCTCACAAACTACGGTCACTTGCAGAGAAGACTTTTATTTTCCAGTCTTATCAAGTGACATTCATCTAGCCAAACATGGATGTCTAAAATGGGTT
The DNA here is from genome assembly GCA_013396995.1 of Dicaeum eximium. Classification (NCBI taxonomy): domain Eukaryota; kingdom Metazoa; phylum Chordata; class Aves; order Passeriformes; family Dicaeidae; genus Dicaeum; species Dicaeum eximium. The sequence goes on from VWZP01002662.1 coordinate 882,950, forward strand.
TCTGAGTTAATCAAGATAAGCTTCCTTTAAAGTCAAGAGAATGAAGCAGGTATTTTTCTGAGCAGTGTATCTCATTAAAAGGTAGACCTCTGAAATAAGTGCAATGACTCCTGCTTTGAAAGTTCTTATAAAGCTCTAATGATGAAATGGACTCTAGGCTGACTATCTCAGAGGTAAATATTCTGTTTGTGGCTGATGCTGGGTGAGATGAATCCTGCACTCTTCATCTACCCACAAGAATTACGAACTTCTTGACTTACAAAAATGTGCTGACATATCCTGCTCTATTTTAGGCATATTTAAGAAACTGAGCGATGTTCCTCTAGGTCTGTCAAAAACTATTAATAGACGTCAGCAAAGAGGGGTGGTTTATGTTTAGTTTCATCAGCACAGATTCATTTTGTGCTTGAAGCAGTTTTGAACACTTCTGTTCAAGGCTACACAATGAGGTCATGAGAAGGGGAGAAAGCAAACCCTGAATCCATTTCCCCTTGTGCATTTTGAATAGGGTGTGAAATTGTGCTAATATAACTCCAATAAAATCAATCATTTTTAGTATTCTCAACCTCAGAAACAATTTTGCCATTTGCCTCCATGTAAGACTGCATCTCTCAGCTTATTACCAGCAGTGTGCAAAAGACACAGATGCAAACTTATCAAAGACAAACCAAGACAGGATATCTCTGATCCCTTGATTCCCTCAGGGGAACTCCTTCCACTTAATGCTGTGCAAGCTAGTTATTTTCTCAAGCTCTCTGGAGGCTTCTGAAATTTATTTCCAAAGGTGTCTATTCATAACGTGTTGCTTTTTTTTATACTGTTTTGCATTTATTTATAAAGTGGAATTTATGCTTTTTTTAAAATCTTGTGTGCATGAGATATTTCTTTTCTCTTGATATTCCCCTACTGCAAGATAATCCCGTATGAGGGGTGAAAGATGCACTCATTTTTCAAATTTTCTACTGTTTCTCATGGAGGATAAATGTGTGCTGACTCACTTATTTAGCAGAAAATTCAGTTTAAAATCTTCTGATTTCTGCAGTATATAACCATACCTCAGTCTCAAAGAAAATCTAGTTTCAAGAGAGCCTTTTTCAGGCATCGCTTTCACAGAAGCATAGTTTTCAAGTATGCTAACTCTTATTGATTAAAAAATCTCAGAGCCACCTAGTAGTACATCAATGGCTAAGCCAATAAAAACAAATAGCATTGTAACTGATCAGACACATAGGCAGATTCTCAACGGGTGTATATCATCTTCGGTTCATTAACCTCAATGAAACTAAATGGATTTTACATCAGCCCCAGATCTAACTTTAATGTGTGAATCTGTTAAAAAAAAAAAAAAAGAAAGGAAACATTTATTGAGAGATCAGAATTTGTAACATTTTTAATGCCTGTTTTTCAGGGTCTGAGTACTGCTGTGTGAAGGAATCCTGCCCTTACTAAAATATTTCTGACACTTCCTGGCGCCCTAAATTCTTCGGGAGAAAGAAAAAAAAGTACTCTTTTCTTATCAGACTTTCATGGATCTGTCTTCATTTTGGTTTAAAGTTCTTTGAGGCCTTGTGAAAGTTGCTACACAAATAGTTCTTGAGACTGAAATGTTGCTTTGCTCTATCAGAGAATAGTAACTACACAGGGTGTGAGTTCTGAAAACTACAAAATAAAGGGTAAAGCCAGCAAAAACATCTGGGCTGTAAAATATTATAAGGGAAATAGAGATTGATTCTTCAATTTTTCTGCTAGACACCTCAATGCCTTACTTTAGCACTGAGCCCTTGTCAAATCTTTGGATTATTGTAGAGGCATAGGCTCTACCCAGACCTCATTGCTGCTTCTGTTGACAAAAGCATTATGGACAGTCTAGGTTTTGAGGTGATACAGTTTGGCACAAATATTTTCTCAGAATATGTGACAGCTTAAAATTTCAGCCAGGAAATTTTGGTGTTGAATATAAAAAAAGAATGAATAAATATTCCAACAAAACCAAATGAAAACAACATACAAACAGACTTTGAAGTAGAGAAGTAAATCTTGTTACTTAGATGAAACCTTAACAGCCCTTAAAACTATTCAGAAAATAACATTCTGATGAGTCAGACACAGCTCAAAATAAACTGAGAAAAGTATTGTGTAATAATGCTTGAAAACGTTCCTTCTACTTCCTGGCCTTAGTTAAATTATCATTGACACAAACAACTGTATAACTTATGGTGAAATTGTCTTCTTTTGTAGCTAGTGTGCTCAGAAAAAAATAATGTATTTAGTCTTTAGCTTCACAGGTGTCTCATACTGGGACAATATTTCTGTGATGAGACTGCCTTTAGTAGTGTGTTCCCTTGTTTGTATTATATACTTGTGATATTATTGGTGTAGTTTTTGTATCTGTGTATTGAATATGTCAGAGTATATGCACAACAAAATCAATGTAGATTGTGTTAATGAAGTCAGGCACAAGGTGCATGCATATGTGACATACAAACTGGGTTATGTTTCAGCACTCGTGTTTCATATCAGTGGCCAAGGCAATAAACTTGACACAAATTTTGTTTGTTCTTTGTGTCTACTCACACTAATGATTGAAAAGTACTGCAGTTAATAACATTATGCATTTTCTGCTTGCTTTTATTTATGTGAAGTGAGGTTTAAGATTTACTTAACTTATCCATCAGACAGGAAATGTTCTTTTCTGATTCTGGGTACTTCTAAAATTGAGATAAAATTGATAAAGTCCAGAACCTGTCTTGCCTTTGTAATATAGTAAACTAGATGTAAAGTAGAATAAATGGGTGACACAGAAATGCAAACAGTTTCTGCTAATCACATGCCTTGATATCCTTCCTGTATCCTGTATCATATGATATTCTGATGCCCATACATTTTAGAGATCCTTCTCCAAGAAGCATGTTAACAAGTATGCAGCTCAGATTAAACTGGGCAGTACTCAGACCTGCATTCTGGCATCATTTATTTTATGTAGAGAAGTGGAAAAGTTGTAAGCTGGGCCAGGTTTTCCCAGGCCCAGTGATGGGGTAGTTTCAGAAGGACTAGGAAGACTGCATTCCTCATGGGTCCAGGTGGGATGGCCCAGTGGGAGATCACCAGCAGTCCATATGACAATATGTACAAGCTAAGCTATATGAGGGGCTTTTTTGCAGTTGGGAAAATTTACCAAGGTCACCATGTCTCTTGCATGATGGGCAGTGCCAGTTTATTTCCAGGAAAGTGTATGAAATCTGTAGGCAACATTTTGCTGCTTTAATTTTTTGATTATTTATTATTGCATTTTGTTTGGGGGTGGCATTAGCAGATGACTCAGGAGTGTGCTAAAGCCATATGGTCTTGTGTTTGTGTTTGAGGACAGGTACTCAGGGGATCCCCTGCTCTTCTACTACTGAGAATGAAGAATGTGCATTGTGAGCACTTAAGTGTCCTGGTCAGCTACATCAGCTCTTGCAGCATCTGTGAAAATCTAGGAAAGTTTCTATACTTTCCTTACAAGGTGAAATCATAAAAGTTCCAGGAAGAGAGCAGAGCTGACCCATAGAAAGGACTGAACAGAGACCTTCTCTCTTTCCATACCATTTTCCTAACACTGAAATTCACACATTTTGAAATACCATTATATTGTTTTACTCACAGGAAAAAAAAAAAAATAATGTAGATTGATATGAGGTGAAAAGCATGTATAGCTGAAAATAACAGTTGGCTGCAATTAAATTATGACATATGAATAGGCACTCCAGAGAGCTCTGTGGGATAAATGGCAGAGGATGACCAAGGACTAATCACATCTTCTTCTAAAGGTGTGACCTCCCACATAAAAGAGTCTTTAACACCATGCTATGATATTATTAACCTAGGTGAGTGTCAGTGAATAAGAGCAGTTTAGAGGGCTTTTCTTTGGCCTTCATTGCCATACAACAGCTGACCAGACTTACTCGATTAAGGAACCTCTGGCAAGAAGTGAGCCTTGGTAAGATGAACCTTGGAGAAACTTATGTCACAGAAAAGAATATAAAATACTCAGTGTAGACCACTGTCAGAAACTCTATTCTATTTTTTGTTTTGCATTTTGTCTTATGTTTAGTTACCAACATGCTGGTGTATCCAACACACAAGGATCATTTCAAATTGTCTTTTTCCTGTTAGCACCAAAACCATGCAAAAAAAAACCCCAGAAAGCCACAGACCACCACCACAAAAAAACCCCCAAAACCCTGGAAGATGTTTTCTTGAACCTCTAGTTTACCTCAGTTGCAGAAATGAAGGTGCTAGACCCATAGCAAAAATCCTCCTCCCACTGCAGACTCAAATTTGAACAAGTATGATGAGTCTTCCCTATGTCTGAGTCATTGTCAAATGAGACCTACAGAATGAAGTACAGGAATGAACTGTATCAGGTCTAGACTGCTTTCAATATGTGTAGAGTTTTCAAGTCCACAGCTTTCAATTCTCTTTTCTATCTGCAATCCACATCAGGTTTTAGCACCTTTCCTGGAGGAGGCAGAAAAGGAAAAAAAAAAAAGAGGGAGGCAGTTTTCTGTATGAGTGGTTTCTGTTAACACCTGTTTGCATTGCTATTCACTGGAAACTGTGGAGAGGAAGTGTGAATTGAAGCCTCATCTGGATTTCTCCAGAAGAACTGGAAGAAAAGGCTATGAAGAAGTTGCAGTCATTGCAATGTCTGAAATGCAGAACACCAGAAAAGAAAATGAAAAATATTTGCTCTGTAGTATGAAATCTAGCTGCTGTGTGCTACAGTGCATAATACAAGCATGCAAATCTTATTAGAAACAAATGAAGTTTAAAATATTTATGGAAATGAAGTATAAAATATATATGGCTGAAGAACTTTGGGCATTTGCAGAAGCAAACAGTACTCTAGTTCTCGATTTAGGTTGTATTCAGATTTGTCTGCCTATTATGTGCAGATTTTTCCTTTTATTTTTTTCCCCAAATTTTCTTCCAGGGCTTTTCTTTGTTTGTTAAAGCTTAGTGAATATGGACAGTTTGTTCTCTTTCCTGCTTACTTACAGAATGGAGGAACTGACCCAGCGAAAATCTTTTGTCTTTCATATCCTTAAACTACTCAGCAAACCATTCTCCCCCAGCTGAGATATTTCTACTTCACTTTTCAGTTTCAAGATATCTGGAAATCCTGCCCTGCTGGCAAGTTAGGAAGGGCAAGCATAGACAACATAAAAAATTCCAGTAGGAAGTTTTACTAAAATCATGTTTAACTCCTTGCCTCATGTCTGACACCAATCTCAGATTCTTGAAAAAGGACTTAGCAAGGGACAAAAAAACACAGCCAGAGTGATTCTGTTTGAATGAATTATAGGTGCCAAAGCTTTTTCTCCCATCCTAAGATCCTGATCAGTCCAAGTACTTGTCTACATTGAAAGTACACAAGTGCATTCACACACTTACACATATCGAATGTGTTACTGGATAAAATTACCAGCCAACAGAGACCAGAGATGCAAAGAAGATCAGGGCTGAGAAGCAACCTGGGAATTCATGGACCTTCCCTCTTCAGACTGACAGGGAGACCAGATGTTTTCAGCCTCAGTGGCCGACCCCCTTCAGCAAGGGTGAGGGCTCTGCAATAGGGCAGGGGGAATGAAAAGGAAGAAAATGGAATAGTTGACTGTGGGGGAATGGGTGGAAGAAGCTGCTTAATGCAGGGACAAGCAGGCCGGTGTTTTTGGAAGTCTTTCAGTGTGAGCCACTTGTCTATGCCTGTCAATGAATAAATAAACTGCAACTTTTTAAAGGATGACTAACCTAGACTGAATATCTAAAAGCTACTTAAAATTTTAACTTTAATGAGCACTTTAAAAATGTATCTTTATGATACTAAAACTAATATACATGTTTTTAAGGGAAAAAAAATTATAAGATGATGTTCTTTATATTTATGCTGTCACTCATGCTTTGACTCTGATCACTTATCTGGATAATTAAGCAGTATCACTGAGGAACCAGATACCAGAAATCTGATATTAATCCATCCCTCCTAATAGTAACGCAAAGCCACTGGGGTGGAAAGCAGCCTAGTCTTCCTAATCCCCTTTTACCAACATTTCGGCATCAGCATATCTCATTTATTTTCAAAAGTGGTTCAAGACACACTATCGCTGGCTTAAGTCTAATTTAGGCTTTAAATCAAAATATATTAAGAAATGCAAAAATAGTCAAGATTACCAAGATTTCTTGAGGGAATGATTCACAACCAGCTCATGTACCTCTGACAGGAACTGGGGACAGCTAAATGATTGTTGTATGTCTGCATTGCTTTAAGGTACATCACTTTCCTTTGAATTAAAAGAAGGCAGGATTACAGTGGAGACCTTGAGATCCCACTGCCATACTTATCAGGTATATGTTAATGATAGTCTGAGCAACTTCTACAGACATAATTCACCTGCCAGTACTGAAGAGTCCAAGGCTATTCTGTTCTCTCCCTTGTGTGTGTGTGTCAGTGTTTGTGTGAGCCTTGTTGTCCCCTTCAGAGTACTCTTGGCTCTTCAAAGTATTTTTGGGTTCACTTTCAAAACTGTCCTAACGCCCTCGTTAGTCACTGTTGCTCCCATTGTCCCCTTGTGCATTTTGAGGTGGTTTGACTTGAACCCAGCACAAATACAATTTGACATGTACCACAGCAGTAAAGGTGGTGGGTAATTGTGGGAATAGGAAAGCTGCACACCTGTCCCTTCCCTGCCTCCTCCACGCAAACCAATCCAAAACAGATGAACAACACACACCCAGACTGAACATCATCCTCAGGCTGTGTTCATGGTGCAAAAGCACAGCCCCAGCTTTGCTCCTTGCTTGTGGTGTGAGGCAGGTCCAGCTGTCTCACTTTCTATGGCAACCTCATCCATTCAGCCCTAGTCTCAAGTGGCTGGAGTTGGTACTTCTAGAGGCTGACAAGCTACAGATACTGGTGTGTTTGAATCATGAATGGCAGCTTTGGTTTTGCTGATTATCTGACTACAGGTTGTGTACTGTTTACTGTCATATAATTTTATTAGCTACTGCTGACATCCCCCTGTGTGTCTTGAAGCTGTAATGCTTTGAACTCACAGCTTAAAAATGAAATATGTTATGACAAAAACAGTAGAAACCAAGCTTAGCCCCTACTAGCCCCCATCTACTTTAGCCCCAAGTTGATGTCTTCTAGTTCCTGAGGGTCTTAAGGAGGGACTGAGAAGACATATGAGTGCATTAAACTTGCCTACTAACAAAGTTTTCAAAGACGGTGTAATGGGGACCGAGTCCATGTGTCATCATAGTGAAAGTATGAGGCACTTTCACCTTGTTTTTGTGGCTCTGACATCAGAGACAGACACACTTCAGTGCAGGAGCCTTCAGGAAACTGCTGGTTTCCCATGTATATTTTATTAAGTGTTAGTGCCACCAAACACTGTGCAGATGGGGGAATCTATCACTTTATAAAATAATTAGTCTGCTATTTCCATGACAAGAAGAAACAGCAGCATGTAGGCAGAAAACTGTGGTGCTGCTTTTACCTTCCTCATCATTTTTGTATTTTTACCAAAACAGGAAAATATTTTTACAGGATAGGCCAATAGTGCCACTGGAATTGAATTAGAGCATCCTTAATTAATATGTCAGAATATGAGAAATGATGAAAATATGTATAATTAAATTCTTGCACTAAAAACAGAATTATAATATGTGATGAAAATAGATCAAGGCATTTTTGTGTGTGTGTGCTTTTTTATTTTTTTTTTCCCTTATGTTTTTATTTTAATTAAAAAAAATATGAGTTCTGGTATCTTTGCACTGTAACTTGATTAGCTATTACGTGCCTGGCTAAGAGATGGGTCACCCCAAAAATTACAGACTATCTGTGAAAATGAAAAGAATTTTCCCAGTTCTATGAGTATAGTGTTATTTGCAGGCTAATATACAGTAGTAATAGCTTGGCACTGCAGCAACCTACATTGTCGATAATAAGAAGCTGTTTGAGACAGGTGCTTGAAAGAGCAAACTTCTTACATAAATTAAATACCTATTTTCAACTACATGGCTCCAATTTTCAAAGGCGGTGAGTGATTCTGGGTATTCTAGTTTTCCAGGGCTCAAAAATCAGGCATATGCAGAGGGTCTGATTTTCTAATTTTCAGTGTTTATGGAAGATCCAACTTCATTAAAATGTCTGAGCGCCTCTTTTCTTCTCCTGTCACTCAGGAGTTCAATCAAATAGGTCAGTTTGGATGCTAGGTCACACCTATGCAGTGAGTAACCTCACAGACTATTTTACATTAGACATTTTTTACTCTGTTAATCTCTTCTTCATGTGCGTGTGTTGTACTTTTTTTTAGTTTAAGGGAAAGATTTTAAACTGAAAATTTCTTTTTGTCTCTACTTCATGGAAGATTTACAAACACATGAGGAAATTAATTGTAGATTAAAACTGATGTAAAAATAGGTGGACATGCACCTGATTTGTGTGAAACAAAAAAGAGATCTTCCTTTAAAAATCCCATCTGGTACTGGACCTAATAAAACATTATTTATACAATTATTTGATGTATCAGTCATATAAATCTCCCACTTCTTTCACAATTTGTCTTTGCAAAAGTTGTCACTCTACATCCCACTCAGATCCTAAAAAGATTTCAAAATCCTGAACCCCGCCTGGATACCAGCATTATATGGGGAAATGTCCAGATGCATCCAGTGGCAAAAGAAAAACCATAAACTACATATAATCAAAAAGTAATTGTAGGAAATTGAGGTTTCTGCTCTTGTGCTTTCCTAGCATTCAGCTCTTCAAAGAGCTAGCAAATATTCTATTGGTTAACATTTAACCCACACTAATAGGTCCAATCTCACACACTCAAATAAATCATAATGTCTTTTCAATTAGTTTGCGCTTTTGCTCGCTGCTGTCCTGAATAATTAGGAAAACAATTCACATTTCGCTAGGAGATAATATGAAGTGTTATTCCTCTGATAATTACTAAGCTGCAGTTCAGTTTCCCTGACTCCCACCAGGTCACGAGGGCACAAAAGAGGACACCATGAGAGCATTAATGAGCTCTCATTGAAGATGTTAAAAAGCTTGTATTGATCTGTTTGTCCAAGAAGGAGATATTTAAGCCTTTCTGCTGAGGGCAGGAGAGACAGAGATTCATATCACAAAGCCTTTTATCCAACCCCTTCTGTTTCTACCTTCAATATTGCCCAGTCTCAGCATGTCTGGTTCTGGAGGTCATACTTTTAAACTTTCACAACATTTTTTTTCTTTTTCTCTTTCTTCTTTTTTTTTTTTTTTGTTAAAAAAAAAGAGAAAGGAAAGAGAGATAATATACAGTGTACACTTAACCTTTACTACAGGGATCCCTTTACACAGCTAGCTATTTCTGAGAACAAGCTGCAGTGCAGTAAGATCTCCCTGCTCACTATAAACCACTAACACACATCTCAATTAAATTAAGGACACTTCACACAATCCAAAATCTGACTCAGTGCAAAATTTTGTTCATATTTTGAAAGTGGATCAAATCACTTTTGGTGGAGGTGGATAAGACTTTTTTCTCCAACATCACTGCCTTTTTGTGAACTTCTGGGTTTGCTATTTCTGGCTGGAAGCAGAAGTGGAAGACCTGTAAGGCAACAAAATCACCAGTTCTTGTGGTATCTTCAGAGGAGATTTCTTTCTGTAGGCAGGGGAGTCAAATATTGCCCTGCTTTCAACTCTCTGCATTTTTATGATATAGTGCAGCTGTAAACTAGTTCTGGGTACACTTTGCTACTCATCAATTTTGTCTGCTTTCTTTTAAATGCCACGATGAACTGTCAGGGAGCATTTGCAGCTTGTCTGGGATAGAGTATGGGGGAAAAAAATTAATGTAACTGTAAAAGCTGTATTTTCATTGTTTATATTTGTCACCTGAACCAGCTGTTGTCTGGTTCAGCAAGGTTATATCTCTCTTTTCACTACATCTTATTCACATTCATCTTGGTATGAGCAACTCAGTGAGACCACTTGTGTGGTTCTATTGTAAATGGTTACTGAAGAGACACATTGGAATCTTTCATGGATATTGTCGAGGAGATGTTCAATATGTGCTTCTTTCTTAACATACAGCAAAGGCCATTGTAGCTGAAAATACCTCAGTGTTGGTTTTAAGCATCTAGATCAATGGAATGATAGGAGCCTGACAGAAGGGCTGGTAAAGAAAGAACTTCCCAGGAAAACAGACAAGGCCACTCCATCTTAAGGCTGTAATTAGGGTGCAAGATCAGAGCTCCACCCTTCCTGACTTGCTATTCTCTTCAGTCTTAAGTAACTGGAATATCATGGCCAGTTCTAAGATGTATTTTTTCTGAGAATAGATTTGATAGTCTACTACTTCAGAATGAATGAACATACAAATCACACTCCCAGTGGCCTGGCGCAGTAATCACCACTTCAGGGATGGAGCTGGCAAGAAACCCTGTGCATCTCTGCCACGTGTGGTAACCACTTAATAAAGATATGAGGGAAAGATTCAGGAACAAATAAAATTGGACATGGATAGGAAGTAATGACCCTTGAGTGACAACTGAGGTGATGTGGATGAATATTAAATGTGAAGGGTCTGAATTATTCATTGAAGGTTCAAGGTAAAAGGGTTAACCTGATAACATCCTCTCACTGACACCTCACTCAGGGTAGAAATCCCAATTCTGTGATGCTTTTCCAACTTGGAGTCCCTCTGTGCATAGGGAGAGTTATGCTCCTTCCTACTGTTGGTAATTCATAGTGGACAAAGGTCATCTTGTGAGTGAGTGCTGGTCACTTTGCCACAAGCTGTACAGCTGCAGGAATATTCAGCCTCTGGGCTGTCATGGAGGCAGGCTGGGGGCAGGTTGGAAAATGTACCATGTATCAGAAGTAATGTGGCCAGCAGGATTAGGCAAAAGTTTGTGTCCCTGTACTTGGCACTGGTGAGGCTGCACCTTGAGCACGGTTTCCATTTCTGGGCCCATTGCTTGAAGAAAGGCACTGAGGTGCTGGAGTGTGTCTAGGGAAGGGCAATGGAGCTGGTGAAGGGCCTGGATAACGCCATGTAAGGAGCATCTGAGGGAGCTGTGGGTGTTTATCCTGGAGAAAAGGAGGCTCTGGGGGGACATAATCACTCTCTACAACTACCTGACATGAAGCAAGGTGGGGACCAGTCCCTTCTCCCTGCCAACCAGTGACAGGACAAGATGGCATAGCCACAAGCTATGAGAGGTTCAGCTTGGACATTGGGATGAGCTTCCTCATGGAAAAGGTTGTTAAAAATTGGAATTTACTGCCCAGGGAGATGATGGAGTCACCACCCCTGGAGATGTTCAAGTGATGAGTAGGCTTGGCACTAAGTGTCGTGGTCTAGCTGACAAGGCAGTAATCAGTTGAAGGTTGGACTCAATTTCAGGTGTCTTTTCCAACCTAAATGAGGCTGTGATTTTGTGTAGCTAATAGGCTCCTGGCCCTCCAGCTGTTATGACACATGTCCACACTACCTGACACCATGCATGTCACCTCCTCACCTGCCTGGCATGACAATCCCCTATTGTCCATCCCACTTCATTTAAAATTACATGGCATCAGAGGAAGATGAAATAATTTCCAGCTCTTTCTGCCCTGCTTATGCTGCTTCTGGCAGGACCTCATGCACAGTAGGATAAACACCATGAAGTCCTGTATGGTCAGCTAACCTGATGTCCCCTGAAAACAAGCCAGGTAGGCATAAGGGTGTGGGAGCATTCAGGAGGATGTCTGATCTGGGAAACTAACACAGAAATGTCAAGACTAGAACGTGATGAAATAAAAGGGTGCTCTGCAATGGTTTCACTGACAGCATCTTATCAAAAACCAGAGATTGTAAGAAACACAGATGTCATATGAGACTAGAGTTTGAGAGGTGACTACAAAGTTCCTCCTCATCTTTCTATTCCTGCTGTTTTATAGGATTTCTTTTGAATAGGTGTGGACAAAGGAACTCAAGGAGAATTGTTTTGAAGGTCAGTTTGTGGCCATTTGGCTAGACATTAAACAAAGACTCTGTAATCACAGACACTTCACAGCTGAGTGAAAAATAGAAATGGTGACCTAAATGGAGATCATTTAGGCATGGGATTGCTAAAATCACACCTCTCACTTTTGCCTCATATTCGTTTTGGCTACATAGAACCAAAAACTTCTGTCTGCATTCAGAGTTTGGCTCCTGAACCTCACTGATCCCATTATCTGTGAGCCAGAATGAGTAAACATTGTTGCCAGTAAGCAAAAGTAATTGCAGTGTTCAGTAATACATTCTGGAAATATAAAAAAATTCAGACACTTCTTATCATTATGTTACAGTGTTAAGGTAAATGTACCTCGACCAGGAAACACACACAGGAGAAAAAGGAAGAGTAGAGAAGAAGAGCAGAGGAGAACTGGAAGGAGTAGAAGGCAGAACAGGGAGGTAGCCAGCAGAAAAGGTTTAGTAGTACATATCACCTTCACAGAAAAGAAAGTTTGAGCAACTAAAAAGGTTGTTCCTCTAAAAAAACCTTTTCTTCAACACAAAAAAAAAATTGACATAGAAAATGTCTTTTTTTTTGTAGTTTGCACCACCATCAGCAGAAGTGGGAGATCAGGTTCATCATGAGCAAAGTTACTCTAGGAAGGTGAATAATTGATAATTGCAGATCAAACTAGATATCCAGATTTTGCACTGTCAAATTATTATGGTATGATTGAATCAATACCTGTACAGAACTTTGAAATTCTCCTCATTCTCTGATATTTTCTGTATTCTTCAAGAATATCTAGACAGTTGGTGCCTTGCTGCAAGGGCCTTTGGGTAAGGTAACATAACTTCAGGATGAAGCTGAGACAAACACTGACTGCTTCTGAATAAAAGCATCAACACAGGAGTCTGGCACATTAAACTACTGTGCCCTTTCTTAAGCCTTTCAGAGATTTACTTTAACTTTCTTGGCAATCTCTTAACCTGAAGAGAGTAGGATCCTCACCAACATGGAGAAGAACTGATGTGTACTTCTCCAATTCTTGCTACTGCAAACCTTAAATTTAATCAGTTGATTTTTAAATATAAACCTTTTCCTCTCACTGGCAGGTTCAGTTTCAACAGCTCCTTTACTGCCTTTCCTCAAAAAGATGCTCACTTACATCATCACAGCTTTAAATTTCTGACTGAAACAAGGAGCACTGATCAAAAGTACATTCCTGTTAAGTGAGGAAGATCAGACATCTCTGATGGTTCAGTGGACATACTAAGGGACTCTTACTAAGTTACTGCACTGAGATATTTCCAACACCCTACTATAGGCATCTTGGAGAGTAGTAATCTCAGAGCTATTAAGAACTGGGACAAAAAAAATCATGGAGATGGAGAAAAACTGAAAAATAAAGAAAATCTGATCTGTGCTGGAAGAAAATAGTGAAAATATGCTTAGTTTCTACATAATGAATGTGCTATAAACTGGTATGTGCACAGAGAGGCACTGACCTTAGAGACCTGTACAGATAAACATGCACTGAGGGAAAGTTAATCAAATTAACTGATCTTTAACCCAGCAATGTCAAAGTTTTCTTCTGACTTCAGTTTTCAGCCTCCTATTAACAGTTATTTATAAAGAAAAAAAGAGGAAAGGGTAAAGTCAACTGTGGAAAGAATTGCAGCAGTGGCAGAAAACCCTTAGTCCCCTCAGTTTTAATGTCTGTCTACCAGACTGGTTTTCACATGACACCTCTCTATAAATGAATCCTTCTGTACACTTAGATCATCAAACAGACCAAGAAGACTGCAAGGTGCCTGACACGCTTTTCTCAGGATTCAAATTAAAACACTGACTTGAGATTTTATTTTAAATAGTGCCCTACTTGCTTATTTTGCTGAAATCAGATGGTTGGGAACTTGCAGTCTATACACACTCTTGCTTAATGCAAATCGTACACTTTTGTCATAAAGGTTAACAGAGAGGCAGACATTTCTGATTCTAAGTTCTCATTTAAGTTTGAAATTAAAAGACTTCCCATTCTCCTCCACTTTGCAGGAACTACACACAGCACCACCTCTACTCTTCAAGCTGCAAAATTAGTACATCAGGGAATTGGGCTCTCTGCCTGACACTAATCAGTGAGTGTTTGGGTTTAACCATCCTTTCAAAGGATGATTCTTGCAGCTGTAGCAGCCTAGGTTGTACTTGACAGCTCTCCTTCCGCAAAACAGCAGCAGACAAATCCACGAGGCCAAGCACTGTTTAGTATCCCTTATTAGTTGAATAAGAACAATTCTCTGTTTTGGCACAAAGAGCAAAAATATTCGTTTAAACCTGATTACTGTTTGCCTAGTGGAAGGCTGTTTGGGGCACTCTAAATAAGGTCTGTCCCATTACATGCTGCCTGCCAAAACTGTAATTAGCCACTGTATATAGAAAAAAAAGGGGGAAAAACCCACAAAAACAGGTCTTTCTTTTTCCTCCTTTCAGTAACTTTCTTCCTATAAAACAGGTACTATCCTTCCCAGTCATCAACTACAGAAAACTTCCTGCAATGGCAAAAAGGTTTGAACTGCATAACTTAGAGAGACTGGGAAGAAAAAGGACAACTATGGTGAATTTCCACCCAAATAGCTATTATCACATTGCTATTATCAGTTATTAAAATCGCAACATGCAACATTTAATTTGCTCCTAACATTTGAAAATGTGAGAAAATTACAAGAAGAAATATAAGAGCTCTGTGTGTCCTCTTAGCCTATAGCTACCATCATGGAAGTCATGTGCCTTGACCAAAACCAGCTCCTGCTAATCTCCTATGATCCTACTCCTACTGCAATCTGGAAAATAAGGCCATAAAGACAGTCTGAAGAGCATTAGACCATGTCTTGCTTGCATTGGAACAGGAATATATTTAAATAAAAGCAGAAACTAATTATTTAAGACAAAATACAGTCATAATCACATAGTTGAACACTGATCATGTGTTATCTTTTAAATTTTCACTTTTTCCTGTTCAGTGACTTTTGACAAAAAACCAAAGTGATGAGAACTATTTTAAAATACATACATCTGAGCTTTAAACTCAATCATCTCAGGATTCAACCAATGAACATTTTTTTTTCTGTGACTTTGCATGATTTGCAGTGATTATCCTTAGACTATTGAGTGAGAATGGTGCTGTGTTTGGAGGGGTATTTTAATCTTTTCAGCCTTTGAAAGTGGAGCTGGTCAAGATTTCTTCAATATTCTCCTCTCTGCTGTCTTCCAAAATAGTGACTGTCCAAAAAAAGATTTATCCCCACTGGGACATAATTTTTGGGAGGAAGATCTCAGAGATTTGCCCTGCAATAATCTGTAACTTGGCGATCATTCACTGAAGTGGAAGAGACTTAGATTAAAATCAGCACACTGTATCAGGCACTAAGAAGATCTGAATGTGAATCTTCAACATCCCAAGTGAGTTCTGTAATGGAAGAATATGCTGGACTGTGGGGAGCATGTAAAGGAGTGTAGTAGTCACTGTGTGCTCTTATTCCTCCTTTCTTTTGATGAACAATATCTAGAAATTTTGGCTCAGTTTGGTGGAGATATTTTTCACAGATATCTTTTCATAATTGAACTTCTTTCTACCCTTCCCTATTTTCCCTTGGCAGTTTGGGTGGGGTCTTCTGATATTATTTATATTTGGCACACACACATTTCATTTTATCCAGAAAACTGTAAAAAGAAAAAGGAAGACCTTTGCTTTCTCAGAGCCCAAGAGCCCCAAGTGCTAACAGGTCCACTAAAATAATAAACACTCCACTAAAATAATTGTGGCATAATGGAGGTCAGAAGCCAGGCCTCTATATGCAAAAATAAAAAAGGAATAACATTGACTATTCCAGGGTGTGTGGGGAACACAATTTCATGTGCAATTGTAAGGTTATCAGGAGATCCTCAATCAAAATATGTTGTAATGTGTAGGTGAAAAATACACAAAGTCTTTCCACAGAACTGAACAGAACATGTTTAGACACCTGACGGCGTGATTTCACTGTAAAGGACCTAGTGTGTGTATATGTTACTTTAAGACCACATTTCCTCTCTTATTAGGGCCAGTGATCTCAGGAATACCATTTCCTCTGTGCCACATGGTGCACAGATATTGCGGTTTCTAGTATTTGTTGTAATCTGGGTGTCTGATTCAATTGTTTGGCTATCTTTGGAGGGTGAATGTGATAAAGAGTGGGACCATAACCCAATCTTAAAAGCAATGGGAAATAAAGAACGGGCCCTGCTATAATATATTTTTGGATAGCTTTGGATGACTATTTCATAGAAAACTATTCTCCTAACCTCCACTCCTCCTCTATCTGTGCAGATGTGCTATGGGTGATACTGGGGGTTTCTGTATCTACCGAGGTGTAAAAGAGCACAAGGACAAATGTAGAAACACTAACCCATCCCATCCTCTCCCATGACTGTCTGCAGCTCAGCTCTACCTCTGACTCAAAGCATCTTGTCCTTACTTAGGAGAAACTCATGTCTAGCCAGGTCTCCTGGACCACATGGGTGAAATTTTATTGTCACCTGGGTGCTGAGTGCTCCCCTTCCATGTGTGACATGTCTTGTGGGTACCTTTGGTCTTGAGCAGAGATTTCACCCAACACTCAGTGAGCAATGGCTGAGTCCAAGTTATGAAGCAAGAAGAGCTTCCCTGCCATGCCCAGTGCACTCACTGATGCTCCCTCTGTGCATCTGAACTGCTCTTGGCTGGAGGGTAGGGAACACAGTGAAGGGAAAGCTGGGTGTATGCTGTATTGCATGCTCCTAAATTTCTTTCTTGGAAATTTATGCATAATGATCCTGATATACACTTGAGACCAACTATTATGTATGCTGCAGAGAGGGTTTGCATGCTGTGAGAGACTGAAGTATTAATGGTTAATCACTCAAAACAACCTCCCATTTGTGGAGCTGGCAGGGTGCTTTGCTGAGGCCAGGCTTGCACCCCTGCAGGAGAAGAGGTGAGATTTTGTGTGTGTGGTGGCAAAGCCTCTCATCTGCATGAAACAGAGGAGGTTAATACCTGCCACCAAAGCAGGGCTTTGAGACAGAGAAGGGGCAGATCTCAAAGGGGAGTCAATGCTTTTTATCAAGGCACTTGTCCTCCCTTACACCCATTAACCATCCCCAGGAAGGTCACATTCACATGGGACATTCAGGTTCACACGTAGGCCTGAACATCCCTTTTGATGGCACATCAGTGTTTCACTCTAACCCACCCCAGGTGACATTTTAACTAGAACCTGGGTTACCCTCACCTTCAGGGCCAGTTCCTAACATGCACCCACTATGTTTAATGAGTCAAGGACATGATGCATTGAACACAGACCATCTGCACTATGCTTACGTTCAGCAGCCATCAGCAGGGAGTTTTCAAGGAGGAAAAAGAAAGACACGTAGCAAAAAAAGGAACATTAAATAGCCTAATGATGAACATTTCCGTGGTTAAAAAATATGGCAGCATCACATTCCCTCTTACGGGCTTTCTCCAACATGGCCTTGGCAACCATTGATCACTTTTCCTCTTTTTAAAGAATTAAAAAAACATCAAGTAAGATATGGTAAATACCAAAGGGCAATCTTATGATACTATCCACATAAAAAACAGAAAAATAAAACAATTTTTGCTGTCCTCAGTTAAAAACAGGGGAGGAAAAAGAGGTGACAGGCATGTTCCCAGTGAGATATAAAAGGAGGCTTTCAGGCCAGTCAGAGGCTGGGTTCACACAATACTGTCAAGGTCCCAGATTTATTCTTGACAGCATTAGTGCCAAGACCACTATTTATGTTGCTTTAATCAGTCACACTTTTAAAATCACCTATGCTCAGCATTTATATCAATGAGGTGATAATATTGCTGTCAGGCACCAATATCGATAGTTGTGTCATAATCTAAACTCTTTTAATCTTCTCCTATGCTTGTATTAATGAATCTGCAAGCCAACAACTACTACTACAACAACAACAAAAAAATAAGGATGGTTCTGATTATGACAAGTGACCATGAAGGAGAAAAGAAAAATCCAGCCTTTTTTTTGCTCTTTGCAAACTATTTTAATTTGCCTTTAGCCTTCTCTTTTTCTGTCTGACTTTGAAGGCATTGTCAGCACATCCTACTGATTTTCTCACAGGCTACTTACGTCTCTGAAAATATTTTTAGGGTCTATGAAAGTGTAAGGCAGGTAACCTCTTCCCTCAGTGGCTGGGGAGAGCAAAATAGGGAGGAAGAGAGAGGGAAAAAAAAACCCTTGGTCTAATTCTGGTATGGGGAGGTATTATCGTGCTTTTCCTTTGTCCTTTTTTCTTTTTTTTTTTTTTTTTTTTCTGAGCCCACCCTTATAGCTGTCAGCCTCAGTTCTTTTTCTATTGTAAATAAAGTCTTTCTTGGGTTATAGCTTTAAGCAATTTTTTAAATTAAAATTCAATTCAAATATGAAAGTCAAAGAAACTTTCAAAGCAAAATCTACAAACTGATTCACTCAAAGGGTGTGTTTTCATTGCCATAGCTACAGATTACTATAAAGAAACTCGAACCAGACCTTTGACACCCAAGAAGGTCAAAAGTCCTTTCTGCCTATGATAGGACCCTTTTGACAACTTCCTGTATAATTTGACTGTTATTTGCGTGTCTGGTCGCCGTCTGACCCCGAAGTCCGGAAAAAATTGAGAGGCAGCATATATCTCTCTTTCATATGTACCTCAAAAAGGGCATTTTTAATTACATTTTGGTGAGAAACCTACACATACAGGCTGACTCAGGCAGCAGCTGGGGAAGGCCCTGGACTTGTAGGTTAAGGATCAGCTTGCCTCATGTACCGTAGCTCAGTGCATATGAGCTGCTCTGTGCTGTTATCTCCACAGCAAAAACGGATGTGTTTCACAGGTTACACAGATTTCAAACTTTACAGCACTTGCCCCAGTGCTACAAGCTAAAATTGGAATTACACTGCTTTGCCTTGAAATCTGTGCGTTTCATATGCTTCCAATTTAAAGCCCATTGTGCTTGTGGGGCCTTAGTGTGCCTGAGACATTTTAAAGTTCCAACCCCAGTTCTTTATTGTAACTGAATCCATGACCTCACCCTGAAGAAAACCTAAAGTGATAGCCCAAAGGGATCCAAGGCAACCTTGCCATGTTTCCACACTGGGTATTTGGTGTTTGGGGCATGTTGCAAGGCAACACAGCTTCAAAGCAGACAAAAGTTTAATGCAGCAAGATCAGTACTGTCCGGTTGTTCCTCCTTCCTCTTCTGCCCAGCACTGAGCACACCTGGTGAAAACAATGGAAGACTCCAACACCTTGATCACAGCGTGTTGTAGCTTTTCCCAAAAGGGTGATGTTCCTACACTCTGCATCCTGTAATTTGACTTGTCAAAAGGAATCAAACAGTGGTCTGTCATGCTCAGCATGGTGTTTCCAAGGGCTGCCTGCTGCCTTGGAAGTTACAGATAGCTAAGCAGTGGCAGTCTATGGGCTGCCCCTTCCCACGTGCAGGTAGTGCTGTGTGAGCAGGAAGGAGAACCAGGTATCCAGAGACATGGTGAGGGCTGTGAAGGTAACCAGCCAAACAGCACAGACAACATGAGATGATTCTTGCAGGGATGTGAAAAGTTTGGCAAAAATAACAACAGGTAAACACTCAAAATAGCTTCAAGTTTGGGAAGGTGTCTGTACCACTTTGAGAAAAGTGATTTATTCTCTCATACTGTAGAGATGCAGTGCTGACCCTTATCTTTTTACCTTGAGAGGGCTGTTTACCTCTGTATTTGAAGTTTTGGATTCTAAAGCTGTGAAAGACAACATAACAGAC
The DNA here is from genome assembly GCA_013396995.1 of Dicaeum eximium. NCBI lineage: Eukaryota > Metazoa > Chordata > Aves > Passeriformes > Dicaeidae > Dicaeum > Dicaeum eximium. The sequence continues at coordinate 902,835 of VWZP01002662.1, forward strand.
AAACACGTTTTCATGAATAATGGCCTTTCCCATGCATTCCTTTGACCCCTTCACTTTCCATAGGGAGAGCTACTTTTTGTGTCAGAAATCTATGCAAATTGGATGCTGAGACTAGCTGTGTCAAGCCCCTAATGTGTCTCCTTATGGACAATATACGTATCCATAGAGGAGAGGGGTGTTTAAACATGCAGCTACTGGACAAAAGGAACAGACTCATCTTCTGTTGCAGACACAGACACATCAAGCATCCCTGAAAACATTGTGAGGGGCATGATAGATCAGTGGTTTGATTCCTTGTGTTAAATCCCATCTCAGGGTGCAGAATGAAGAGACACAACATAGCCAGCCTTCTGCTCAAAAGATTGCTAGGGATAGAAGAGATATGTATGCATAAATTAAAGAGGGATGGAAGTGGAGAAAAATTCCAAAATAGTGCTTCTGTTCACTAGTATTAACTACAAACCACTGGGTTAAAACTGTTAAAATTATACAGGAAAGAAAAAAAAAAAAAAAAGAAAAGCTGTGTTTTTATGTGTTATTTTTTCATCCAGTTAACGATGCACTTCAGTTCCCTCAGAAATAGACACGCTTGAATCAATAAAGAACTAACTGAACACAATCTATCTAAAAGGCACTGTGTGTGCATCAATCCTGATGCATGATGGCACAGAGAGCTCTGCTTCTGGATGCCGGGCTGAGGAGCCCAGGACATTGCTGTTATTTATTGATACCTGACCTCTTTGGATCAATGGGGCTGCAGAGGTTTTGGAAGGCAAGCAGCAGGAGCCTCACAGCAGGGCTATGGCTGGACTAAACAGTGCCAGGTAGGCATCAGACCCTTGCTTTGTGGGTAACATCATGGCATAATATGGGGGACAAGATGTCACAGGAGGCCCCAAAATCTGGCTATGCTGTGATGGGTGGTATCAAGACAGGACAAAGAGGGGAGAACTAGACCCATATTGAGATATTACCTCTTATCAAGTGGGCCAAGATCATGGGGGTGTGCTTTTATTGGTAAAAAGTAGTGACATTTCTTTTGTGGAAGGTGAAAAGGGTTTTTTTTTTTTTTTTTTTTTTTTTTTTTTTTTTTTGTTTTGTTTTGTTTTGGTTTGGTTTGGTTTGGTTTGGTTTGGGTTTTTTGTTGTTTTTGTTTGTTTTTTTTTTTTAACTTTGAATGGAAAAAAACTATCAGAGCAACTTTTGAGTTCAGCCCAGAGGGAGTGCCCCTCTATCCAGACTATGTATTAGTGGGGACATGAAGGTGTTTGTAGCGCTAATTCCCTGCCTGACCATTCCTTTGGGTGCAACTGGCCTCGAGCAAGAAGAAAAAGGAGAAAAATTAGAGAAATGTAAATAAGGAAGATAACTTGCCATTTGTCACTTGAAAGTCCTTATTTCATGGCCTGTTCCCTGTACTCCTGGAATTTTGTGTCATTATCTCCTGTTAAAAGGATTCAAATGACATTATTTGCATGGAAACTTGCATACAAATGATGTCGTCTGTGCCACAAAGTTGCATTACAATGAAGGGAATGATGACTGTGTCACATGTACGTGACATTCTTTGTGTCATTAAATTTAAAGTCAATGCTGGCAGTTATAAACCACTCACGTCTCAAGCAAATACATCACTTCTGATCTGAAATGAATATTTTAAAATGCCAACTCCAGCTGCATCAAACAGCAATAACCTGCAATGTCATCTTAAAAAAAAAAGGAGGCGAAGACTCTAAACAAAGGTGGACTTATGAGATTGTATGATACACCACAAAGGAAAATATTTTAATAAGCTATAATAATTTCCAGGCAAACAGAACTCTTTGCTTCATGGTTAGGCACTAGAAATGTTTTTAAAGTCCATTCAATATCATGTGTGCTTTTAGAAACACTTATGCTCATAGAAAGCTTCAGGAGTGTTAATTTTCAGGCAGAGTAGATGAATTGTGGAGCATGTTCCACAGCACAGGCCTCTCTGTGTGTTGTTACCTTCCATTTCCTCGCCACAGTCTGACACTGACAACAGGCCAAGCCTTTGAAAGATCTCCAAACTCTTCCAAAGAGTCAAGGGCAAATGATGACAGGGAAGGCTCAAGCAGTTATCACTGTCAGAATGAATGAGAAAAGAGGAGGGACAGTAGGTGGATTAGGAAAGGTTTCACACTACTGCGATGATCAGAGGCACAGAGCAATGAGAGCCAGACAAGTAAGTACATAGAGGGATCTGCTCTCTGATTGATGCATTGTTTGTGCAGGGCAGCACAAGGCAAGGGATGGTCACCGTGGCTTTGCAGGAGCAGTGGTAATTGTGCCCACAGCCACCTGCACTGACCCTGCTGGTTCAGAGCCAGCTTCTGCCATTTTTCACCGATACAAAGAAATGCTCTGTAGCACTTCCTTTAGAAAGTTATTGTTTTAACAATAAAACACGCTGTGCAGTGCTCAAAAGGTTTAAAAAACTCAGTTAAATAGAGAAGATCAGGCATCTAAATACCTCAAAGGTGCTCAGTGTCTGGCTAAGCTGTTTTGCAGTTTAACCTCTCCCTGCTTGTCCCCCAGCCCCATGCACACTCACACACAAACACAGACCCCTCTGAAAGAAAAAGTTTCTCTGAAGAGTGTGTCTGCATAGGTCCAGCAAGGGAACAAGCAGAGAGAAAAATCGCTGTGCATGGGTCACTTTTCTCTTATTGATACCATTTCAAATCTAATTGAAACATTCTTTGGAGAAAGCTGTGCTACCCATCACTTCAGCTTTGATATGGCTTTTTAATCAGAGGACATTGTTATTTCATAATGAACATGGAAAACATTTGAAACATTTTCTAAATGGAGTAAATTACTTCTGACCGCAGCCAAAAGACCACATTAAAAGGAGTTCAGTGGAATTCACTCTTTACAATCTTGGTTTGAAACACTGGTGCACATGTGGAATATGCTAAGATGGGCCTACTCAATGCAAAGGTTTAAGCGATGAGCTGATTTAAAAACAGAACAAGTTCAGCTGCACTCACTGGTGAAACCCTGTCATGCTCCAGGGAGGTTTGATGCCACTGTGGGCCTGCCCCACAGGTGACAATGACTGCTGCCATCCCATCAGATTGAGACTGGGCAGAGCTTGCACAGCTCTCATGAAAGCCAGACCAGAGCGAACACAGCAATCTGATCACAGCAGGGAGCTAAAATGTGGCAACCAGATTAATGCTCCATCGCCTGTCTCTTGGTTTAGGACCAGAGCAGTGGTTGGGGGGGTGGACTCAGAGCTCTTCCACTGCCTGCCCTTTCCCTGTTCCTCCAAGGCAGTGACTGATTTCACTCCCCACTGCCATCCTGCAAGCTGTCACAGTGCAAGTAAACCACACACGGGAAGAAAGGCAAGTTTGCTTTTTTGTTGATTGTGCACTGGGGATTGTAAATGAGCCCTTAATGTCTACCTCATTTTATATTTTAGGATGTATTTCTTTCTTGTAAGAGCACAGAATAAAAGATTAAAAGCAGGATGTGACTGAAATGATGCATTGGGTCAAAGTCCTTTCATCCTTTTGCCCTAGTCTGTCTAACATTTTCTCAAATCCATTCTACCCAGGTACATTGAATTACAAAAGTGACCAGAAATAAATCATACTAAATTACATATCTATATATACATGTATATATANTAAACCACAGAATTTATTAAATTAAGGTGATTGGATCTAAGACAGCTGATGCCCAAAGTAGGTGTAACAGTGTTTTAGAGGAATTCAATGAAATCTTAATTGTTTACTTTATAACAAGCAGACATTGGTGAGATACAGTGCCTGTGAAGTGACAGAAGAAATGTTTTGGCTGCTCTTTGATGTAGAGTTCAGCTGTTCTGGTTTGTAAATATAACTGAACGAAAGGATATTGTACTCAACCCACTTCAATCAAGCAAGGCTGTGGCGCCTAAACTGCCGTTCTTCCATTGCTGAGGCTGCTGCTCAGAACAAAGGCATAAAGAAAGTGAGAGAGACAGAGGGAAAAGGGGTGGTAGAGAGAAAGACGCTTCTGCATCTTTAACAATTAGCAAAGAACTGCAGTGTTTGGCCTGGAAATTATGGTACATATGCTGTCCACTTGTTCTGGACCACTGTATCGTGAGAACATGAAAACATTCATCATCCACAGATGTCCGCCAGGCCCAGGTGACTGAAAATTCAATGCACAGGCTTCTCACAATGGGTCGAATGCTAATTGGGTGGCTTGGGGAGATTAGAGTAGCCCTGGAGCTATTCTCTATCTGCAAAAGTCTCACAGACAATAGGGAAGTCAACACTGTCTTTCTAAAGCTCTGCTTAACTGATGCTTATCAGAAAAATTAGGACAAGTAAATACATAAAAAAAAATACTGCCAGTTCCTCTCTGTTTTCCTTTCCCAGTTGTGAGCTAGCTGGTTATTGCCTTTCCCTTTCCCTTCCTGCATGACTTCCTAGAAATAGGAAATAGGAGAAGGGAGGGGAGATTGAGAGCAGGTGGGAGAAGAGAAATTGTATATGAACTATATCAGGAAATGAGAATGGGTGCTGAGAAGCATATTTAGCCTAGTGAATACTTCAGAAATGGAAGTAGGTTTTCTCAGTGCACTGTCTAAAAAAAAAAAGGGTGTTTATTTAAAGTTAAATGAGAATCAGGGCAGTTTCAGAGATGGGCTTTAAATCCATGAAAGTAGATTTTGCTCCCGTGTTTGCTTTTGTCTTGTGGGTCCTTAGAAAAACTTTGTTTCTGCAAGTGTGAAACAGGTCAGATTTTCCAGATCCAAGCTCTGCAGTGCTCTCTGAGCTCTATGGATGTATTTTTCCTTCCACAGAACAAAGACCTGCATCACTGGAGATCTGCTGCTGTGTGGTGGGGTGCTGCAGGCTTGGATTATTTCAAAAGATCGGTCAACTCTGACACATCTTCTCAAGTTTATTTCCTAATGCTAAATGCTTGACTTATAAGACTGCACTTTTCAGGGTTGTGCAGACATGGGCAGCATGTGGGACATAATATACACCTCAGCTAAGTCCTCTTTCTTTGACAGGGATTTGCTAGGCAGAGTCTACATTTCCATAAGTGGTCTACCACAGTGGCGAATCGAGCTTGATGAATTTAATATTAATTTCTCTGTGAGGGTACTGGTGTGTAATTATGAGATGAGTAAGAGTGTGCTGACTTTAGCCTTTTTTCATTCATCTTCAGCATTTGGTTAGGGAGAAATCTGTGTGTGCTAAGTGAGACTGTGAGTTACTACCTTGCTATCTTGTGTTTATGAAGAAACTTTCAGCACAATTGAGTGTGGGATAGTTTGTTCTACTTACAAAGAGAAGCATAAAGCACTTTTGCTCAGGCACTTTTGTCTTTCAGTGTGGGGCATACTAAAGAGTGAAATATATAGTGTATCTACTCAGTCATGTAGGATTTTTTCTTTGGAGAGGCAAACCCTACACTTGTATGGGTTTCACCCCAGTATCACCCAGGTTGAAACTTTGAATCTTAGCAAAGACATCTTGAAACGCTGATGAGGTTAGCTGAAAAGTCTGCCAGCATCAGCTAATCTTTTGTGGAATCTGGACCAGTTTCCAGCAAGAAAAACAGAAAAAACCCAAACGGGGTGAATTCCCCTTGCCTTCAGGCTTCATTATGAAAGTTCTGCAGAGCTCGAGGAACTATGTATTTTATTATTCTCTCAAATCTGCCCTTTCTAAATCACCTTATTCTGATTTAACTGCAAAAGGCATTACTATTTTGGGTTCTTCCTATGTTAAAACTGAAGCAGTAAGCTAGGGACTTTCATAAGAGACCGTTCTGAAATGTCAACAGATGGCTTGCTAATCATGTTAAAAAAATACCCATTCCTTTTCTAAAATGGCATTTTTTTCAGTAAGTAAATCAGAAAGGAATGTTTATGATATAAAACATATTACTCACAACGTCTTTTAATTATCATACTTAATCATCAAGGTCAGGATGATAATTGTTTCTAAAAATTAACACCTCATTTTTCTGAGATGCTTACCAAAATATACGGTCAGAAATATGAATTACTAGTCTGGAACTCAGTTAGGAAAATGCATCTTCTGTTCACTAAACCAAATGTATACTTAAATACCATGAAGCCCTTTAAAACTAAATACCTATTTAAGGCACAGTCTAATTAGTCCACTCGCTGCCTAGTAAAAGCATACAGTACCATATGCCCTAGAATAGGGTGCCATGTGGGTGTTCAGCAATGACACATATTTGCAAGTACTTTATTATGAGATAACGCAGTGCCATTAATATATCTTAAACATGAATGTTTTTTTGTAACCTATTGGAGACAACTATGGTTGGCAGTTAACACAAACTACCATGATATCTTGGCAGCAACTGCACTCCATTTTTAGAGGGATGAGCAATTCATACGGACCACCACCTTATATCATTCATGCTACTCCACAGCAGCATTTTAAACGTGTTCAGACTGTTCAAGCCATATCTTCTGCCTGGAGACGTGTTCTTGCTTGCTTGCTTGCTTTCCTTTTTCTTCTTGGTCTCAGACCAGTCCTTTTCTGGAGGTTGTTTTGAAGTGATAACAGCCTATATTATAAATAGCAGGGTTCAATGCAATTATTTCTTTTCCTTAATGAAATCCTTTATTAGTATCTCCAAGCAGCAAACAACATACAGACTAAGGCTCTGTGTTCCACTGTTTTTAAATCCAGGAGGAAAATTATGAAAATCTTGCTTTCTGGTCACCCAACTGTGGTTCTTTGGGCCTCTTAGTCAAATGCCTTAGTTTTAGGCCGTCCTGCAGGGAGCAGGGAGTTGAACTCCAATAAAAGTTTAGTCTCATTATTATGTGAGTCATTATTAACTTGTCTTAATTTTTTTTCAGATGCTTGCAGCCAGTTCTGTGTGTTCTGATTAAGTTTTAAGAACTCTGCTTCCACCTGTTCTCTAGACAATGTGCAACCTTACTGCAGATTCATTTGTACACTGAGATCCCACACTGAAAAATAATGTTCTGTCATTTTTTTCCACCATTTACAATAATTTCCAGTAGATGCTGTTCAATTAAGAAGATTCACTATCACAAATAAAACCAAACCTGCATGCACATTTTTTGAGATAATCACACTGCACAGTATAAAATGAAACAATATAAGAAAAGTCTTTATATGAAGCAGCTGCTTACAGGAAACATGATGTGTAATCTTTGGCCATATCAGAATTTCAGCTCAAGTTAGATTCACTCAAGGAGTAAGTGTGTGGGAGAGAGAGATGACAGAGAGACACCCTATACTTCCAGTTCTCATTTATCACAGAAATGAATGTAATGTAAAACCTTCTACAGTTCCAGAAAATATTAATGAAGAAGTAAAGAGTAGGAACATGGTTTTAAGGCTTGGTGCACATATTGTTTTCAACAGAAGAGTAATATTCTAGAAAAAACACTAGAACCCACAAATGCAATAAAACACCATGTTTTTCTGGTGATTAAATAATATTTTATTGGTGAAAAATCTGGTGCTACACAGGCAATGGAGTAAGAACTGCACTGGAGAATACTGATGTCAGTGGAAGCATTTGCATGTATTCCCTTGGTTTTGTAATCCAGGTAAAATCACAGAGATATCACGGATTTAATCTTAATTCAGATTTCACATTTACTATCTCTGACTATGGACTTCAGTGAAGTGATTCTATTTTTATATATTTATATATGTATGTGGGAGCAATATATATGTATGATGGAGCAATCACACCAGGAAAAAGTTTCCAGCTGAGGAAGGTGGATATCTCTAGGAGCAGGAAGTGTTGCCAGTCTCTTGCCAGTTGGTCCTATTGCCACAAATAACAGTGCAGACCAAACCCTGATTGTGACATTTGCTTCCAGGCTTTTTTCCTGCAGCTCTTGGAAGAATGTCACTGAAGATTCAAGCCTGTGGGGCTTGTTTCTAAAATGGAAACAGCAAAACTGAGTGATGGAAATACCTTACTGCTTTCAATCATGCTAGCTTTTATCCTGTTGGGTATTGTACAGGCACTGGTATTTACTGTATACTAGCATATGGTAATACTATATAGTACATAGTATTTAGTATATACAAAAACAAACACTCAGTGATAGTGACTTACTTGATAAGGCAGCTAGAACACTGGATTTTATTCCAAGCTCTTTTGTCAACACACTTGTGTGAACTAAACCACTTATTTTTATTTGACCCCAAAAACAGTCTATAAGATAAAATCTCCCATAAGAAAGTTCTATCTTTCACAAAAGATGTGGATAGCACCTCTCACACTAGAGTTGTGATTTCAGTCATGGTCTCTGTGTGCTCTGCTGACTGAAAACTAATTAATAGTATTGAGTTTGATATTTTCACATAGTTTAAAGGTTAGAAACTTTTTACCCTAAATACACAGTTGAGCATTTTGGTGTCATTTTTTAAAACAGAAGTTCAGCAGTGATCCTCAAGCTTTTCTATTCCTATTAAAAAAAAAAAGATTTAAAAATGTATGTAGAAAATTATAACTTGATCTTAAATATATTCCATTGTGACAGGAGGACAGATATCAGTGTCTTTTTGTTATGTGAGTTATTGAAGTTTGACATCCTTTGAGGAATATTTTTCATAACCCACTGTTTGCTACTCTGTCTATCCAATTATTTAGAACAAGCAATCTGTCATTTTATTGTTTCCTTCCAATTATATAACTTTGGTGACAGTCATGGCAGAGTATCCTCTGCAAGTAAAACCAAATCTCACTGTGGATTCCAATTCCAAGGGCTGCAGAGTGTGTACATGTGCATGCATTGTGTGGAAATGGATTGGAGGTGGAAATATTAAGACAACAGTTGGTGAGTGTGGTTTAAAAAATAACTGCTTGTACACACTGAAGAAGGTCCAAAAGGGAAACAAAATGTATTTTTCTCATTCTCAGTTTTCAAAACCAGAATAATTATAACCCATACAGGTAGTGGATGCCCTACTGCAAACAGCGAAGTGATGACCACAGTCTCTCTCACAGAATTATACAGCAGTTCATGTATGTAGCCTCAAAAATGCTATGAAAAGAAAATATTTAGGTTTTAGGGTGATCATTATGTCTATCTGTCTGTCTGGGATATTAACCTGTGAAGAAAGCCATGAAAAGGGCCAATCCCTTGGAGCTTGTATCAGATCAGTAATTTTAAAAAAGGGAGGTACAAACAGGTTCCTCAGTGGCCGCATGTTGCTCCCTTCAACCTCAAAAGCGCAAGGTGCCAAGGGTGAAGCTCACTCTGTCATTTTCATTTAGTGACTGGTAGAGTCAGACTGGAAATTTTCAGACTTATGTACTGAATGTGAAGCTAGAAGCAAGTCGCTAGGTTGTGCTGCCTTTGTTGGCAGCAGAGGGAAGGCGAAAGCGTTCAGGCGGCAGTTGGGTCCAACCCCGGTTAGCTCGGCAGAAAGGAGAGAACAGCAGTGAAGCTGAGAAGAAACAGCATGCAAACAGCTGCAGTGTGAGATAGAATAAGTGAGTGTCAGTGGTGTTAGATGGTAGAGCTGTATGAACACTTTCACACTCAAAGCAAAATTGTCAAGTTATCGTGTCCAATTGGGCATGGATTTCTTATTATATCACTGCGGTGCCACAAGCTGTACTGGTTGCAGAGTCACAGAACCCTTAATTTAAAGAAAAAGGGGAGAAAAAAAGGGAATTAATAAAATTGTTGGTTTTATTTTAGATGTTTGAAGAAAAATTGCACTCTACTCTAAACCTATTTTGAACAAAATTATGTAAGCATATGCTTATGCCATAGTGAAGTCATGCTAAAATGCTTTGTTGATTTTGGCTTGTTTCAACCATTTAAGCTGAAGTTGCTTTCATACAGTATTTTTATTTTTTTTCCCTTTTTCTGCTGTCTGAACATTCAGTGTGTTTCAGAGTCAGCACTGGCCAAGACAGTTCTTTTGTGTATCTTACTTACATTTATAATTTGTGAAGATATTGAAGCTTTTGAGGGCACTTCAGCAGGAGCTGATGGAATGATCAGAGAAAGTTTTAATGATTACAGGCCCTGTGAGGGAGCTGACCTTTTTCAACTTCACAGGAATTTTTCCGATCATTATGCAAACTTTATTAAGAATCAAAAGGTTTTATCGATGATTTGGAGTTGATTTCCCTAATCTGAGAATATATTGGACCAGTATTTCTGCTAGATGTTGCTCTTGCTTTGCCTGTGTACATCAGACATTTTCTAACAGGGTGAGAAAACTTATAAACTGTTTATAATTCCATTTATACCATATTTCAGGAAGATTTTGATGTAGCTTTAAAAGTGGTTCAGTCCTCCAGTGTAAGTATTTAAAAATATTCAGTGCCTTTCCCCCCCCACCCCCTTTTTTCTTGCTGCTATTTGAGGTGTGCAGCTGGGGTCTCAATATTAGAATGCTGTTGTCCTGATATGTAGATGAAAGATGTAGTCTTTATATATGAAAAAATGTAGTGTCCCATTAACATGGACAACTAGGTCAACATGCCCACAACTTGTTACAGATATTTGTGTCATTTTACAAAATAATTGAAGCTAGAAAATAAATCATAGCTGTTAAATCAAATAGAACCCAGGAGACTCCTGAACCATGATGGTGTCCCAGACCACCAAACATTACTTTGAATGAGATGTGAGGAACAAAAAGCTAGAAAATTTTGGGAACATAACATTTTGAAAAACAGCAAGGAGGGATTGTTATTTGCAGTAACCTGTAAGAAGTACCAGCAGGAGAAGCACAGTGGGTATTACTTTGCAAATGAGCCCATCATCAAGTCCAGTGGTTTCCCAAATTTCCACATGTTTTGCTATTGCTCCTCCTTGTTCCTCCAGCTTCTTATGCTGAAATAGAGCCCTGCATCACTAATTCTAAATAATAAAATGAGCTGAGACTATATCTAAACCCAGTCTAAGTGCTTTTAAGCCAATGTAGCTATGAGTACGATTTTTGCTGGCTATTACTTAACCTTTTTTTTTTTTTTTTTTGAGACTGATTCTTCTGCTTTTGAACATGGTAGTAGGTATGAGAATAAATTTATCATCATGTTAAGAATGGCACTAATTTCTATCCAAGCCAACCTACAAGTCAGGGCTGTTACAGAAAACCTTAACACTGGCTACATTGAACTTGGGCCAGGGATCAGTAGAAAACAGGACATTTCTCAGATCTCCTACATACCCAAATCAAAACAAAATGCGAGCCTCACTCTAGTTAAAAGAACTCTGACTGGAAATTCTCCATACAGCATGGATTTGCATGCTGGATGTAAATTTTCTAGGATGTTTTCCAGAAATCTGCATTTAGATAGAAGTATTTTACAATGCCCTAAGATTTTATATGTATTTTGATCTTTATTTTCCATTTTCATTTGTCTGTGTGTGCTGCAAATACATAAAAAGAAAAAAGTGGGGTTTATTTGACTGTTTTGGATACAAAGAATCCAGAACAAATTCCAGTATATTAAAAAAACTGTGAAAAAAAATCCTTCTTTAAATCCTGAGCCCATATGAACGAAATATTTGTGATCCTTCAGCCAAAGGGTTGGGAAGGTTTCTTGAGGACCCAATTCACTAAACCTTAAACAATATAAACTTGGCTTTTTCTTTCATCCACAAGAGAAATAAAACCAAAACCAATTGCAAAACAGAATAGTTTGGGAGATACTTAGTTAATGCACTTGTCTTTTATATTCAAACTCATACTACTTGTTTCTTACACTTTTACACACATTTGGAAAGCTACCTACCTCTCTGCAGCAACACATTTTTTAAAGCAGCAACACATTTTTTAATTCAGAAAAAAAAAAAAAATTGACCTTGTCAGATTTTTTAAGGCACTAACTCTATTCCCTTGCAATTAGGTTTTCCATGATATTATAAATATTTATCTTGCATTTTTATTCCAGGCCATTCTTTTTCTCCAGACCATTCCAGGCCGTGCTTCACTGTGTGTTTCTTTGGCCTGCTCCACACAAATTTCCCGTTGCCAGAGAAGCCTCAGAATTTATTTTCAATTCTGGAACTCTTCTGTCTTTAGCTATCAATCTTTTGAGGTGCTGTGTAGTTTATGATACGACAATGATTTTAAACCCAGTGAGTGGCACAAGTGATCCACATCACAGCTTGTATCTCTGCACAGAGCAATCAATAGCAGTGCCTCAACTCTGGGGGCAGGCACAGGCCTCCTCTGTAGTGCCACAACAAGGAACAAAATTCAGCATGCCTTTTTCAGGGAGAAAAGCCATGGGCTGTCTATAAAACCAGTAGGTTAGGTCTAGACTAGCAGCCACGTTCCCTGACCTCTACACAAAGAGAACATTTCCCAGAGACTTGTACCACTTTCTTGCAAAACAAAATATAAGTTTTTTCATAAAGGAAGTGGGTATACTATACTTTTGCCCTCAGAGAAAAAAAATCAAATCAACCTATTGAGTGGTTTTGTAGGTCAAAAAAAATATGGACCTTCTCTTTCAAAATTATTGGTACATTTCTTCTTGGAAATAAATATTCCCCTCTTGTCTTCTTGTATTCATGACTTCATAGAACAATCTGTGGATATCTCTGAGCATATCAGAACTATTTGGCCACTCAAACAACATTTTTTACATGCTAAAGGTGAGGGCTCAGAGTGGGAAGTTGAGTATAGAGATCTGTTCTGTTTTGCCATAATCTCCATTTCCAACCTCAGTCACTGACAGCAGTTTTGCAATGCAAGCTGAACAAGATAATTTATTCATTATAAAGCACTGTAAATCTGTACTGAATATATTCCTGGAAAGTCTAAGACTGGTTAAAGCACATATATTCCTCTGTGTGTGGCAAGTGAAACCATTTTTAATAGCATTAGGGGCTCTAACCTGGAAGGTGCTAAGTATTTTCAGCAATGTGTTTTGAGCCTTTCAGTCTAAGGATGATTGACAGCTCTTAGGATCAGGCCTTCATTTTTCACCTAATAAATGAAAAAATGCAACAGTTTAATTTGAAATGACTTTGCCATAAACTTATTTCTCTTTCATTATCGGTTGGATATCAGTAGGATTAAATGTTCTGACTACAGAAAAAGAAATCCCCCTGAATGTAAGGTTTTAAATGCCCCTTCAAACAATGATCAGATGTGGAAAGTTGAGATCTGTTTTCAGTGTGTGGCAGACTGGCAGCAACTGGACCTGGCTTAGAATTTCTGCCTTCACTAACAGAATTTTGTTAGTAAGTCTGCCAAAACCAGGAAATTGCTGGCAGCTTTGGTGGAAAGTGGAGAATTCAGTGGGTTTTTGTCATCCCAAAAGGTTTGCACTTATGAAGCGGTCTCCTGTATAATAAAGTCCATTTGTCTGATCTGAGATTTCAACAGCTTGTCAATGTTCCACAAGAAGTAAGAGAAATTTTTCAGTTGATGCTGTATGCAGAGGTGACAAAGATGCTGAAATGCCATGCTTTGTGTTCCTTAGTTTATTTGGTGTATCAAGGATATGTAAGCAGAGCGAGAATGTAATTTAATTTGAGGTCAGCCACAGATGTTATGTGAGGCCTCATAGAATGATCAAATAAATAATAAACAAAATTAAAAATATCTGTGACTGTCTTTATAGTCTGCTTGTTTGTTTGGCACAGTGTACTGTGGAAAGTGCTATAAATTACAGTTTGGTATGTCAGGTTCTTTGCATGTTATTTTGTTTATTGATACTACTTGGTAGTGGGGAGACAAGAGATGAACCTAAGGATAAGAAGGTTTAGAATTACCATCAGAAAGCTATATTTTGGTAGAAAAGTCTATTCATCTCCCAAAGGAGGAGACAGAAATCTGGTTGCTTGATTCAAGTTAAACTTGAAGTGGACAAAGCACTCTAATGTATAGATAGAACTGGGACATTCTGTGCCCTTGAATCTTTTCCAGCTCTACTTGCCATAGGTTATCATTTATAAGTCCTTGCCACTTGTGTTTGGGAGGGTAGAATTTAACCTGATAGTTGTATGCAACCATTTAAAAACAAACCATTTAATTATTTTGCCAAGAATGATACTGGTGTGTCCTAAAAAAAGAGAAACCTATAAAAAAATCCAGGTTACAAGACATTATTTATTTTTCATTTGGAAGTAGTGTCAAATGGCTCACTAAAGTTTTTGAAGAGTTCTGTGGGCTGCTGTGCCTCCTGTACATAAATATTATCAGACAAAGCTCATGTGTATAAACATTCCCAGACTTGGACTCATTGCCAATTCAAATCCTTTTATATTGCTCTTTTCCTTATGTAGATCTAATATTCCCACTGCATTTCAGCAAAACAGCAATTTCTATTTATAGTTTCTCTAGTCTATATTTGTTATAATGAATATGGATAATATATGCTCACAGAAGTTATTAATACTGCTGCTATTGCATGCATAGCAGTTGCATGGTCCTGTTCTCTCAGGCACTCAGATGGAAAGAATAGGAGGAAAATGTTTATGTTTCTCTACTTCATGAAAATAAAACAGCAGCAGGATACCCAAAGTGATGATGCCCAGATTGCTGTGAATTGTATGTAGAAAATCTCTTTTTTTTTTTTTCCACTGGAACACACTGTATATCACTAGTGTTCCCAACATGTATCAGGGGCTTCTTGAACATTTCATGTTACACCTATGAATGAATATTGACTAACAGCACTATATCAACATCGTCAAACTCCAATCCAAATATTTGACAACATCAAAGGGAGATAGAATTCATTTGCTCTGATGGAACTTGGACATGAGGGATGATGTGTAGAAAGAAGGAGTGGAAGAAAAGCAGCCCTTGATATCAAAAGACTAACATTCAATGTTCTTAAAATATCCAACATGAACTATTAGTGAAGTTGATTTAAGCAAAGCTGAAATGTTCGGCATAGCACATTCCTAATGTGTCTGCTTAACTGAGCCAGTTTGTGTTATTGTTGAGCTACTGTATGCAAAGAACAAATAAGGCTGTTTGTTTTGGGGTTTTTTCCCTTTTTTTAAAATTTTCCTTTTTTTTAATTCTCCTGAAAGAGTTGCAGAAAGCTGGGCTGGATGGTCTTTCTTAATGTAAGTCACTGATTAATAAAATGTGTTATAGTAGGTGTGACATGCACTTTAAGACTTTCAAAGCTATGTAGTCTCCCATTAATTCAAGTGCAAATTGGAATATGGTTACATTCTGTTGAAATAAAGTGACTGAGACTTCAAGGGTCCCATTTCACTTACATTTATGAAGTTTGTGATAATTCACCACAGCAGCAAAAACTGGCAAGAACAGAGAGATTCAATTTGGTCTCTCTCTTTCTCTCTCTCCCTCATTTCCTAATGCTTAATAAATTTTCCAGAAGAGAGATACACGTACTAGCTTCTCAGGACTGTTAGTTTAAGAAATGTACTGTTTGCTTTTTTCTTTTATAAATTAATTACAATTGAACTTTCTCCTAAATCCAGAGAAAATATTTCTGTTTGTAAAAAGGTTTTTCATACATTATGGCCTAATCCCGTATGATTTAACTGTGGTCATGATCTTTTTCTCACACTGTGGAAAACATGATTTCACTACAAAACCTTTTTTTTTTTCCCCTGATATACAGTGTCTTTCTGGATTGATACAAGTTGTTTCTCTAGTAATGGTAATACTTGTGTGGGGAGAATCATGAAGAAGAGCTCAGCTTAGTCCTAGTCAGCCTAGGAGCCTTTTAATCCACCCCTTCTAAGTAATGGGTTTGTGCCACTCCTGGGTTTCTTGCCTGTAGTTGTATGTTTTCCTCATACTTTTCTGGGTGCAATCCAATCAATGACTAGTTTCTCAAACTGACCCACTGAGAAGATTTATTTCTTTATGTCTGTCCTGCAAACAATATTCATTCAGGAGTTTCAGGAAAGGTTATCAACATACTT
The DNA here is from genome assembly GCA_013396995.1 of Dicaeum eximium. Lineage (NCBI taxonomy): Eukaryota > Metazoa > Chordata > Aves > Passeriformes > Dicaeidae > Dicaeum > Dicaeum eximium. The sequence goes on from VWZP01002662.1 coordinate 918,739, forward strand.
CAGAAAAAGAAAATGAGCATTAGAAGGGAAGAGGTTTCCTTGAGCCTTCATTTGAATATGCATTTTAAGAATATCTTGAGGTCCTGGGAAAGGCTGAGATTTCAAAGAGCAGAAGAATGTTTACTGAGAGTGTTCATGAGATAGCTGTTGTTTATAGAGCGGTTGTCTCACAAACAAGAAAGAAAAATACATAGGAGGATAAATGGACACAAATCAGTAACCAGGTGTGGATTTACTTGTGTATTTACTTGAAGTCAGAAAGCAAGGTAAATCCATCCATATTTTAGAGGTAATATTTGTTCCTAAAATGAGTGAAAGTGTTAAAAATTGTGCAAGACAGACCTTCCCTAATCTTTTACATTTAATTTAATATGTTGATCTGATTACACTGCACCTGTCATACCTGGTATCTGTAGATCAGGGAAGTAAAAAATGGTCAAGGTATCCAATAAAAAACAGCCTTAAAGTCCTATTTTGCTTCTTATTCATGCCCTTGCTAAAAGTACTTGCTTAACACTTTCCAGGGGGGATCTCAGACACTGCACAGCGTCCCAGAGTGCTGATGAAATAGCAGGTGATACTTTTCCCATCTCTTCTTTGAGAAAGCAAAGGAAGTTGCATGCCTTTTTTGACAACAGAAAGCTTGTTAAATGAACCCTGGAGAATGCTACTGCAAACTAATTACCTTACCATTTTGGTCAAAGGTTGGAATATTTAAAAGGGCCTCATATTTTTAGGAATCAAAATATTTTAACCTATTACAATTGATAAAATTCATGGAAGAACTGTGAGTCTGGGAGCAGCACTCCAGGCTCCTGCTCTCTTTCTGCAAAAGATGTGTAATCCTGCCTTTGTATCAAATGTGTGAGTGAAATGAGGAGAGCAAGGTGATCCTGCTGGGCTATATCATACAGCTTTGCAGCATGTATGGAAGGTACAACAGAGGCAGAGGTTATGCCACTGTTAGAGAAATCTGTTTTCAAAAAGAGCTGCGTTTCATAATGAGACAGTAAACTGGAACAGAGAAAAATGTCCATGCCTCCTTCATTTAGTAGGAAATACTTTGAGCAGCCTGCAAGCAATTATTTTATTTGGTGGGTAGATATGTAATTGCACTATGTACTTTTTAAGCATGAAGGAGAAATAGCCCCACATGAAAAGGAAAAAGTCCTTTTTAGTGGTTATGAAAATAAACTGTAAAGCACCCAGCAGTGAAAGGGTCAAAATGGTTGTATTAACTGAACTCTCCTGAGGACATATGTTGTTTACAGTATACGTTTAAAATAATATTCCTGGCTAGTCAGGCTTTCCCCCAGGATAATGCAATTACAACAGTAACAGAGGATTAATTAAAGACTCTCCCATAGGTGTTGCTAGAGATCTTGAATCGACCAAAGGGGGATACATTACCAACTCAGCACAGAGGTGAACAGACCAGAGCTGTTCAAAATAATTAGTTAGGCACAAGGGCAGGGTTGAGCTTTTTGCCTCATTTATCTGATTTTGATTAATACTGTAATTTTTTTTTATGCAGAAGAGGCATATTGGTTCCCATTTGTGTATGAGAAATGAGTAAGGAAGATCAAGCTTCTGAATAAAAAAATCAATAGCAAATGAATATATTCTGGTCCAGTGTCAAGTAGGATATAATTTTCTTTTCTTTTTTTCCTTGACACCTGGTTTAAACGCTTGGCACCGAGGGGTAATTTTTCTGCCATGAAGGGAACAACAGTCCTGTTCATGCACAGTGCAGAGTGTGATGCAGTTGCATGACAAGCAACAACAATGACATGAGAGAGTGTTAGAGCTGGAGGTTCACTTCCCCTTTTTTTTTTTTGCCTTCATAATCATCCATGCATGTACTTACAAAGTCCTGGTAGAAGCTGAGTTATAGCACTTAATCGGGCAAGGCCACTAATTTGGAATTATGCAGGAAAGTTGAAAAAAGTGAAGGTAGTCCCTCCAAAAACCTTTTGAGACAGAAGAAATATTATAGCAATCCATAATGTGTTATTTTTGAATAAACAGTTATTTTTGGTTAATTTTTGTCTTGAAGTTCCTGTTCTGGATGAACATTCAACAGAAAAGAAAACATAGTGATCAAAGTTTAGATGAAATGTACAGAAATCTGCATTAGAAATGAATGAACTCCTCTCTCCAAGGAGGGACTGGGGGGATTCAAGCTAGATCCCTCATGCATCATAACTTGTCAGCAGACCTACTTTGGGCTGTAAAGCTAATATTAAATACCTTGGGCTGTTCTGGACATGTATGCCCTGAGGTGTGTCAAGGTATTCTCCCGTTCAGATGTTATATATTTGTCACATTTTTTCCACACCAAATCTGTACAACAATCTGAAAGAGAATATTTAAACAAATCACAGAATAATTTATTTAGAACCTACATGAAAAAGAAATCTCATTAAGAAAGTGATGACTTCTTTATAGTGAATGTTTTATTCTCAAATCTAGAGGTCAGATTCTCATATGGGGCGTATTATACCTATTTAAGAATCTGATCCATTTTAAATATGTGGGAAATCGCTTTTCTCTGGCTAGGCTCATTTTGTCATAAGCAAGTACTTTGTCTGAAAGGAGGTAGAATAAGATGATATGAAAATTAATTTATGTAATGTAAGTATTTGCTGTTTATGAAGTTTTCATTTAGATAATATCAACATGAAGATTAGAATATTATAATATATTTAGAAATAATAACTCTAACATAAATAATAAATATAATATATTTAGCCATAAATATGGAGGAAACGATGATGTTCCAATTTTTCTTAATGGGTAGGGAACCTTTTAGTTCCTGAAGTAACATGAGAGAAAGAACAGAATTCTAAAAAGGTATAATGATATTTTTCAAATTTAACTCAAAATGGCAGAAGAATTGTAACCTAGAGGAGAAGTTGGGTTTATTTTTGAAGGAAGTCTGAGGAAAGTGTTGCCTATTTCACTGCATGATAAACGTCCTCTTTATTGATACCAAGGCAGGTTTAGTAAAGAGTATTCAACAGAATACTGCAAGGAGAAAATGAAGGAATTGCAATGAAAAATATTAACATCTACTCTACCCATAATTTTCAAAGGCAACAGTTAGCAACGAGACCCTGGTGGATTTTTATGTGCCATCACATTTCACAATTCCCCCTCGATAAAAGACAGACATTTCACTAAGAATCAGGAATCCTGTGTGTTCAGACAATCACACTTTTTTAGTGATCTAAGAAAGTACAGTATCCTGTAAGAACACAGTTGTGTCCCACTGATGGAGTAGGGGTTTGCTCACATTTCTGTATGTGTGTGAATAGCAGATTTGCCTGTCTGTGGCATCTGTGCCTTGGAGGTTTTCTTCTGCCTCTGTTTCAGATCTTGTCTTTGTATTGTACATTTGCACACACCTATCAGTGCCTCCAGGAGTGATTGCACTGCTCACCTTGTGAATGGCAAGTCTGACCTGCCTGCTAATATTGGAAGCACACCTCAGCTGTGTATTTGTGGAGAGATTTGTCGATCACATGTGATCACAACCTTACATCTCCAGAAGATGTACACAAAACTGTGCACGTGGAACTTATTTTGGTAAAGGTAGGAGAGTGCAGGCAGGTAAAACGTTTTCTTTTTTGCAAACTTTTGCATTTCTGTTCATTTCATAGTCACGTAGGTTCTCATGTTCTTGCCTACTGGAGGTCCCTTTGGCAGCTGTCACTAGATGGTGCTAGCTGTATAAAAGAGATGTCCCCCTCTTCTCCTCTGATTCAGACCTTGCTCTCTCAAGGACCCTGAGTGCTTTGGCTCTGTACAAGAGGTGAATTTCCACTGAGTCCTGGGAATCCAGAGTAGCTGCTTTCTCCCTAATAGCTAATAGGTCAATAGGGATTAATTAGGGAATTGCCAGAGGTTTGGATTTACCTTGCATGTGGGTTTCGTATGAACACAAAGGAGATTTGCTGTTCTGCCAGGATTTTCAAAGGAGCTTAAGTAGAGGACCACCAGTTTTATTTTGGCATTGCCTCATCTTTGCCCAGAATGAGGTTTGTCCTTTATCAAGTCTGCTAGAATCTAAACTTCTTTCTCACAAAATGCAGAAATCTCCTATAATTCAAAAACCAGCTTGGCAGAGGACTGGGAGGGCCTGAGAGTGACTGGCTGTTGGAGAGGTGGAAAAGGGAACACTGCATCTCAAAGAAATGAACTTTGCCCATATTTTTTGCAGGGTATTAGAGGCTATTTGAATCCTAGAAAATATAGAAGCAGACCTTAAAAAATTATCTTTTACTCAGAAAGTGTTTGGATCAGGCCCTGTATTAAGCATGGTGTAAAGTATATGGAGGATGGAAGTGGAAAGACTAGATAGACAACAGTGTAAATTGAGTTTTCTCTCCTGTAGGTTTTCCTCACTGTTTTTAATGGTATCTGGGTGAAAGAGAAAACCTTTCTGAGACCAAACCTTCATGTCCTTGGCCTCAGGAAGAGCTCAGCTAAAGAAGGCACCAGTCAAAGACATCAGGTTTTTCACCCTTACCAATAAAAGCCTTTTCCTCTTGTAAAAGCAGGGCACATTGCACTCAAATGGGGAGAGATGCTAAGTGCAGTGACAATTGTTTCCCAGGGAGAATGTTTCGGCAGGAAGCCAGTATTTAATCACATAGCCACATCACATCATTACGGAGCGTCACTCAGCGCAGCCACTCGATGCAGGGCACCGCACCTCTGCAGCATAATGCTGGCTCCCTGCCAACAATTTAGAGAAAACAGCTATCAGCTTTTATAATTGCTTTCCTTGATGAAACAACCCCCTGAAATGGCAGGGCTAGAATGGGGACGAAAGGGACAGTTATGAAACCACAAAGTTCCCAGACTTCCAAGTGGCACCTGTTAGCCACCAATTAATTTACTGGCCAGCTTCAAAACTCCACCACAACTGGTACTAATTGTCTGGCAGTCTCCTCACAGAAACCAAGGAGTAAACCTACATAAAAGTAGAGCAGCTCACTTTACCTCAAAAATGATGCTGGCATTGGGCAATATTTGACCATTCTACATGCACCCTGTAGCTGAGCTGGCTGCTTAGCATAGCACACCATGTATGCATGTTTACATTATTATTGCAAAACATTATTGGCCATACATGGAAAGTAAAAACTCACTAGAATGATTATGACAATGTATGCTCTCCTACATGCTATCTACATCTTTGTACACATGAATCAGCAATGTCACCTCTCCCCAAAGCAGGCTACAGGTATCCTGGACTGTATTAGACAAAGTATTTCCAAAGAAGGGTGAACTCCTCCTCTACTCAGCACTGGTGAGGCCACTCCTGAAGCACTGTGTCCAGTTCTGGGCCACCCAGTAGCAGAAAAATATCCCCAGTAAAAGAGAGACATGGAGCTATTGGAGAAAGTCCAGTAAGTGGCATGAAGATGGTTAAGGGACTGGAGCATTTCTCGTAGGAAAATACTGTGACTGTTCAGCCTGGAGAAGAGAGGGCTTGGGGGGATCTTATCAATGTACAGATATCTGAAGAGCCTGTGTAAAGAAGATGGAGTCAGGCTCTTATCAGTGGTTTCCAGTGACAGGACCAGAGACAGCAGGCAAACTGAAAGACAGGACTTTCTGTCTGAACATCAGGATATGGGGTTTTTGCACGGTGAGAGTGACCAATCACTGGCAGAAGTTGTACAGAGAACTTGTGCAGTTTCCACACTTGGAGATATTGAAAAGCTGTCTGGACATAGTCTGGGCAACTGGCTCTAGCTGGCTCTGTTTCAGAAGGAAGGGTGGGCAAGGTGACTTCCAGAGGTCCTTTCCAACATCAACTGTTCTGTTCTTGTGATTCGGTGACAATTGATACAATAACCACAGGTGGGAAAAAAAAAAAAACCACCAGACAGTTACTGAAATAGGTAAGTAATCCAGTTTTAAAGGCACAATACCCTTTCTTGGTTCTGTCTGACCAAATCTTGAGCACATGCAGTTAACTCTATAATAACACATATTGATTCAGGCTGAAGTCTGAATGTTAGTCTGTTAGGACTACTCTTCTGTCTATATCTCTTCACTCTCATGACCAGTAACATGACTTGAGGAAATAACATGAAGTGGAGTCAGGGGAGGTTTAGTTTACACATTGGGAAAAGGTTTTTCATCCAGACAGTGGGTGAGCACTGGAACAGACTCCCCGGGGAAGTGACCACAGCACCAAGCTTGTGTGAGTTCAAAAGCATCTGAACAATGCTCACAGGCACACTGTGTGATTCTTGGGGTGTCCTGTGCAGAGCCAGGACCTGGCCTCAATGATCCTCATGGGTCCCTTCCAACTCAGCACATTCTATGATTCTGTAATTCTATAACAGTGGTGAGTAGATGATACACAGGAAGTGAAAAAGGACAAGGTTTACACAAAGGGATACTCCCAAGGCATTCCTGCCCAGCTTCTCACAAACATAATCTGAGGCATTTAATGAGCCTGGACTTGCATCTGCCCCACTGGGCTTAATAGACACCAATGGTCCCATCATCCATAAATTTATCTAATGCATTCTTAACTGTCTTTTTACTTTTAGCTATCTTTACTTGACATGACAATGAGTTTCACAATTTAATCTTTTTTTTTCTGTATGGAAACAAACTTTCTTTTTTGTGCATGTTAAGCCTGAAGGCTTAGAGCTTCCTCTCTTCATTGTGGCATTCTCATTCAAATCAAGAGGAAGGAAAATGACTCAGCGCCACATGGTTTTGGATCTTTCTGTGTTTTAATTACCACCATATAGTGTCACTGTTGTCAGCCTTGGTGTCAGCAGAGATAACACTGTACTAGACACCCAGTGGGCCTAACACTGTACCCCACTGTCCTTATCCTAAGCAATGTGCATACATGGATCAGATTCTCCAACCCCACCTCTTCCCCTAAAGCTTGCAGTCCAAATATAAGATGCAGTAAAGCAGACTGATAGAAGGAAGTGTGGAGAGCAACAGCCCAGTGTGAGTCAGCATGACTGACAGTATGCCCACCTATTTTTCCTGGATGTTGCTGGTTGTTTCAGGACAAGCCCAGAACCATGAATGCAAATCCTCTGTGGTAAAATCATTTCCGCCCACCTTTCAATATTCCTCTCTAGAGAATAAAGTAAAAAAAAATTCACCTTGCATTCCTGAAGTATTGCCTCTGGGCTCACACTGCTCTGTTGCCAGATTTGGAAGGAATCAGCAGTTTCACTGCTGTTGTGGCCAAAAAGGAATAATAGTATAATCCTAAGGAATCCTGATTAGGATTCAAGCAAGCATCCACATGACCAAGAAGATGTGCCCCACTGCCTCCTGCTCTCTAAAGGCTGACATATTAGTTTGAAAAGTGTATACGTGCACAACAGAGTTTGAGCCAGACACAAAATAGATCATCTCCTTTGCCAACGCAATAAAATGACCTCTCTCAAGTCTGGACACTCACAACCACATCCTGTTTTAGATTACATAAGCAATTTTTTAAAATGGGCATAAGCATCTAGAACTAGGATTTTTCCAGATTTCTTTTTATTGGCATATATTAATTGGGTTTTGGTTCATTTCTGCCTTAACATATGATAACTTTTAGTTTTGCAGCACAGTGAATTTCACATACTGAATATGCCTTAAAGAATAATATAGGCAAAAAACTTTAGACAGCTCAATATCTTTTTTGTTCTTTTTCTTCCAAGTATAAAAATACAATTGCCTCCAGACAGAAGCAGTCTTGACAAAGGAATGCATATGTCCTAATGTTAGTCTTGATTAAAACAAAGCTTGCAATATTGTTTTATGGCTGTATTTCTATAACATATGACTTTGCATAGAAGACAGCCCTAACCATTACCTGTTTATCTATTTAAAGCAGGGCAGTCTGTTATTCATTGCACTCAAACAATACACGAGTACATGGGCATATTTATTGTTAAGGTCAATACAATGATAGGATTTGATCCTCTTTTCTTTGTTGCTTAGGAAAGAAAATAAAATTCTTGTGAAGTCTGTGCTGTTTTTTCTTTGCACCTGACTCTAGCAGGTTATGCCTTAAGTATGTATTCTCTAGTGGGCAAGGCCATCAAATACGTAAATTACATTAGGGCAAGGAAGACAGTATCAAGGTCTGATTTTATACAGATCTCAACATGATTCTCAATTTGTAAAGCTAATCAACCACTTTTCTTGGATATCTTTACCACAGAAATGCTTGTCTAACCAGCAGCTTTCAAATGTAATTAGCCAGTGTGCCCTTTCAGCCACCATTCTGTGATAACCTGTGAGATGCTTTTGGTGTCTTTAGAAACATTTATAAAATATAGACATTCTGTTCCATGCTTATAGGCTATGTCCTAGGAAAACACCTGAAAATCATTTTGAAGTGAATGTTTTAATTTATGTAAATGTTTCATTCTTAACATCAATGTGGGTAATTGTAAGTTGATGTGTATGTGCCCTCCTGATACAGTCTGATGCTTTCATGTTTTGTATGGCCTTTTAGAAGCAAGGTATGCTGAGGACCCTATGTTACCACTTAAAACAAAATGTATATGTCCGTGGGAGAAATGTAATACTATAAATTATCAGGAAAGTCCAGCTGGTTTGATTCTCTTTTTTAATGGTTTGAAAAGATGATATCTTGATTTGATCAGCCTCTGAAAGGCCCTGCTAGACTACATCTCAGTCCATGCCTCAGTAGTCCTTCTCTCCTACATTATGAGACTGCACAACTTCCCCCTAACATCAGTGGAAATCTGAGCATTTGCCACCTGGCAGTGAGTGCAAACCACCACTGTTGAATTGGATGGGTTAAAGTATGTACCAGTCCTTATATTTCTGGAAAATTCTGACATGATGTGCTGGCATCCTGCTTCCACAGCTAGTGATGATGGGATGAGGGAAGAGAATGAGGTCACAAGAAGTAATTGCCTGTAGGAATCCTTTAGTAGCTTCTTGTGCAGATGTACATGGAACAACCTTATTGCCATCAGGATGAAGAATTTGTGCCAATATACTTAGAGAGGCCGGAGTTACAGATTTTTCAGGGAAATCTGAAGTAATTTGATTCAATAAAATGTATTTGGCTGACCCAAACAGACTTTATGCATATCCTTTATTGCCTGCCATAAATATATGCCTTCCATTCTGCCCCAGGGGAGCTGTGAGTTAGCAAGAAACTGAAGCTTTCTCTCTGAAAAGGCTGTGTCTCTTACCAGCAGGTGCTGTTGATGTGCTAAGCAGAGATAACAAACCTGGGAATGTAATGAAATCCCATCCCAGTGCCTGCTGCTTCTACCAAAGTCTCCTCCATCTTACAGATTTTTTTTCATCATCAAGAAGGGCAGTGATGTAAATCTCGAGAAGAAAACCTTACATACCCACCTATAGTTACTTGGGATTTGGCTGAAAGTGGCCAGCACACAGAAGGCACACATGAGGCCATGAGTCTGGTTGAACCTCATTTGAGTTTTTCTGTTCTCATTATTAGTCTTTGTAATTATTGTTAGTTTCACTTAATGTCTTCCATCTGTATTCCTTTAGCACTTGCTTCTAAATTACTGCATTGTACTTACCACTAATAGATTTCAGGTGGACCTTCATCCTCTGCATCACTTCATATAATCCCTTCTGTATCTGAGACTTGGCTGTCTGTTGAGCTGTACTGATGTCAATTAAAAATCTGACTTTAAATTCATTTGGTTAAGATAGTACAGAAGGTTCTGTGTGGACCCTCATATTTTGGGTTATTTGTAAGTCACTTAAAATAGGCTTAAACTAAACCAACTAAAACAGAAGGATGTCCAAATGGAGGTTGGCACCAGTTTAATTAAACTGCAGCAACTATGTATATAAACAAGGCTTAAATCTACAGACTGTAAATTACTTTTGACTGTAACATTACTCATTTTATTTTACAGCATCACAGAAAAAGTTCAGTTGCTCTTGTACTCAGCCAAAATGTGGATCAGTCACTCCATGCTAGATTTTGATGAGCCCCATATGTATGTACAGAGAACCTACCCTAAACAGAGGAAATACCAGAGCACTGTCATTAAGTAACCTTGAATATATCATAATACAGTTTCTTATGCAAAGCACTGGTCAAAATTCAATGCTTTGAGCCACTCAAGTACACTATTTCACAGAATGAGTATGTACTGAATCTTTCCTGTCATCTTTAATGTCAATTGATTATTCATGAAAACTTAGTGTTATTAAAAATATTGTAAATATGTTTTGGTAAGCATATTTCATACTCTTCTGAACAAATATTTTTTTTATCTCTTGAATATGTGACTATTATATGAACTCATTTCCAGTTAAATATTCCCTGTAGCAGTGGTCAGGTGTCATATGAAAGTTGAGGAAAAAAAAGCTATAATTTTTATTCTTAGCTTTAGTAATATGATACTCTATTAATTAAAGACACTGTGGCTTTGCCATGTGAGATTAATGCAGTCTGGTATGCCAGGCAAACCTGAATTTCAATATTTTTCTTTCTTACAATGCATCACAAATTGAAGTTTTGGAAATGAGCTGTCTTATTCAGCAGAGTGTATTGAATTTAATAGAAACACATATGCAGTGAAAGTTAAACAAGTGCTTAAGTTTCTCACTGAAGCAGTGCTTCTATACTGGGCAACAGACTAATTTTCTTTCATTCTTTCTCCCTTCTCCTTTTCTTTCCTCCTTTTCTTTCATAACTTTTCCATGAAGGTTGTCATATTAATTTTAAGAGGATCAGAAGTAGCAGTATTGATGCAATCTTCTCCCCTATATGAAGCACTGAAAGAAATTTGTGGAAAATAGAGCGTATTTTTAAATTCAGATTTCAGCCACAGCACTAAGCTCTAATGCCCTGGATTTTGTTTGGTACTGCTCTATACCAGTTATCTGATAGAATTGGTATTTATAACCTCTTTTTGTGAAGCTTGACCTTACCATGTGTATTCAAAGAAGTGCCTTATACAAATTCTATCCTTCATGCATGGAAGCATTAGTGCACCTAAAAGTTAAGGGAAAAGTAATTTGACTCCGTAAGATTTTACCCATGATATTTCACTAAAGATTCCCAATTCCTTTAATTCTGTTTCACAAGAAAAATTATCTCCAGGATGAAAAAGGCCTGTAGTATTACTACTGCACCTTGGCCGCTGAAGAATTTGATTTAGTTTCAAAGAAAATATATTCTTAATGAAAATTTTTAGAATGAAAAAATCACAGTATATCTTGGAATGGAAGGAACCTTAAAGATTTCTTAAGGTTCCTTAAGATTGTCTAGTTAAAAATTGTCTAGTTCCAACCCCTCCAATGTGGGCAGGGTTGTCTTTTGCTAGATCAGTTTGCTCAAGCTCCATTCCAAATGGCCAACTTTAAAGCAGTATATTAAAAACCAGTGTTTTTCTGTTTGTTTCCTTGCTCTCCCTCTTTTCCCTGCTGATTGTTACTTGTTAATTTAGCATGATATTTAATGATTTAACATTATATTTAGCTGGTGAGAACATTTGTGAGTTCAAGGCCAAGAATCTGCTAACACAGTTGGTTCCAGTGGGGTTTGATCACCTTAGTCCCTTGTAGGGAAGCCAGGCGCTGTATTAAGTAAGGTTAAAGATTAAGAAATCTTCTGTAGTGGACAGCCCTCCTGTAAAATCTGTTCCTGGGAAATTATTAGGCTTCTTTTCGTGTGTATTGTTTTGCTGTTTGTTTGGGTTCTTTTTACCCCAGGAATACCATTTTTATCAAGGATGTGTTGATTGGCTTCTTCTAGCACAATACTCAATTTTACATCTATCTATCTATCTATCTATCTATCTATCTATCTATCTATCTATCTATCTCTATATCTATATATCTATCTGTATCTACTTCTCCACTGGAATCCTATACCATTTTTTGCTAATGTTCTGCCCCCTAAGAAGGCCTCTCCATAAGGTCGTAAAACACTCTGGCAAATGTTTGGCATGTGCTGCTATTTCCTAGAAATATCTTCACATATTATAAATCCTGAAAACTAACACTGTCAGAAGAAAACCTAAGTCATTCCCTAACTAAGGCTCATCACTATTTTGGATCGGGGAGACGCAGTTTTGCCATATGCCTTCAAGACTGGATGGAACCTCAAAATCTCAGAGAGCTCCAGAGAGTAGGTAAAGTGCTCTGGAAGAGAAGGCAATGTAATATGTCATGTGCCAGGTTATGTCTTGTTGAAGGAAAACTACTTGGTTCCTACTGACTCAGATATACTTATTTAGAAATTTATCTGTACTTCATCAAAAGCAATAAGCTACTTCTCATTGATCACAAGGCGCCTGGCTGAATTCTTGGGCAGGGGCAGTTGTAGGTTATAGCTGGTCTTGGAGTCATCCTGTGGTTATGGAACTTGACTGGAATTCAGAAATTCTGGGCTCAGTTCCCAACAATGCCACAGCCTCCTTAGAGGTAAGCAACTAAAGCTCTTTGTGCCTCAATTCTCAGTCCAGAATTAGCGTTTGACCATGGAAGTTACTACTATCTTTCCCAAGTAATGGTGCCCTGAAATTATTTTCACAGGTCTCTCTAGTATTATGTTCCTGCATGAAGTTTTCAGTTTCTTCCCCACTACCAATTATAAAGGAATTTTTAGCTGAGGAAGAGGCACCAAAAAACAGGTATCTGAACAAAGTTACACTGCAACTGATGCATATAGAACTGTTTGAGTGAAGAGTGTACTGCATGTTTGGAGTCAGTCCTGCATGTCTGTTTGGGATTGAGCCCAACCAGTAGAGAATTCTTCAGTGGCCATAGACAAGCCACTTGATCTGTTTCATTTTCATCATTTGCAAAATGGGGCTACTAATGCACTTAAGAGAGAAGTGTTAAGAGGATTAATTAGCTGTGGTCAATTATGGTGTTAACTCATAATCCAGGTAACTGGGAATTGACGAGAGATGAGGAAGGAAGTGGTGGAGTAGCAGGACCTCCTGCAGCCTTGGCGTTTGTGGCAGGCAGGATGCACCAACGCTTTGCAGGGACACAGCTGACATGCCACCACTGCAAACAGCATTGTGCTTGTGCCAGCTGTGCTCATCTGGGCCACTCCTACTTCCAGAATGGGTTAGAGCTGGCAGTCAGTCAAAAACACCAGGTTGTCCCATCAGACTGGGCTGTCTGGTCCTCACCTGTGCTCACAAGGTGAGAAGTACTTATGTTGTCCCCTTGACCTACTATCTTTCATACCAGCCTCTGCTCTTTAGAAAAGCAATGCAGAGGGAAAAGTTGTCATCACTGGCTTTATATATTGCATAGTTAGTAGTAGGAAGGAGAGTCGATCTCTGAGTTCTCTTCAACTTTGTTTATTTAGATTGGGTACAAAATAAACCATTCTGCTCCTGTCAGAATGTTATTTTTCTCTATGGGGGCCATGCAGCCCTGCTTTGATAAGTCTCTCACATAATAACAGGTGATGAACTGGCAATGCAATGACATTGACTAACCCAAGCTCTCTCATTTCAGTACTCCAAGGGGTAGCCAATTCTGGGGACAGCCCTGCCTGTCAAACATCAATTGCCTGGAATAGCTGCTTTTTAAAAAACATTTGCCCTGAGTGAACCAAGTTAAATACAAACATATAGCAGGGAGTCCAATTTTGCTGTGGGAACACATCCTTGTTATAGCATTATTTACATAGAATTTTCCATGCTAGCTACACATACTCTGGTGCAGCACTAAAAAACAAGGGTTTTGTGCTAGTCATCCTAAAAAAGAGAAAAGCTTATGCATTAAACAAGCAGACTACTCTACTTTCATCTGGTTTGCAAAAATATTCTTCGATGGGCTTTTCATAAATCTCACTTGAGGATGCAGCATTTATCTATCAAACATGTATTTAATAAGCAGGGAATGTTGTACTTATCTCTATTCTGATCTACACAACTACATTTTATTTGTGGCCTTGTCTGTCCTTTGATGCACAAATATCTGATTACCTACATAACAACTGTTTGAGCAATTTTTGACAATATGTCTTTTATGTCTGAGTAGTCAATTACACATACAGTTCTCTCAACACAACTACAAAATAGAAGTGGATTCCCTTAAATTAGGGTAGCTAAAATAAATAATGAACCACACTGGGCTTTTTTTAATTTGCTGCTCTCTGAGGTAATAATTTTCATCATTATCTTGGCTATGTAAACATATATTACAATTACTATTACATATATTACTATTACAATATTATTACTAATAATATTACTAATAATATTAATATTGCATGTATTACTATTACAATATTACTATTACTACTACTACTATCAATAATGTTTAATTTAAAAATATCAAGTTTCTCAAGCATCGGAGATTTCTTCTTTGAGATTTCTGCTAGGGCTTTTTTTTATATTGCATTTGTGAGAGTACTGAATTTTAGGAGCTTTGCTATGATATCTACTGCCTTGGGTGGTGCTGTCATGGGCAATGAGCAGAATTCTCAGTGAACATATCTGTGCATGAATTACACTGTACTCCATTAAGTTTCCTCTAGAAGTGTGATCCAGAGCCAATTACAGTTAATGGGAAGGTTCCATCTTTCAACTATAACAGATTTATGCATCCAATGAAAAAAGAAAAAAAAAAGAATACCATGTGACCATTCACACCCCAAAAATTACTTAATGCAATAGGTAAGTAGTTATAGAACATCCATTCCTAGTTGAGTGGGAAGATAATTCATTCAAAGTACTAGAGAAAACACACTGAGTAAATACCTCACTAGCAGAAATTAGATATGTTCAGTGAGCAGTTGCAAAAGGTCTGTTTTATCAAATCTTTTATTTGATAATGCTACACAATAATTTTAGCTATGCTCTCACAGGAAAAGTAGCTGTCTTTAATCAAGTAGCAGAAAATCCTACCAGTTAAACATTGAATGAATAAAGGAAAACAAAGCATGAATCATTTAGTAATTTTTAATTATTTCATAATAATACAACTACTCTGTGTACCCTCAAAAGAATATTGATCTCCCTCCTCTGCCATGTCATACTGACCTCAACAAATGTATTAATTTTTTGTGCTTTTAATTACTTTCAGGCCTGCTTAACTCCTTGAAGAATGAGAAGTTTTATTGAAGACAACCCACTGAACAGACAAATCATACCCATCAAGTCAAGCATTAATCTAAGCTGTTCCAGGTTCAGAGTCTAAAATTGTGCTTAGTTCTGATCTGGCATTGGAAGAATGTGAGTGCAGAGACTATAATGCTGTCAGCTTTATTTAATTAAAAACAAAGACTACATGTTGACTGAATTATGAAAAAAAAAGAAGCAGACCAGCTATATTTACATGCTTTGCTTTCCTTCTCAAAGCCTAATATATCTGGACACTTTAAAAGTGTAAGTGCATAATTTGTATTAACTCTTTATAAGGAAAGACCAAATTTATTAAATTCCTGTTTTTCCCTTCATATACTAAGAATCTACAACTATAGAAAACCACCTCAAAATTCTAGTCTTGATTTTTATTTATAATAAGGCATTTTATTCCACGCATGTGGTACATAAAGAGATTTCTAGTGGATTTGAATGTATTTTTTACCATCTAAATACTATAAAATAGATCTTCTGAAAGTAAGGCTTGAGAATGTTTATTTTAATTTGGTCTCATTGGTACTTTTTAACTGATGAACTTTCCTCACTTTGAACAAATTCTGTCCTCTGCATGTGATCCAATTTACATTTTTCTTGGCTAGTTTACAAAGTGGTGGATTTATGACCTAGTGAAAATAATGAATGAAAAAAAGAATTTAAATGGCCAGTATGAGCTGTTTTCCTCTGCTGCCTGCTTCAGTAACCAAAGTATTTCAACCTACAGATTTTAACACTAACCTTAATGATGAGATATCTTTAAAACCTGGGAACATTTACTTCTTGCATGCAATTGATTTATAAATCAGGCACTATCATTGAAAGTTTTGGTTTGGTTTCTGGTCCTTAATTTTGGTTATAATTTTCATTTTAATTCTCTCTCTGGAGGGCATATTAAAACCCAGCCTAGGCTTGGGAGACTGTGTTGAAATCAATTGGAAGAGATACTTATATGAAACTCACTGCAAACTCTAATTGTTTTCTTTATAAAAAGAAACTTGCAAAAATGAGCCCAGACCCACCCTACGTAGAAGAGCCCAAAAGCACCAATTCAGTCTTCATTTTCTTAGGGACAGGGAATACAGCATGGGGTTTGATCTGCATATGCTGTCTAATATATGAGAAATCTTGGAGTCCTGATAGCCTTAGTCCCTGCCACAGAAGTGTATAAAATTTCACAGCTAAGCTGCCAGAAAAGCCAAGACCACACCAGGAAAGCCGTCTGCTTACAAGAAGATACCTGCCAGGTCTTGTCTGCCAAAGCCTGGACTAATGAATGAATACACAATATCCCAATCAATCAAACTGGATTTGTCTTTGCCCCAGGTCTAGGTGAGGTCTGGTATGAGGTGACCATATCTGTCAAGCATGCAGTAGCTGTGGCCAAGAAACTGTCTGTACATTTATGCATTTATCAAGGCAGATATGAATAGAAGTCTTTATTTTTTAACTAAATGTAGTACATACACATACTGGCTGCATGTATCTCAATGTATAGTCATACAAAGGGAGAAAAAGTCATATCTGCAAACACACACTGCCAAATTTAGGCATGTCTGTATGCAGATACCTATACATACATAGTAATTTTATTTTCCTGCTTGGCTTTGTTCAAAAATATTTCCATCTCACATATATTTTTCAGCACAAGCACTAGGACTGTGATTACCTGAAACACTGAAAAATTCCAAACCATAGATTTCTTTTTTTAACTGCAGTGGAAAATCTCTTAAAACTCAGTTTTAATCTTCTGTTACAGTCATTGCTGTGTGTTTTCGTGTTTTCACAAATATGTGTATTTACATGAGAGAAGTAAAGGTGTTGTGTGACAATGAGGTAGAAATTTACGTAGTCCTGATGTTTAGGAGTTCAGGCTGACAGTGGCAGCAGACTTGGTGGTTGCTCTCCTGCACAGGTCTAAACCAGGCACTGTGAGCATTTCACCCGGGGGTGTGTGTGAACAGTGCCTTTGAACCTTGGTGTGCTGAAACTGATGACTAGTCCCCACTTCCTGGGAATGTGCTCCTAGGTACAGAACAGGGCAGGGTGAGTCAGAGAGGGGCCTGATAAACGATAACATGGTCCTAGAGTAATCACAGATAAGTCATTGCCCAAGGGATGGGAAGATACCTAAATGAAGTGATAGCCAGATATGCTGGTGAGGTATAGAGAAGACCTGACAGTAGAGTAGCTTCCCATTCTCTCATCCTTCACTAATTCAGATCTATCCTTGTGCCTGTTCTAGCTCCAGGGTGGTCTAATGACACAACACACAGTGGTTCACTGCCAGCATAGCTGTTTGAGCTGTTTGCAGAAGAGAACTGTAGCATAAAGCCTTGAGAACTCCTTGACTCATTCTCATGACAACTTAAAAGTGCCTTGGTTGATTCATGCCTAGATAGGGCCCTCCTCTAGCCACTTAGTTGGACATATTATCCATATTCTCTTTCAAAATTCAGAGCACCTTTGATTGCTTTTATTGCACGTACACAGTAAAATGTAACAGCATGAGCATTTTAGAAATTTATGTTTGAAGTTTCCACTGTGAAGTGATGCTGCAAAGAATGTGAGTTCATTGTCCCACTCCTAACTGGAGTTTGGCTCCCTGGACCCAAGACCAGCATAGGTATGGTGCAAGTGTCTGACCTGCAGCTGGAGTGGAGGCCTCCTGCTCCTTGATTGAGAGCTGCCTTTCACTGCAGGCCATCCCTGTTGGCCTCTTCCTGAGCTACTGACTTGGCTTTCTGGCTTGACTTTGGACCTGCCTCATCTGTACGGATGCAAGGATGGTCACTGGACATTGTTTGAACCAGTAACCATCACTGGATCTGCTCTTTTCTTCTTGCTTTGATGCAGTGGGACTGCCCACCCCACACTTGCCTTGCCCCAACTTCCCTGTTCTTCCTGGTCCTTGGCAGTCATTGAGGGTCTGCCCAGGGGTTTCAGAAAGAGACTTTAGTAGATGTTGAGAACTTTTAGAGTTAAAATCTTTAATTAAAATAATCTAAACCATTGCTTCATAGTATCCCTATAGAGAATGATTATAATTGTACATTTCAGGTAGTGCCTCTGTAGCAATGTTTTACTGTTGCATAGAGAATAAGCTGCCCTCAAGAGAAAACCTGCTGAGCATCACAGAGGTTATTTTCATGAAAACACTAAATTTTCAAACATAGGAAGGCTTCCAGGGGCTTAGAGTCATTTTCAAGAAAGGAAAGCATCAAAGTGGCTAGAGCAGTTGGAATGACCCTTGAAAACCAAGGCTGAGGACCTCATGCAGCTACATATATATTTTAGGACCACAAAGTTGTTGCAGACACCTCATGTAATATGAGCCAACTGAGTGTACACTTCCTGTGCAGCCAGCAGGGGAAAATTTGCACCCCTAGAGGCTGACTCATCTTGTCCCAACACAACCAGAATCTATTACCTCCTTTAGGTGGCTTATGGTCCCTGTGAATCATAAAAAGAGTCTAGAAAAGTAGATTAAACTGATCTTTAGACTATGAAAGTTAGATAAAGTGGTTTCTTGTCTATATAATGAGGATAATTTCCTGAGCATATTACATAAGAGTAAAGGATGAATAAAGAATATGACAGTTTTGGCTTAGGTGGCCTCCATTGTAAAATATACCATAGATCTTTTTGGGGGAGGTTTGGAAGACGATAGCATTTTCTGTCCACTGTATTTTGGTCAAACAATATGGATTGTGCACTATGTCCAGTTGATTTCACTTGCTGTTCACCTATTGATTTGTCATAAATTCATTGACATTGTTTGGGATCCCAAAGCTCCTGTGGAATCTCCTCCTAGTACACTTCCATATTAAACAGAGGGTCTGTTCTCCCCTAGCTATTTAGGAGTAACTTCTATTAGCATTAATGAGAGTTATACATATGCATCAAAGAGAGAATAGACCCTGAGGGCATCGTATGGACGGTCCTTCAATATTCTGCGTCTCTCAGTGGGACTTTGTACAGTATGGCACGAAATGTAATGGGTCCATTGACTTTGTATCACTCTAGGTCACTAGCCTTAATACAATGTTAATAGAAAGCTCCTCATTAAGATCCTAATTATGTGTGTGGTAACAAGACACACACTATATCTTTCATATTACTGCTTCCAAACCACTACAGTGCCTTCTCTCGTAGGCACAATATAGGAGTGACCATATGAGGTGACCTCTGTTACATGTGAGCAGCACTCATAAATCCTCATCTGTCAAATTCAATCTCTTTTGGCAGCAGAAGGACATTTTAAATCTAGATGCTTCAATCCTGAATCTGAGAAAGAAGTGTATTAAAGTGGTGCTGATACAGCTATCAGATCAAATACATTTTCCCTGATTCTGCCTGGGAAGGATTAAAATGTAGGTCCCTGTGATCAAAGGGCAGTGAATGAAAGCACAAGGCTTGTCTCTGTCCTCCAGTTGCATAAACTCTGTGTTTGTTTCTTTTTTGTTCAGTCTGCAGTGTCTAACACACTACATTTGGGGCTGCAGGTGATGTTTCCCAAACTACCTGTATTATGTAAATGAACTGCTAAAACAACTGAAGCGTCTGATCATTATCAGTCTGAAAGTGGAACAATCAAAACTATAGAAGCTGAGAAGCAGAGCAGTTCCCTGCAATTATCTGTTTTGAAGGAATACATTGATTTGACATTCCTAAGAAGTCAGAGATGTCTGATTTCATAATATAATTTGTAGAAGTAAAAAAAGGCAAGTTAAACATTTGCCTACACATATCATATTTACATGTGTTCAAAGAACTTCCCCAAAACTTTGCAGTCTCACCCAGCAGTATTATTTTTTGAGAGTTCATTGTCACAGGTTTGCAAACAAATTCAGAAATATGTTCCAGCTCAGCTTCCTTGACTTTTGGGGTTCTCTTCATATTTCAGTGCTTCTGTGTGTTTGTGTGTGTCTTTAATGAATATACAGATGCAGAAAAAGTACTAAAAAATAGTTATTCTCCCATAGGACACATGAATATAGCATTAAGCAAAGATGTTTTGCCATGTAGCCTCAAAGCTAAAAGAAGGTGAAATAGATGTAATAGGGATTTCTGCAGTGTATCAATTAATTCTGTAGTGAGCTGAGCAAATAATTTGAAATGCATAAATCATCCAATGAATGCATCATTTTTTTCCTGCTCATGAAAAATCCAGAAGCAAAACTTACTTGCAACAAGGGGTTTTGACATTAAAAATATATTAAATGGGGACTTCTTTTGAAAATTATCCCATGTGCTTTCTATTCTCTTGTGTGATTTTTTCCACATTTCTAAGGACCAGCACTGTTATGTGAACAGGTCACAATACTCCATTTCCAGACCATGGTCCTTTACCTACCTTTATGGTTTTTTGACACCAAAATTTCTTTCCATCTATCAATTGAGAGGTGATATCCATTGACAGAGGGAGTAAAGCATCTCAGTTATTCCTCACACTGTGCTTTCCTACTATACTCTGCTATTTATTTGCTTAGTTACACATATGCCCGAGTACCATGCTGAATGAGGGCCACAAGGAAGAATGTAAATATTTTAAAATCTTTCTGGGTTAATCATGAACAGCTGTCTCCAAATATTCCATATACAGTATTCAAGATGTGTAACTGAGTTATGAGTGCTTCCCTAAGTCACATGGCACGGTTTCACTCTTTGGTCCATGAGAAATCTCCTCTGTGACTACTCATGCATGTGAATGCCTACATGTGACTTTGAAATTCACTGGCCATGAATTTCAGGAGAATTAAGCTTCACTGTGTAAGTACTTACTGAATTTGGAAATGAAAGCAAGAGTGAATGTGGTCCAAGAGGTTTTGCTGATGAGTGCCAAGGAACCTCAGCAAGAGGCTTTTTAGCAAAATCCTCGATCTGTGTTTCCCCCAGCCCAGGTGGAGCTGGCCACATGTCAGGGCCTCATCTTCCAGAGTAAAAATGTCTCATTGGTACAAGCTGTTGTTTCAAAAATGCAACTAGAGCAGAGTGATAGTTTTGAGGGAACACGCTTATTTGAGCCAGTAAAACAACTTTAGACCTATTGAGTACTGGAGAGTGAGTGTGTCAGAGGATTTAGGCATCATTCAGTTTATTTATTGAAATCAGTCTGCGTGAAAGCTACCTAGGTAAAAAAACTTATATGGTAGTAGATGTGTTTTTTGAGACAGGAAGAGAATTCTTCTCAGATAGTTATTCTTAAGGATAATTTATTTCAATAACCTGATTGGGACATTTGAGTGATGGGTAGGGGGGCAGTGAAATATTCCTCCCACACGTGAGAAGTGAGAAGTGTCCACACATTCAGAAATATTCATGTTTTTCCGAACTGATTCAGCTTTTCTCTTCTTTCAATGTCCTGGGGAACATGCTGGGAAAAGAGCACAACAGAAAATGAAATAGAGAACTGCTGCAATTAAATGTAATTTTAAGTGGCATGAAATTAAGCAAACCCAGAGTAAGAAAATAAACAGAGCAGCCCCAGATTTTCCTTAGTGTAAGTTTGACTTCAGTAGAGTTACATGAAAAACATAATTTTACTCCCTCCCTCTCTCTCTCTCTCTGTTTCTGTGCCTGAATTCTTGATGTCAGCTTAAAAAGGAGAGGGAGAGGGAGAGAGAAAAAGAGAGAGAAGAGCGTATGGAAATTAACATTTCATCTTTCAGAAATGTACATTTAATGAAAAGTTTGGAAATAACCAACCTTTCATGGCCCAAAGAATTACTGAAAAAGATCTTCTGTGTTTGCAACCTTGTTGGCAGTCAGGCTGTCTTGGGCAGCAGTAATTTTCAGTCAGAGGATTGCCATAAAAGCCTGAAAACCCACAGAGCTAATAGAAAACAGGCAGAGAAAGTGAAGTCTAACCCAGGAATTCATAGGCTGGGGCTTCCAAGCTCAGTTCAGCTGTGTGAGGTCTGGCTGAGTCACGCACTGCCACAGATTGAACTGGTACATCTAGAATAGCACCAGACTGAGGAGCTTGGCGTGTAAAGTCTGGGGTTAGGCTCCAAACACTTTCCTGGTGAGATTTCATCCAAGGAAGTATTTTAGCCAGCAGTCTCCCTGCCTGCTAGGGAGCATCCCTGTTTTTAATTCTCTGCCCTTCTATGTTTAAGTTCCCATAAATATCATGGGAATTAATTTGTGCTGGTCCCTGCTTTAAACTGAGGCAGTACTATTCATGATGCATCTTTATGCTTTCAGAGACTTTCTGGTGTGTAAATCAGTCACCGTGGACTGATACAGGCAAACCTTTGGGGAGTGCTACAAGAAGAGTAGCGAAAGAAGACATGCTAGGAAATCAGGGGAAAGACATATGTATGGTCACATTAACATATAAACACAGGCTGAGAACAATATCAGTATGAGTCATTTAATAGAAGAAAACAACTTTGGACATTTGCTTCTAGACTTGTTTTCTTTGTAAGCTGTTGAAATTAAACACAATTCCCCAACTGGTAAGAAAGAAACAAAGAAAACTGAAAATTGTTAATGTAATTTAGTAAAGGACCAGACAACCCTTTTTTAATTAAATTGTCGGCTCCTACAGAACACTATATTTTATTTTTTTAAATACATTTTCCCACTTTTCTGAGGAAATGGGCAGAATCCTTTATGATGTACACATGATGTAATAACCCTACTTTTAGCCACCACGTACATCATGGCCTTAAATTTACACTTCTTCCTCCAGCCACTCTTGCACTGATGCAAGTGGCAGACAGGCTGAAATTGGCTGGGTTTCCTTTTTCTCTGCAGTCCTTGACAGTGCTGCACATCTCTTAAGTCTGTTTGCATGGTTTAGGACTCTGAGACCACTAAAAGCAAATAAAAGCAAAAAGAAATGGGCCCACAAAAACATAAACATAGGTGTATGTGAGCTCAATTAGAGAAGGCTAAAGCTAATCATTCAACAAGATTGTTGGAAAGATTCTAAAATAGAGTATTATTGTTTTTAAAGTAGAAACAAAGTGGAAGAGAACACAAAAAAACAAAATCAAGACAAGCTCTACCTGGAGACACCTGCAGATGCTGACAACGAGAGCAGTGTAATGGGCTGGGTGCTGCCTTGGGAATGGAATCACAAATGGGAAAGGGTCATGGCTGGGGAGACTTCAGGACACAGTTGCTCCCCAAAGCAGACAGCATTCAGATCTGATGTATTTGTCTGGCTCCTACATCTACCGCACTGGGGTAAACCTCAAACACACACCAGCTACAGTGTTGGGAAAGTTCTGATCCCCATTTGCCTCCCAGCTTCAAACCATCCTCAGCAGCAGACTCTGTAACAAGGAAAACTTTTAGTGCACTCTAGCTATGAGAAAGAGAGTTACTTGTGTAATGATTTTCAGAGTTTCAGAAGATCTGAAAATGGAAATGAATATGAAACCTTTGGGTGGGGATTGAGGGTTATTGATAAATGGGTAGAACTAGAAACACATAAGAAAACATTGAAGGGTGAGCCTCTAAAATTGGGGAAGTTTCTGATGTTCACCTTGGATAAGGCTCAAAAAATTCTGCTCATGTGAATGGAAGCTCCAAAGCATCTGTATCATCTTGGAATGGTAGATGCTTGAAGGAAAGGATTTTTTTAGGACTTTAGGACAGCAGCAAAGTTAGATGAGCTTTTTATGCCTGAACAATATTTTACATGGATAACTCAGAGAGTGTTTATCTCCACTCTCTCAAAGGTTTTGGATTTGGTTTGGTGTTTGGATTAGCTCTTATTTTATCTGGCTGCCCTTAAGAAGAGTACATTTACATTTTGTTCCCTGCAATATAGAACTATGTGGCTTCCCTAGGGAGCCTGGTAGCCTGATAGTCTGTTTCTGGGCACACTTACTGGTTTGAAGAGCTTTTCAGGACAGTTGGCAATTGAGGGAGTTTTTCATGGACAGCAAAATCCTGAAATGAGCAGCAAGCTTTTTATCAAAACCAGATCACCTTTTCAGGACAGTGCCCTCTTCCACTATATGTTGCCCTGTCCTTTGTTTGGCAGGTTTATTTTCTACTTTGAGGTGCCAAAGATGTTAGTGTTTGAGCCAGGGTGGCTGTCACCTCAGTAAGACTCTGAGTTACCAGCTGTGGAGTCTGCTGTTGGTGATTCTTGCTTCAACTATGTGGTAGGAGGGCCATCTTGGTATGATTTGGGGTTGTTCAGATGTGTGTGGGTCACTTCAGCTGAAAAGAATTTCATAAATACACAGTGCAATGTAAGATACAGCTCTGAACACAGAAAATTAATGTTGTCTTAACCTATGGCTAAAGCTGGAATCTGTCCTGTTGACTCTCTATGGGTTTTTATCAGCTTTTACCATCCACTCATGACAGTGGATGGTATGTGTCATTATTTGCAGCTTGCTAACAAAAAGGTGGGAAAATTGAATTTGTTCTTCCATAATTTCCTTCCTCTAATTTCCCTCCTTGTAGTGATTATAAAGGTTCCTGTAGAGCCCTAAAAAATTTAGTAACTTCGGGACCAGAGCCTGAATCTGTACTGAGGCCTGGGCAAAGATAGTGGGAAAGTGCAAAACAGTTCCTGCTCACCTTCAACTCTCTGCACACACAGGGTGGACCCAAACTGGAGCTGCATTTTCACCTACTATGTCCACTGTGAAGGCAAATGCCTGGAATGGCTTATTCTGTTCCGCTTAAAAAGAGCAATGCTATATCAGCTGGGTTACAAAGTTTTCTCTGTTCAGGAAGCCCCGTTTTTAAAAATAAGAAAATGAAAAACTACTTAGTCCCTCAAACTTGAAAGTCAAGATATTCCCACTCAGCACAGGCCAAATCCTGAAGGGCTTTATGATAAATTTCTCTTGTGCGGGGACGCCAAACACAGGAGGAATCTCTACACATGCACAGCAGAGAAAATCTCTGTGGCAGCTGTTCACATTTCCTTGTGGAGAGAAGGGGGAGGAAGTAGGTGTTTTGGGGCCCAAATCAGTAGCTTTGGACAGCACTGTCTTCAGAGACAGTGTCAGAGTGGGGAGCAATGAGCAGTGTCCACTAGTCTGCAGCCAGCAGCAACCCAGCTGTGGGCCAGCTCTGTGGTTTGGAGGCCCCTGAGCTCTTGGGACTGAGGATTCCTTTTACTCAGGTTGGCAGCGCTTCAGGCATCAGATTTTTTTCTAAAAATCTCTACCCCATTTCTCAGGATTTGATTATGAGCTAATTAGAAGGCAATTTTCTCTATGACAGCATCTTTTGATTACCTTGAGAAAACACACTGCAGTGTTGTTTTTTTTCCTCCTTTATGAATAATTTTTGTCGTCCGATGTATGAAATATTTTTTGGGGTTTTTCTTGGACTTGCATTTCAGTGGCATGACAGTAAATCTGCCTGCAGAAGTCCAGTAACTTTCTTATACTTTGCAGCCTAAGTGGAAGCCTCAGTTGGGCAAGTTTAAAATGAAAAGTTCTGGTGCTCGTTACAATAGTAAAACCTTTTAATAGCACCAGAGAGGCAGGGGAACTTCACCAGATAACTAAATCCATTGATCTCTAATCCTTTGGGCCATACTTACTGTGGAAGACTTGCATGCATGGCTTCAATCCAGAACCGCATGCTGCCAAAAAACGCTTAGTACGTTAGCAGCCAACAAAAATGTAAGAGGTCTGCTCTGCATGTGGGAAACAACATAAAAAGAAGTGGTTTTTTAGCTTAGTCTGACAAACGTTAGCATATAACACTGATATTAAAATGAAATGGCAGAAAGTCTCAATCACATCTTGGATGTTGGGGGACTTATATGTGCTAATTAAAAGGGACTGGGTGGCACTTTAGGCTGCTCTGTTGTAAGTTTCTTCTCAAGTACTCCAGTTCAAAACCTTCCTCAGGGAAGAAGCTGCTATTAATGTGCATTTCTTGCAGGCTGAAACATTAAAAAGAGACATCTACTAAAGACAGATGCATTTCCTCCTCTATTTAGACACAAATACAGATGTTATTCATATCAAATATATATATCATTCTCTGTCTCTGGTGACTGATCTTAAGGAACTATAAAATCTAGCTAAATATATTTATAGCTTTATAGTGCTGTCGATACCCAGATAACTCTTAATGCACTTCTTTATAAATATCAATTAATAATGCACATCAGAGGCAGGTTTATATTAAATAAAAGCTCATGCTATGCCTTCCAGGTACCACTGACAGCCTCAGAGACTCCATATGCAGAAATAGTTGCATTTTTTTAGATAATATCACTAAGTTCTACTGACCCTTGAGGTTTTTGCTGTGTACTTGATATGTTCGACTTTTCAGCTTACCAATATTTTACTTGTGTATGTGTACACACACATGTGCACATCCCATATAAACTCTGTATAAATCACCTTTCACAGTGCTTTTCAAAAAAATTCTTTGTGTGTGTCAAAGGACCTACACATGGAATTCTTTTCAAGCAGAGAATGGCAAGCACTATATCAATGGACAAACACCCCAGGCAGGACAGCCATTGATTTTTGTTTGTATCAGGGTGACATAAAAAACCCCATGGATTACTCCATTTCTCTGACTACAGCATTCAGAGATATTTCTTACAGGCAAGTTCCAGCTTCCTGAGGGCTTGTGCAACTCTTGTGCCTGTTGGGACTTTCTTCAAATAATGGGAATGTCAGGTGAGGATGGCCACAGCTGAGGTGAGGTCATGGACACACCTGATACCTTCCAGAAATACCCCTTAATCTGGTACTTGTTTCCATTTGTACAGAGGTGACCTAGGAAAATCAGACACATTCTTCAGCAAGTATCTCTTAAAAGTCTAAAGCAAACACCATAACACCCAGGATTTGTGAAAGATTTGGTCTGGAATTTGTACATCCAGTAACACTGGTGTATTTGTAGGTACAAACCGGACATGTCTAAAACATATTTTGAGCAAATATTATTCACTCAAATTCCAGCTTATATGCTCAGTCACCTTCTGTCACATGGACAAAAGCCTTTGAGTGTAAGGTCTGAGTCACACAGGAGTAAGCACGGCCTGAGCTACTCCCTGGCACGTGCCCAAAGCACACAGGAGTCCACCCCATGGATGGGCAGGGCATGCTCGTGTAACATGCAAAACCTGCGGTTCATGTCACCTATCTCAGCTCTGGTGCCCTTCCAGAAATGGCTTGGAGGTTGCACGTTGCAAGACGTGGAATTTATGGCTGACCTGAGCTTAGATCACCCTACAACAGAGTGACTGTACCATGCTGTGATCAAGTGTCCGGCGTCCACCAATGGGAATGCACAGACCTGAGCCAGGGAAAATATCAGACTTCACCCTGCTGCCTAAGCCAAGTTCTCAGGATGCTTTGCAAGGCCTGTTTCAGATGCCTCACTTCACAAATCCAACACAACACGCCAGCTCTGTAGAGCCAAAAAGATCAGGGAGAGGTAAATCCTTTAGATACTCTCAGGAGACAATCAGCAACTCATAAGCTAGGCTTTTTTAGACAGACTTTTGGTAATGTATCCATAAGTTAGAATGGAGACACTGGGCATCATTGACAAACATGTCATCTGCCTCAATATGCTTGGAATTAAAGACATTTCACAGAGCAAAAGTAAGCTATTAATATCCTGTGTTCATAATGCTCCATTTCTTGGCTTTTTTTTTTTTTTGTACTTCTGAAAACCCTACAATAATCTCCAGTTCTAATTCTACCAGATCCCTTTCTTCTAGTTCACAATAATGAGATATTACAATATCCTCTGGAAGACAGAGGCACTGACAGAATGCACTCCAGCACTGCGTGTTCTACCGTACCACAGCACAATGGGACACCATTACAGGGAACCAAGTCTGCTCAATCTTGTTATGTCCTTCCAGAGCCAAATCCTGCTTGACTTACTCATGCAAAAATCCTATTGAATTCAGTGGGCATTTTGCCTGAGAGGGGAGCAGTGAAGAGCCCTCCCTCTTATTCTTCAGGCTTTTCCCTGATGAGGGGCCTGAGCATTCAAGATGTTGAGCTGCTGCTGGGTGGCCCAGGCCCATGTATCTTCTCAGGAGAGCTCCAGTAACCCCTAGGACAAATTAATCAGGTGATTAAGAAACTATGATTTCTGATGAGCTTTGTCTTCTCAGTTTTATTTTGTTAATCCATTAAAGCAAACCTTCAATCAAATGCTTTTATTTTTAAACTCTTTTGAAATCACAAGTTTTTATTCACTTGAGATAAATAATACTAGTTGCTTGTGAAAGCAGATCATTCAAAACAAAGAGAAAAGCATTTCCCCTGTTCACTCAAAAGTTGTAAGCTGCCAGGAGGGCTTTCTTGACACAGCAACATGTTTGTGCTATAGCCCTTCAGACCAATATCACCTCCCCAGACTATACTGAATTTTTTGTCCAAACAGAGAAAGATTTAGCTTAAAATTGGGGGGAAAAACCCAAACAAAAGCAACAGAACCTTTCCCCCTTCTCCCACCCGCCACCCCCTCTCTCCATTTAAAAAGCATTAATAGCTTCTAACTGACCCATTGAAAACTCAGGGTATTTTCACTTTCTTATGAATATTTAATCTAACAAGTTCACATGACTTATTTAACCAGTTATTGCTATCCTGATAAAATACAAATGAACCTATTACTGTACCTAGATGATGATCCATCAACCCTTCCCTCTTGGACCACATAATCTAGTCTGTCGAACATACATTGATTTTTTATAATAATTCATTGGATTTCTGACAGAGCCCCACACGTGAACCTCCAGATTCGACTATGGACTTGACATGCCTGAGAGAACAACTGACAACTGTCCCTCAAGAACATTTGGATATTTTCCACATGTGGATTCTGGTAGAATTAGTCACAAGATCAAATCTCTGATTCTTTCTCTCACCAAACTTAACCTAAGGACTAAAACTGTAGATTTGTCACTTAACAACACCTTCTGCAGCTTCTTTCTTTTGTGCTTGCACAATGATTTCCAAACATTTGGTGCCTATTGCTCACCCAAGAACCTTAACATAGCAGCCAACCATAAATCTGTTTCTATTCCCAACAACCATAAGAGTTTAAAATCCAAAAATCCTCCTTCACAGATTTTAAGGACTCTTTCAGAAGGTCAAGTCGCCGTCTGTAGACATAGTACTGTTGATGCATTTTCCAGTTCATGTTATCTAAGAAACAGTGAGCAGTTATTGCCATTTGATTATATCCTCCCCTACCAACCTCCTCATTAAAGCAGGATAAATATATATTGGTTTTGAAGGATAATTTTGGTCAGAATTTCCTGTAACAGATCAGCTCCTTAGCATGTGAGTCCACCTTTTCCTTTCACTTCAGTTAGTTCTATGGAGAATTGTGACACATGTGTAGAGTCCAGAGGAGTGCCCTTCTTGGAAGGTTAATGCATAAATTATATTCCTCCTCCCTATTCATCTCTTCTGATTTTTGAGTGAGAGGTTGCAGGAGTAATAATTAAGTAACATGAACTTATATAAAGGAGGTATGAATCATGTCATTACACTTGCATGCATATAAAGTACCCCTTTTTATGGGAAATGTGGGATTATTGCCAAAGATGCTCATAAACAAGGAAAATAAGAGGAGGATGTTCTCCTCACCCAGATTCTTCAAGTTAACTCCATGTCACTCAAACTCTACAAGTAACAGAATACCAACTCACCATGACTTCTTTTATGTTGTTTTGGATCCCATTTTGCATAAGTAACTATACAAAGGGGAGATATTTACATTAGAATTAGTAAGCAGGGTTTCAGAGGATTTCAGGAACACACAACTTTTTAGCATCCCATTTATTTAAGCTGTATCTGCATTTTCTTCCTGAACTGAAGGCAGTATTTTTCATCACACTATTGAGAAGAACTAAATTTCTTATGGACTATTGGAAGTCATGGAAAATTTCTGGCCATAGATTGGATGGGCTTTTGAGTGGTCTCAGGCATTGATCAGCATGGCTACCCCATGAATAACCTTCACTGGTTAGAGGACCAACTCCAGAATGAATTTAGACTGACTAAAATACACTTGGCATGCATAGCTAAACAGGAATTAAGCTGCTGAAGTACTCAAGAATCCTCCTCCAACACAAAATGTGTCACCATAGGACATATTCACATAATTTTGTTTACAATAGTTAGCTAGGACAGCAAGGTGTGGTGACACATTCCTTAGCCCTGGCTGTATTGTCCTGTGCTTGCAAACCTAATTTCACTGTTACTGCTGGATGGAAAAGGGTCAGGTATGCTGGAAAACAAACCTTTATTTTGCTGGGCAGGCACTCCCTCAAAAGCACTATCTGCACCAAGCCATTTCCAGAGCCATTTCCACAGCTCCCTTTGATGAAGTTCTTGGCTCTAACTGGCATAAACAATTCACTGAAATGATGGGGCAAAAGTAACTTTGCCTTCATTTTTCTAAAGCATTAACTGTACCAGTGTTTTGTACTGATGGAGCTCTTAGGTATGTTTCAATTTAATACCACAGCATCAGCTGTATGTACATCTTTCCTGTTAAACAGCAAAGTAAAACCTAACCCAAGGTCAGTACCCTTAATTTCCACCAGGGAGTAAGGGAGTATAATAATAAGTTCATTTTTTTGTTGTTGTCGTTTTTGGATTTTTTTCCCCCTTAAACTGGTGAACTGTGACAGAGTTATTTTGCAACTTCACAAGTCTGCAACTTATTCTCATTTCATCTTTGGCATTGCTCCTCACTGAGCTGATATAACTACTGTTTAGTAAAAAACACTTTATCAAGGTAAGGTTTGTATATTCACAAAACTAGAGAAATGCACAAAAGTAATTTCTGGAACTGGTTAAACATCTCTACAACTAACTTTGTGAAAGTAGGATTGTTAAATTGAACTATTAGGTGCTGAAGTGTAGAGCAAGAAGAGACGACATCTTTCGTGTGATAATTGAAATAATTTCAATTCATTTCCTTCTTGGTTGGACAGAAGCATGTTTTCAATAGCAAAGAAATCTTGAGGGAATCCATTGACCTAACCAGTCTTATAATGCAAGAAGTTAATGGACAAAAATGATATTAATCTTCAGTTCATAATAGCATTTTCTTTTCACAGAACTAAAACCATACAAAGGCAAAGTATATTATAAGAGCAACTGCTACTCTGGTAGATACATGACCTTTGTTTTATGTAACAATTACTGGGTTGGTGGAAAAATAAAATAAAAAACCCCAACAATTTTTTATGCTAAGATAATAAATTATAAATTATGAAAATCTAAGGCACTGAGCAACTTGTAAGCAACAGTTCTGTCTCTTAGCAACGAGCCATGGAAAGCAGCTTGTTGATAGGAATAGAGCAGACAGGATTGTTTTGCAATGATTACCACCAAGGAACTAAGAACAACATTTTAACACCTGCCTCAGGGCACTTCTGCACCTAGCTATCCATCTCTCCAGTGGCCCACAAAGCCTGGGCTGGATGCCAAGCGGCTTCTGAGTCCTGCCTCCTTCCCAGAGCTGGCCCACTGCAACAAAAAGGGCCCTAGAGGAAAGATCAAAGAGGTAGAGTTCAGGTGTGTTGCACACTTGTGCCCACTTCTATTTCTTTAAATGCCTTTTTACAAAAAAATGCATGATCATTAGTGTAAATGTTTATTTTTTTCCTCTCTCTCTGCCCCTTTAGTGCTGTGTGTCTAATCTATACTTAGCATTATGAATGAACGCAGACACGTTTTTGATATTAAGCCAACATTTTTTTACTGTAGTTTTATTCTTAAATACCCAGCATTAAGAGTTGGAGGAACAGTGCAATCAGCAGCACCTTGTTGTTCTGCCATTGTGCTGGTTTCAAAAACGTACAAAGGAAATATTTTCAGGAATAAAGTGTCTGCTAAGTCCCTGAACTAACATCAGTGGTGGCTCATTCATTCTCTCAGGTAGAGCATTACAATAGTGAAGGGAAGCTGTAGAGAAGGGTAGTAAAAGTTAAGGGGGAAAAAAAGGGTGATGTGAAGTCCAGGCAGATAAAGAACAAATCTTAGCATAGGAGTGAAAAGAAGGGAAGGGAAGGGAAGGGAAGGGAAGGGAAGAGAAGGGAAGGGAAGGGAAGGGAAG